>CADEBD010001048.1:2554948-3007448 GCA_902825455.1 Arctia plantaginis | reverse complement strand
TAAGTCTACAGACAAGTCGCAGAACCGCCAAATGCGCTCGGTGCGCAATGTAAACTTTATATTATACAGCCAGCTCTCAGACAGGAGTGGTCCTGGAGTTTGTCCGAGGACCGCAATGTGCGTTCGAAACGTCGATGTTCAATGTGTTGCATTTCACACTATGACGCGCAGTTAGCTGCGTTCTTCATCGACCTGCGAGCCAAGTGATCCACCGATCAGGGTAATGTTTTAAACAAATAATTGTTTTTGGTGATTTTTACAAAACATAAATAAAAATCGTGGTGTTCAAGTTCCAGGTTAGATTAGATAAGTCATATTTGTTCAGAGTAGATATTGCACAACTACATGCCCACTTCATGTAATCGTTGTTGCTATTGATGGTCGCGGCACGATACGACTGATTCACTCCGAACCATGTATATGTGGAACTACAAGTTTATACCATCGGTATATGATCGACATGAACACCATAATATTAAAAAAAAAAGACGTGTTGCACTCTGGGACTGCCGCGGTAAAGCTATTGCATAGCATTTTGTATCAACTTATGCAATTATAATTATTTATTTATTTTATTTATGCAGTATTTCTTTGATATTAATTCAAGTTACACTTTTTGAGCGTGGTGACCGATAAGAAATATTGAAGCATATATTACAAAAATATTATTATTAAATCAAATTACATATCCATATAAGATTTTTCTGCATTATGTTGACGAAATTTCCTTTGACGTTCAGCATTTGATTTTGGTACTGTTTTTTGTTTTGTTTTTAGCGTAAGGTTTTTTTTCGTTACGGAATTTCTTGATTCGGTCCCCGCGCTCAAGGCCCTCGATAGAAGCTATGCAATAGCTTAAAAAAGTACAAAGTTTATTCTTTTGTAATACGTGTTCTAATAAATTGCTTAAAAATTAAATAATGCTTATAACCCCATAAAAAATCTATTATGTATTCTATTTTCCTCTAACAAGAAACAAATTCCATGTTCCACCTACTAATCGTGATTACACAACTATTTTCGTGATTCACAATCTAAAATTAACTATGTCTACTAAGTAAACTGTTTTTTCTTTTGAAATCTGATTGACAATAAAGAATACACTGAGTATTCTAAACATAGAATCCAAATATAGCTTTCTGAGATCACCATACAATATATCTCCTTATTTTGTAGTACATAATTTACAATAATAATATGGAAGAGAGCGCGCGGTATTGCTGTACATATTTACATATGAATAGGTAGAATATAGAAGCTGGTTTATCAATCGATTTGACATTATTTATATTTAACTAATAATCAATACTTCTTTCTTCAGTGTCCGTACGGTGTTGTCATATTTTTACGTGTTAGCCTCAAAACGCCTGTAAAAAAGAAATGGCAACACTTATTTCAACTCAATTTAACAATTAGAAGATAATAATTAACTTTTTTTAAAAGTTACTATCACCGACTTCAATGCCTCTATATTATGATGAAATGTAAAAACTATATTCTTCATTTCTACCATTTAGGGGTCCTTTTTTTTACTTTCAAATTCAAATGATTTATTTCGGAAATATAATTCCATTTTATGTTAGTAACAGTGTGTCTTTATCTAGTGCTTGCATTAAATAACATTATAACAATCTACAATTACATTATTATCATACATTAAAAATAATAGATAATAAAGAATTACAAAAAGAGTTCCGTGTGGTGACGGATTAAGAATACAGAGTGTCACCACCCCTATTCATCCCGTGGGTGTCGTAAGAGACGAATAAGGGAGAAAACTACGCAGAGCAACAGCACTGCAGAGAGAAGGAAAACTTGACACAAACCCTATACCAACCCGTCTGGCCAGCGTGGTATAGTAGGCCAAAACCACCTTTGTAAGGAGAGGCTTATGTCCTTTACCAGTCCGCTGCTGAACATAGACTTCTCCTTAGAAAGTAGGTTTTGGCCTATTTTACATGACTACGTGACTACGTAAGTCAGACGGGTTGGAATATAGTTTGTTTCAAGTTTTCCTTCACTTTGCAGTGCTGTTGTCCTGCGTAGTTTGCTCCCTTAGTCGGCTCTTACGACACCCATGGGATGAATAGGGGTGATGACATTTTGTATTTTTAATCCGTCACCACACGGAGTACAACCATAAGTATTAAAAATATAACAGTTACAGAATACTTCTCAGTCCTTCGTTGTTTCTTCTGACCTGTATTTCATTCTGTATTAGAACACGGTTATAGTGGGCTACTTTTGGGTAAGAAATTTCCGTTTAATAATGAAAATGTTGGTAATTACAGATCGATAAGGAATGTGCGCACAAACGGCTTTTGTCAAATTCCTTTGTTATATTAACTTCAAATCGTTTCAAGAATAGTATGGCGTACTTGTATGTGTTCTTACACTATTGTCGTTTCTAAGCAATTGTATTGTGTATTAGGTTCTTAAAACTGTAGTGTACAATTACTTAATTTATCTATTTACTTAATTTTATTATGGTAAAGGGGTAAACGAAAAGACACACTTCATGTTAATACTCAATACTTAATACTTTATTGCTTCAAAAATGTGAATACATAGGTGACAAAAATTCAAGCGGCAACAATTATGGACCCTGTCGGGCGCAGCACAGTTTGTTTGGAAGAGAAGAAGATAACACAACCACATATACAGTAGAATGTTTTGTTTCTAATTCATATAGTGGGATAAAATCATGGTAACTATACATGTGTACACAAAGTGACTTCCACCGCCCATGGACATCTGTAACTCAATAGTCACAAGCCTGCAGCTTTCAATCCCCCCCCCCCAGCCCTCCTAAATCCTAGGGAGATTTGGTCTTTGGTAAACTTACTCAGTGATAAGCAACGAAAAAATTGCCTAACACAAGCTTCTAAATATAACAGAATAGATGCAGTACAACCTTCTAGAATAAGTGTTTTAGAAGTCTAAGATAAATGTCTAGTTAGGGGTAAAACTTGTAAGTACCAAAATTTACCTTAATTTTCAACTTTTTTTTATTTTTCAGAATTTTCTCTTTACTTGTGCTGTAAGACGTTTCTTTTTGTCAAATTTCGTTTCGATTCGATTCTAGTTCAACGGGAACTACCATATCTGTCATACTGTCTTCGAGTCGTATCTGACCGGTTTTTTTATTTTTTTATAAGACTAGAATGAGGAATAAAATTAACACGGGTGAAAGCGAGTGGTAAATCGTGTCAATTTTGAACTCAGCCGGTGCAAAACTATTTGAGTTTTTGAAGCGTAGATAAACCAACTTATAATAATATAGATATAGATTTAAGAGAATATTTTAACACTCAACAAAAAAGCCGTTATGCCTTTCTCATCCTAGACAAAGTTTCTCTAGCTATGGTATTCTAGTGCACTCTACGTACATATCTTGTGCCCCGTATCACATGCATCCCACAATGAATAGGGGGTATTCTTTGGTTTCCATTAAGCTTGGTTCATTATACAAATTATGGAGTCTCACACTTCTCGAGTAGCGTTCGTCACTATATCGGAGGTGTGAACGATTGATGTAGACTTCAGAACTGTCTAGACGTGTTTGGTCTTTTATTGGAACGAAGTTCCTTATCGCGCGTTGTGAAAGGGGGCTAGACGGAAAAAAATCTTACGAAAATTGGTCACGACACTTTTTATTTTGAATTGTCACTTGTCAGTCATTCAGCGCCATCTATCGAATAGTAAAATTAAAATTTATGTTCTTAGGTTGAGCAAAAAATATTGTATTCGACATCATTTCTCAAGGAGATTTTACCAATGTATAAATTGTTTTAATTAGAAACCAACTGAAAAATATGTAGGTAATAGCCGCTTTCATAGATGGCGTTGTAATTAAAATCGTGTCTAATCAGTTTTACTCGATCGTAACAACTTCGTTCCTATCGGGTGTCCCACGACACCACACGGCTTTTTTTTATCTATCTGGTTTCAAAGACTAAAAACATGGCCTGCTAAATGATGAGATAAGGTTGTATCAATTAAAAATAATTACTCAAATGTTGGATGAATTTATAGATAATATGTAGTTATCAATCATTTATCAACAGCCTATAAAAGTCCACTGCTGGACATATTCCTCTCCTTGGAAAGGAGGATTTGGCCTACTATATCACGCTGGCCAGACGGGTTGATATAGGGTTTGTTACTAGTTTCCTTCTCTTGCAGTGCTGTTGTCCTGAGTAGTGTGCTCCCTTAGTCGGCTCTTACGACACCCACGGGATGAATAGGGGTGGTGACATTCCGTATTCTTAATCCGTCACCACACGGACATACATACATACATACATATGTAGACATAAGTCAAAGCCGAGGAGGGACCACTACCTTCCCCTACCCCGACAATACTGAGTATTAGTGGTGCAAAAAATACTAGGTGATCGTCATTTTATTCTGCCATGTATTTCTGGCGAATATTTTAACATAGGTCTTTATTGGTGCTATTCTGTTAGAAAATTCGTTTTGACTAAAATACCTTATAGCACTGATGATTTATTGGTGATATTGCAGTCTGTTTTCCTCGAACAAAAGTAACGGGTAAACCTAAGATATTTGGCAACATTTAAATGTTTACATACCTGAAAAATGTTTTTCAAGTGAAATAAATTGTTTACCCATTTCGCTATCATTTTAGCTACAGCTATTAAAGTAGTTTGGTGTTTATAGTACAAACGACAGAAAAATCACTTTTACACTACTAAAGCAGCCGGCAAAAGTTTGTAAACAAGTAAATATTAATTAAACGACGGTGACGTTCACATTTATTTTACTTCGTAACTCTATATTGCAAATACCGCATTGGATTCAAAAGCCGAAGAGGTGTGAAAGAGGGTTCCTACACTCTTTGTCAACGCATAATAGGCATTGTACAGATCTGTCACGACAGCCCCAACCACCATTCTTGTCTGACCCCCATACCTTCATTTAAAACCCCCTCATTAGCTTAGAGCGTACTGTCCAATCGCGGGCCGAGGGGGTTTATGATATTTTGGTCAAAATATTCTATATATCACACACGCAGATTATTATTTTCAAAGTTAGAACCTCTTTTTGTTTGAAGTGCAAGGGGAACGGAGTGGCGGGAAATGTTTTAATGAATGCGTCTGTCTATGATTTTTTGTTATCTATGGAAGTGTGAATAAATTTAAAATGGTTGAACAACTGTTGAGATCTCGAGCTGATGCAAATATAAATAAAATGACGTTGGTCACGTATAAATATTAATATAGCTCAGGAAAGAAAAGTATTGTATCTTCGGAATATTTTTACAATATTTGTGCACCGATTTCAATTGTAGTATTTTTGATAGTTGGTAATTTGACAAGATGTCAAATTTCATGGAGACCAATATACCCATAAGAGTATAAAAAGATGGCATGAATAATACAGCCTTTTAAAATTTATAATGATTTAGGCGTATTGACTTGGAACAAACTCATGTCCTAATAACTACCTATGTAGAAGAAAAGCCTAGACTTGTCTTAGGAGTCGGTCGATTGCCATCCTCAGATGCCTTAGTCATCACACTATAATAAAATCCTTTTTTTTTTTCAAGTTTAACCGACTTCAAACAATACTAACAAAGAGCACTAAAAGGCACACACCTGGCAGCAATCGCGGTTAATTTGCTGTCATTCATTAAAGAGTTCCATTGTCTGTCTTCGAAAGTCATTATCAGATCTATATGAAATTTAAATGGTACTATTTCTGAATAAACCCCGTTCGGACAAAAAAGAATTTTGAAAATCCGTCCATATATGACGGAGTACATAGAACATACATAAAATAAAAACATCCAAATTGTTAACCTCCTTTTTGAGGTCGGTTAATAAAAAAAAGCATGAACAATACAGCCTTACAATTTATAATGATTTAGGCGTATTGAATTGGAAGAAACTCACGTCTCAAATACCACCTATGCAGAAAAAAAACCTAGACTTGTCTTAGGTGTCGGTCGATTGCCGTTCTTAGATGCCAGTGCTAAAAACTAAAATGAGTGAAAATAAGTATGTATAAGTAAACAATTCATCCCGTGGGTGTCGTAAGAGCCGACTAAGGGCGCAAAACAACGCAGGACACCAGCACTGCAAAAAGAAGGAAAACTTGACACACACCCTATACCAACCCGTCTGGCCAGCGTGGTATAGTAGGCCAAAACCTCCTTTCTAAGGAGAGGCCTATGTCCAACAGTGGACTAGTAAAGGCTGTTGATGTGATGATGTGAAGTATGATAACATTATGATTTTTGTCAGTTCCAAAAATAGCATCCCTGAAATACACCCATGGAAAACTAAGTTTGATTCTTTGTAACGTTTTCACGTCCAAACTAATAAAGTGATATATACACATTACAAAGATTTCATAAAAGGTAATGGGATCTTTTGTTTGTTTTGGTATCTTTTGTGGAAGAACCATGTAATAACTAGTTCTCAAACATAAAAAAAACTAGTCTTTCAAATGTTTGAGAGCTAGTATTTACTACCTTAATTCTTTTTCTTTTCACTTTTTGTTATAAAAAATCTGTGGTTTAATTTTTCCTTAGAACCAACTTTTAACTTAACCCTAAAATATTCTCTTCTTAATTCATTTATAATGTAGCCTAGTCTACGTAAAGTCTTTACTTAACCTGATGAAGTGAAGTGATTAAAAACCCAATTTTAGTCAATTAATTCAACCCTCGTCCTAATCCACTGAGAGCGCCTTGATGTAGCTAAGAGCGGGTTCAGACGACGCCACGCGCGACTCGGACATCTGAAAGAATGAGTTTTTGTTGTCTTACTAAATAATTAATAAAATTCTTAAAAAAAAGGTAGGTAACTAAGTGGGAGAGCCATTCTTCGCCACAAATGGGCCGGTTCCACCAGAGTGATATCACGGTCTCACATAAAAGTGGTATTATTATTTTTTGTTTGCTTTTCAATGAGAGAGTGAGGTTACCAGATCTCAGTCCTCTTGATTATGGGGGTGGGGGGAGGACGTTAACGTACGAAGTTATTTTGTGAAAAGGGACGGAAATCTAACAGAAAGTCGGAGAAGTGCTATGCTATTCTTTTTGACTAAGAAGCACACACTGTCTGAGAGTTGGTCACCAGGTTGTACATGAGGTGTCAGATGCTACTCATCATATGAGACTATTGTAAGGTTGGCTCTTTTATTTTTTACTAGCTGTTGGTTGTGGCTTTGCTCTAATGATTATTCCTTATTTCGTATTTCCAACAATGAACATGACGAACTTCCATAACACCATACACCCTTATTTTACTCCCTTAGGAGTGATATTTAAAAAAAAACCTTTCTTATTGGGTGCATCAGATCCCAACATTTCAAGTATGTAGCCTAAGCGGTTTCGACTCTGCGTTGATGAATCAATCAGTTAAGCAAGTAGTTTTGTATGTATGGATTGTATTAAAAGTAACAAATCAAAGTTCATAAATCATTATAGATGTGAAAAGACAAAATCGAGATGAACAGTCAGCAAAATATGATAAATTAGAATTAAAATGTGTAGAAAGTGGGCGAATTATCTTTATACTAATTACGGAACCCTCGGTGTGCGAGTTCCTCACACTTTTCTTGACCTGTACATAAGATCTTTATTTTTAGTGTACTTTTTAGTGATGACGTTATAATTATTTTTTTTATTTTTAACTTGTGTTTTTATTTAGTGAAACTTACAGTTTACTTATTTAAGAAAGCCCCCGCACCAGGAATATTGTTAATGTCGCGGAGGCCTTTACAAACATATATGACACGTATACAAAGAACACCTAGACTCAGAACAACAATTTGTCAATCACAAAGTGTCGCTTTTTTCGCTCGTTTTTTTTTCTTAGAAGAGGGGGCAAATGAGCAGAAGAGTCACGTGATGGAAAGTGACCATCGCCTGCAACTCAGTCATAAGCGCGTTGCCGGCCTTTTAGGAAGGAGTACGCTCCGGAAATACTGCAAACGATAACTTGATCCACAGATTGATTGTGCGAGGCTAAAAGTGTCTTGAAAAGCGCACAGTGGTGGAGCACCAATTTTTCAAGTTATTATTATTATGTGGGGATCGAACCTACAACTCTCAGGGCAGTTACGGTTTACGACAAGACCACTGCGCCATCCTTGTAGTCAAATTAACAATATAGTTAGTTGCCGTGTCTGAAGCCGCCATTACTTTCCAGGATCTAAGTGATTAGTAATTTAGTTAAAATTCCAGGTTTATAGGATATTTAAATTGCTCAACTATTTTAGTACCTGTACGTGTGTAGGTCTACTGTCGAATTGAGGGTTCGATGCCAAATAACTGTTTAATGTGACATTATATTTAGTTTCCTGGCTTTATTATCATCATCAACTGCCTTTAATAGTCCACTGCTAGACATAGGCCTTTCCCTTTCTCGGTTTTATGATCTCGGACACTTCCTCCATTACCTTAGATTTAAAAGGAATTATAGATCGTTTGGATGTTGAATTTCAACGATACTTCATTTTTGGTTTATTTCATTGATCATAAAACTAGAACTTACATTATAATCACATCAAAAGCCTTTAATCGTCCACTGCTGGACTTAGGCCTCACCTTAGAAAGGAGGTTTTAGCCTACTATACCACGCTGGCCAGACGGGTTGGTATAGGGTTTGTCTGAAGAATTTGTCGAAAATTCCGGTGGGGCGACGACTCGAGGGGTTTTCCACACGTAAAAAAAAGGGTTTGTCAAAAACCCCGGTGGGGGTGATGACCCGAGGGGGGTTTCCACACGTTAAAAAAAAGGGTTTGTCTCAAGTATTCCTTCTCTTTTCAGCGTAGTTTGCTCCCTTGGCGGCTCTTACCATACCAAGGGATGAATACCCGTGGTGACACTTCGTATTCTGAATCCGTCACCACACGGTGCTAGAACTATCATCCTATAGACTTATGTACCATGTCAGTTTATTAAAAATACATTTTTTTACCTTACTGTAGTAATTTTCGCGTAATCATGATATTTGTAAAACATGCTGTTTACAAAGTTTTCTTACTTCTACTTTACATAAATCTGCTTTACGTACTTATTCCAATTGTTGTATACTTTTATTTATTTCCTTTACCATACACTAGCATTACAGACTACATCCAATAAATGTAGGACTAAAATTATTAATTACAAAAATCACAATCTAACAATACAACATAATATGCTGTATAAAAAAACTAAATTAAATCCATTAAATTAATCAATTCTAAATAATACTACTTTCCAAAGTTATAATGCAATAAGTGGCCTTAAATAATTCATTTAGCGAACACGAAAACAGATCAAGACAACCGCCACTATATTGAGCGCAGGCAGAGTGTGCGTAAGCTGTGCGTGCTACAGCAGGTTAGTGCGCAAACTTCATCTCGCAGAAAAGGCGACGGAGGGGGCCCGGGAGGATGATTTTCACTCGGACCCAATTTGCCGCCGAGTAACCGAGTAAGCGCCTCATGCCGTTTTCCCCTCCACCCGCCGTTATGTCCAGCCGCGAGGAGGTGACTTCCGCGTGTGACAGACGTCGTCTAAATAGAGAATTTACACAAAGGTAGTGCAAGCGCCGTTGCGGGTAGGCGCTAGGAGGGGTCCGGATGTCTTAATAACAGCAGTTCCCGTATCTCTCCTAAAAGAGACAGTTTAAAACCCTTGTTCCCCTAATTCTATTCAAATCCAGCCTAGTTTAGAGATCCGTCGGTTTTTTTCTTTTTCAAGGAAACGTGCTTATCGATCTCTTACATACAAATTTTATTAGTGCCCCATCATCTCGGTTCAAAGTGCTGTACCAACAGTTTTTCATAGATACACATCTAGAAATACAAAAAGAGGAAAAATATTTGACCTTCTAACTGACATACCTCTGTAGAACGTACCAGAGGTTATAGTATCAAGTCTCTGCTTTATAACATTTTCAAATGTTTCTCTTTGACGTTGTCAAACTATCCAAGATGTAGCCAAACCAAACAAATAATATAACCATGTATTTGCAATAGTTATCATAGAAATGGAAAAACTGAAAACACAAATGGGAATATCATGGACCAATAAATAGCAGAAAAAATAATATTCTTAATTTACAAGAAATATTTATTCTTAAGTGGTATCCTTGAAACAACAAAACTGCAATCATGTTTGACGATGGTAAATATATAACTTATATATTTAATGATAAAGTCTACTTTTATGTGAGTAAGTAGGTGGATCACATAAAATATGAAACTTTAGAGAAGGAGAGTGAATCCGCAGATGATGGCTGACAGAAGTATATGGAGGCAAACTATATATCATTAAGCCAAGTGAAGTAAAAGTACTAGAATACGAAATTACTCTAGATTTTATACTCGAATCGTCAAAACTTTTACCACGTTTTCTTTATGTCTACCGTTTTGCTAAGCAGGGAAGTGTATTTCTAACTCCTCCAATTTTCTTTTGAATAATTTCGCTGCGGGTCCCAAGGCAGTTTCATTTTTCTTGAGAGTTCCCGTTCCTATAACTCGGTGTGTTCGTGGCTCACTGCTGTTGATCCTGCTGTACTTGAGTTGCAGCGGTGGGCGTGTGACTGGAGTTACTTTACCCACATCGAAATCACTTCCACTGCACCAATTGGAACTGCAGTGGAATTTTTGCCATTGTCTACTTTATAGGTGATGGCGTTAATGTCGAACTATACCGTGAAATACGTATCTTAGAGCAGATGTTACTTTAAAAGACCAAGACTTTTTAGGCAATATAACATGTTAGCCAGAACGACCTATCTAAATATATGCCTACACTTGTCTAAATATAAGAAATACTAAAAAGCAATGCTTTCATGTAATGTAAGCCTCAACGTTCCTTTTTTTTTAAATTTACAAAGTTTATTTGATTGTTAAATTTTTTGATTCAATTTTTTGTAACTTTTTAAGCCTCTAAATTGCAATTATAAGTTGTAACTTTGTTCGCTTAGTTGGTATCTTTTTTTCATTGTGCTTGCTGTGGTCTCTTGTAATTGAAGGGGTACACCGCCTTTTAGTAAATTTTTGTTTTTAATTGTGTATATGTTTCATTTGATATTCGTGGTAGCCTTCGTGTCCAGTGGTATAACCACGTCTTGCGGCAACCGCCGAGCTACTTAAAGAACAAATGTTTGGCCATGCCGCCTCTGACGGGGCCCGGTAGGAGGGTAAGACCCAAGCAGTGCTGGCTTGACGTTGCAAGGGATGATTAACGTGCCAATGGTCTCATAACGCATAATTCTGAAGACCGAAGTGGAGGAGAATGAGTCGGAAAGCGGACCAGGGCGTCACCGGGCGCAACCGGGATAACTCTAGGATGATAATGATTCGTTGGAGATTCTTATAATTAAAAAACTCTGATTAAGCGATGCGTTTTAATCGTTAAGATTTATATTTATAATACCTACTTGTTTAAATGTTAATTATTTTATTACTGTAACTAACACTATTATTTTGTATTTCAGAAAATGACGATGACGAATGCGGGGGTCAAAGCCGCTACCCCGTAATGCCATCACTGGTAGCGCTCCAGCAAATGAAGAACCGTCTCCATCTTGCATACCTTGGAAAGAAACTTATGAAATGGACAACTTTGGCTACCGTTAAAGAGCTAAGAAAATTAGCCCTTGAAATGACTGAGTTAGTTAAATTCTCACACCTATTAATTTTTTTGGGTTACCCGAGCTCTCTTCTGGTATTTTCCGTCGCCGTTGGTCATCTCCATCTCGAAGAATCAAGAGTGCATTGCGTGCCTTTCTCAGATTGGGCAGAATGTTTTTGAATTGGACAGGCCCATTTTGAGACACATTTAGGCGACGCCCGGATGGCGTAGTGGTTTGTGTGGCGGACTGCCACGCTAAAGGTTGCTGGTTCGATGCCCGCTCAAGTCAAGCATTTGTGTGCGTGATTTGATTTGGGGATTTGAGTTGTTTGGGTCTGTGTGATTCTATGTATAGTATGTACGTCTTTGAAGGAAGAAAAAAGTATCTATGTATTTATATCAGTTGTCTAGTACCCATAGTACTTGCTCTGCTTAGTGTGGGACTAGATGGCGTTGTGTGAAAATGGCTCTTTGTGGCCGATCAAAGCGTGATTCGAGAAGGAGAAAGAATATTCTATCTATACTTTACTTTTGGGGATGGGGTTAGGAAGCCCAGATAATGGTATAATTATAATAATTGTTCCATTATCCCTCCAGCTCCATAATCCATTGATGTGATTTTTTTTGGCGTAAACCGCAAACGATCAGATGAAAAGTGATCAGGTCACCTGATGATAAGTGAGTACCACCGCTCACGGACATTTGGAAGTCAAGAGTCACAAGTGCATTGCTACCTACTACTACCATATCTCAGAATCAGGGGTAGTGGGAAGGGTTCTTCTCGGGTACCCTAGTTTTTATGTAATGTCATGGTGTGATTCCTGTCGAGGCTGCGCATTTGTTCTCCCACGGTAAACGTGGTGAGTTTTATCCACTTAGAAGTTGAATGTGTAACTTATAAGATGAACATTGCAGGTACTTCGTAGGCTACGGCGATGACTTCGCGAGAGCGTTCATGCTCCTAGCGAGGTCTAGATATTATTATCCAAATCTGAACACCATTGTAGTACAGAATGTTGGCAACGAGGTAAGTTTAACACATCATTAATACTAGAGATCGCCTAGCCGTCTGTTTGTATTATTTCATCGACCAGTGTAACTTGAACTGTCATTGTATAGACTTACTAACCTTTGCCCGCGTCTTTGCCCGCGTGTATATCGGTTATCATGATAAAAAGTAGCCTATGTTACTCACTGATAATGTAGCTTTCCATTGGTGAAAGAATTTTTTAATTCGTTATGTTTGGTTGCAATTCTATAACATGTAAGTATTTAGGATTATAATAAGTTTGTTTATCAGTAGTCTGGTTACAATAGGCTGGGTTACCGTACCGTAAATTTTGATGCTAGAGGTCTGAAAATTAATATCGGTTCGCACTGTCAAAAAGCTATAAGATCTCATGTAGAGCCAAGCTTCTAACTCTACATGCTTTACTCTTTATGCCTAACTCTAAATATGTGATTTGGCCGTTGCCTGGAGACCTTTTTTAGGTTTAAAAAAAAAACAGTATGGTGATGATTGTTTGACCAAGAAAGAGTTTCTAAAAATGAAAAAATAATGAAATAATTTCAGAAAAAAAAATCAATAGCAACATAAAAATCATCGCCCCCGGGTGGGCTTGAACCACCAACCTTTCGGTTAACAGCCGAACGCGCTAACCAATTGCGCCACGGAGGCGTTGAGTAATATGACCAAAATATAGGTCAGTTGCCCTAGTACATGTGACCACAAACATAGCAGACTGATGATAACGAGGTTTAATCAAATATACATCACAATACCTTAATTCTTGTATCTTGAAACTTGCCCTGGTCCATAACTATCTATACGTAGTCACTGACCACGAATTCACCAGGCTGATGATAGCGTTTTATTATCTTTATAAATAAGTTAAAAAGGTACATTTACTTGATTGTAACTTACCAGTCTAATCAAACATGTATTCTATAGAAATTCGATAAAGATCGTTGGTTCTATACAAAGAGTTTACGCTTTAATACGCTAGGGGGCGCTGTCAGTAAATGTATGACAAAATCGATAATACTGATCTATCGGTTAGTGTGCATTCGTGTTGTGACGGGTGAAGGTTACCGAGTGTCACTACCCCTAATCATCCTGTGGGTGTCATAAGAGCCGACTAAGGGAGCAAACTACGCAGAACAACAGCACTTTGAAAACTTGAAACAAAATCTATAGCTACCGTCTGGCCAGAGTGGCATAGAAGACCAAAACCTCCTTTCTAGGTAAAGGAGAGGCCTATGTCCAGCTGTGGACTATTTAAGGCTGTTAATGATGAGTTTTTCACTTTAGGAGAAACGCAATTCTTGTAAAACGTTATATTTGGACGCAGTATGTGCATTGTAGGTATATTAGCTTTATTGTAATTTGTATATACCAACTATTACTGGTAATGGGCGAGGCCTATGTCCAGCAGTGGACTGCGATAGGGTGATGATGATGATGATGAACTATTACTGGCTATTCTAAAAGGTAATCCGTAAATAATTTTAAAAAGAAGCCACCTATTAGAAATCACTTCGCGGATGTACGATCCAGGATTATTATCCTCACAAAGAGTGGGGTAATCGTTGCTTGCGTCTACCTTAATTCTTTTTCCAAAATCGTCCCATCAGTGCCGGATGTTAGCCAACACAACTACACAGACAGATAAATTCTAAAGTAGATATTTTTTGAAGTTCGAGTACTTATCACAAAAACATTGAGATGATATAGAAAAATTGTTTTAATCTGATATTGCAAAGAGATAAGCAAATTTTATTTAGGTATTTACATAGATTTATAGATAAAAATATTGATAAAACATCATTTTGCCTATAGAACTTATCCATACTAATCCATACTAGCTTCTGCCGGTCCACCTGCTCAAATATCGCTTATCGCGTTAAAAAGTTGCCTATGTCTTTCCTCAAGAATTAAAGTATTTTCATACCAATTTCATGTAAATCGGTTAAGCGGTTATTGATTCCCCATACAAGCTTCCACCCCTCTTTTCACTACCTTAAAGGATGTTTGGAATACAAATGAATGTTCTTTCCCGATCTTCATACCAAATTTCATCTTAATCGGTTCAGCGGTTAAAGCGATTAAAGAGGTAACAGACGGAAAGACAGACATACAGACACACACTCGCATTTATGATATTTGTCTGAATTAGAATTTCCTGAGCCTGGTTATTATTAAAATATTAGGTCTTTACACACATCTGCTACCAGCTTTAGTCAATCGGTCGTCCCCACTGCTCCTTCACGACAACGCGCGACCCCATACTGCGCTACAGACGGTCTCCAAGCTGCAAGAGCTGGGGTTGGAAGCTCTCCCTCATCCGCCATACTCACCTGACCTTGCACCTACCGTCTATTACTTTTTCCAAAATTTAGACAACTTTTTAGTGTGTAAAAAATTCAAGTCCCGAGAGGCAGTACAAAATGCCTTTGAAGAGTTTGTTGCCTCCCGTCCAGCTGATCTTTACAATAAACTGCCAATGCGTTGGCAAAGATGCGTCGATTGCATGGGTGATTACTTCGAATAACAGAAATAAAAAAGTTTGAAAAAATTAGTACTTTCACTTATTGCATACAAAACGGCAATTTCATAGGTAAAGACCTATTATTTTTCCTTATATTAACAATTTAATTTAAAAGCAATGTAAAGGGCATTTAGAGCAATATTTATATTTTTATATAATTATTTGTTTCATTTTAGAGTCTTGACATCTGGTTTTGATATTTAATTAATGTACTATGTATACCTAGAAATCGCCTGAAAAAGAGTTTCCATATTATGGTAGTTAGGAGGGATCCGGTTGTCATAATAGAAACTGCTCCCGGATCCCTCCTATATAAAGCTTTCTACACTACCAAAAAAAGAAAAAAAGTGTACCAACGAAGTGTTTAAAATTCTTCTAAACAGTATCTATTCTATCTTCTTATCGATAAACGCCATTAATTTTTACTAAAGAGGCTTAGTATGTTAGGACAAGAGCGGCTAACTAACTTATGTATATAACTGAAGATTTGCGTAACAAACTTTTTTAAATAAGTATAATTTCGGTACTTCTGCTGAACGAAACTAAGTCTAATTTATAATAGCTTCTACTATTTAAAGTAATGGGTAATTCAGAAGGCCATAGCTAAACAAACTAATTATTGAAAGAAAAAACAAAAAACCCAACTGCGATAAAATGTATCATCAATCATCATCAACAGCCTTTACTAGTCCACTGCTGGACATAGTCCTCTCCTTAGAAAGGAGGTTTTGGCCTACTATGTCACGCTGACCAGACGGGTTGGTCTATACCAACCGTTGACACAAACCATCCTTCTCTCAGCAGTGCTGTTGTCCTGCTTAGTTTGCTCCCTTAGTCGCTTCTTACGACACCCACGGGATGAATAAGGGTGGTGACAGTCTGTATTCTTAATCCGTCACAACACGGACAAATGTATAGTATACTTAAAATTTGCAAACCGGTGATTTTAATTTTAATAATTTTTATCTACCCAGTATCACTCTAACAATTAAAACGAATTTAAGGACACCTCCCAAGTCAAAATCCATCAACCCGTTTAAAACACTTGAAAACTATAACCCTCTCTCCTGCGAATACGGCTAAAAACGTTTTTAACTCTTAATAATTTTTCTTTTTAATGCTTTTTACTTTCAAACTAGGTCCCAAATTCTTGTAGGTCCAAGGACCCTGGTTTGAATTTTAAACTTGCTTATAATATGCTTATAAGTTATCTTTCTTTGTGTATATGAGGAAAAATTAATGGGTGTTAGAGTCAATAGAATATTTGAGACTAGATATATCAGTGCATTCTACAAAGTCTGTTGAGTTTTCGTTTAACTGTGAAGCAACATGGAATGCAGTTTTTAAAAATATTGTTAATAAAAGTTTGTATGTATTTACTATTTTTGTACGTATAAAATGTACAAAAATAATTAATCACTTTATAAGTAACATATATCTTTTGCCATTGACGTTTGTAAGACAAACATATTTATTTAATTATCACAGCTATTATCTTGGAGATACTTATAAAAAAACGATAGTATTGAAAGCAAAAAGAAGTAACGCCCCCGGGTGGGCTTGAACCACCAACCTTTCGGTTAACAGCCGAACGCGCTAACCAATTGCGCCACGGAGGCGATGGTCTAAGATCCAAAAGTTACCATCACTTTCTATGTTTAAAAAATACTGTTTTTCAATAATTTATTATTTTTAATTGTTTGGGTTTAATCAATGTTAATTCCGATAACACATGTTTGACGTGAATTTTAATCTTATAAAGGAATTTCAATATTTCCCTTTATCGGTTTTAATTTTTTATTAAAGATAAAAAAAAATGTGTTATTATTTCATTATACGTACGTTACATAATAGTAAAGTTTTGAAATTTATATATTTTAACTTCTTCTTGCGATGTTCTGGATTCGATTTCCGGGTCACACACATTGTTTTATTGGTTATTTTGTTGGTATATTCTCAGTAAGTTTAAAAAAGTACTTAGTTGGTACCAGAAAAATAAAAGAAATGTCCATGTAATGACTACTTGGATATTTGGATATTTTGCCACCTATAAGTTACATTGCACATCAATAGCCTTTACTAGTTCACTGCTAGACGTAGGCCTCTCCTTAGGAAAGAGGTTTTGTCCTACTATCCCACGCTGGCCAGACGTGACGAATGTTACGACATCCACGGGATGAATAGGTGTGGTGACAATCCGTAGGTATTTTCAATCCGTCACCTCTCGGACTAAATGTGGCTCCATTTACGTAAGGCAAGCCTCTTGTTATACTTAATTATGCTTTATGAAATACTTTTAAATAGAAATAAAACAACATTATGAAACAATCGTTAAGGACACGCACAACCCTACCGAAAATGATTAATTTCTTTCTTAACAGGCAGCAGTTTTATTTATTGTTAAAATGGACGAAGGCTCCTTTTGCTTTAAGCTTGTAAACTAGGGTTGTCAGTTAAATCTGCTGTGTAGCATCTGTATCAAGAAATGACAATGGTTTCTTCATAAACAGATTTTATATGAGACATCCAATAAATTGGTTGTGTACGGTTTGGTGTTGATGAATACGCAAGTGTTAATTATTATAAGGAACTAGTTATTGCTGTGATTAATTATTTTTTCGTGTTTCGAACTTCCGTACAACGGTTCCTCAATTATTTTAAATTTTCCTTAGGGGTAAAATTTCCCCTCAGAACGACCTCCGTCCTCCATAAGCGCAGGCCTGGGGGTGACAGGTGAGGCCATCTGTCACCCTAGCAGAAGCAGGCCGGGGTGGTGGCGAGCGCATTGCGAAGCGCGCTCGCTTCCAGGGAGCAGAGGGAACATGGGGTTCCCACCCGGGGGGGTCGTCTACTCGTCTGTAGATGGCCCGAGGTATGTCGGGGCACCAGGGACTTCATTTCTAGGGTATACCTGGTTCCCCGGCTATTAGTACCCGAGACGGCGTGCGGTTTTAATCGGTTCGAGTCCGACATGCCAACGATAGGTGGTATCCGAGGGGATGTCCGCACGGAAAAAAAAGGCGTAAAATTTCCCAAAATCCTTTCTTAGTGGGTGATAACAACATAAAAGTATCAACTGCCAAAATTTCAAGTTTGTAGCCCCAGTGGTTTAAGTTGTATTGATGTATCAGTCAGCAAGTAATTTAAAATTAAGCAATTTTATTACATCTGTGATTTGTAACTCCTCCCCCTTAGTGTGGAGGGGGGAGGAGGTATATTTGAAATTCCGATGAGTAGCGCATTTAACAAACCACAAGGCTGATTACATTTTTGAAGAAAAAAGTTTAGTTTTTGCACGAATCCTGTTTAGCATGTTGTTTGTGTAATTTTCAACTTTAATGAATTAAGTTTTATTAATTAGAGTTATAATTAGTTTAAGAATTAAAAACAGGTTTTTCTGTATTTTATTTTTCAATCTATAGGCCCATGACCCTGTTATTTTGTCTGAGACGGCTTGGTCCGACCGATCGGACAACACGTACTATTTCCTGTTAGTTCGAGTATATCCCAAATCTGCCTTTTCTATCCATTTGATTGTCTATGTGCTAGAGACGAGATACAGATATTCAGAAAGATGAAATAAAGTCATTATTAAATAAAACCCCATGTTGAACATACAAGACGTATATTTCGATCGCCATACAGTCCCTGCGGCCACATCTTGAATTAAATTTTTCACTGATATACTACGAGTAATACTATAAACGCGAAAGTGTGTCTGACTCTTTGTTACGCTTAAACCGCTGCACCGATTTAGATGAAATTTGGTATGGAGATAGATTGATTCTTGAGAAAGGACGTAGGACATAGATTACTTTTTACCGACAAAAACGCGAGCGAACCGCTGGCAAAATCTGGTTAAAAAATAAATAAGAAGAAAGACATAGAAATATAAATGTTTCTATGATGATTTGAGAAAATAGATTTTGATGTACTAATACATAATCTTTTAGCGTTTTTAACATTGCAACGTGTGTATACTAGTAATATCTTTAGCTACGGCTTCGCTCGCGGTCTTATCCTTTTTGTTAAAGTTTTGCAGCAAATCCCCTCGGATATTACACACCGGTGGCGTGATTATGTCGGTCTCGAACACGCCGTCTCGGGTACCAGTAGCCGGGTAACCAGGTGTACCCTAGAAAGGAAATCCCTGGTACCCCGACGTACTTCGGGCCATTCACGGCGTGTAGTTGACCCCCTCCTGTGTGGGAACCCCCATGTTCCTTTTGTGTTCACAAAAGGGCGCGCGCCGCACCCCGGCCTGCTTCTGCTAGGGTGACAGATGTCCTCACCTGTTACCCATACTGTGTGCTGTTCCAGATATAATCTATCTCTGTGGTAAATTTAACATGATCCGTTCAGCTGTTCGGGTGTGATTAAAGAACAAACGTTTGCACATCCATCCTCACAAGTTTTCGCATATGTTTTTTTAATCCATTCATAATAAGTATATGTTATCACAGCAAAAGAGGGGCATACAAAACCCCTCGAATACAGAGTAGGGTGGTTCCAAGGTTACTTATCACTAGTATAGATAGTTCACTCAGTTGTGCGCGCGGCCCTATGTGTGCGTGGGCTTGTAAATATACAACTTTCATTCGTGTGGCAGTCGTCGTCCGAGCACCGCGTCACTGCCACGTAGGGCCGCGCGCACAACTGAGTTGAACTATCTATAGTAGTATTTAATACATTTAAAGATATAATAATAGATAATATCGCAACACACGAAAAGAGGTGGGCTACTGGTTTAAGATCAATGGGAAGTATACGAATCCATCTTAGCATTCACAGACGACCTCGCGATCCTCACATGTGCCAAGAACTACTGCGTAAGGTGGATAACTTCTGTACCTGGACGGCAGGAACGAGGACAAAACCAACTGGCCGTTTCTGGTATACAATATAAACCAGAACCACTTAAAATTACTGGACGCGAAAACCGAACACGCGAAAAGACATTGACGTTGCTCGGGTTAGCAACATCTGCAGACTCGTTAGCGTTGTACAGGGGCTCGAATAACTTTGGAATGAAAGTAAAAAGACCTTCGGAGCTAAACAAACACCTAAAAGTTACCAAAATGCATATCTAGTCAAAATAACAAGACGAAATCATTAGATCCCTTCCAAAAGACAAAAATTCATCAGAGCTCGAGTCACGTCTCCAATTCCACAAGAAATTCATGGTGGGTACGTAACGCAGTCCAGTAGAGTTGGATTGGGAAATACTAGAAGACATACCGACAAAGAGATAACAAAATCTTTCCTACAACAAGATCAAAACGAGACCTACAAAATGCAAAATGAATGGTTAACTATAGGAGAATTTTGTATCCCACCAGCTTTGAAATGAAGCACATTTTTATACGATTGGTAACCTGCCCTGTTAAAATTTTACCTCAACGCCTTTCAATTGTGTCTCCCCGAACAAAGCAACCTAGTAAGGTGGGGAAAAGCTACAGAAAAGGCTTGTACGATGTGCATTGCGGCAATAGGTACAGCCAGGCACTTACTGACAGGTTGTAAGGCGCTATTAGACCGGGATCATTATTCACGTCGCCATGATAGGGTATTACAAATCATACGCAAAGCTATACTTTTATCGCTGGCGAGAGCGAAAAAAGAAATAACAACATACATAAGATGAATATAAGATGAACATAAAATGACGTTACAAAAGCCGTACTGAATTATAAATACCGCCAGTGCCTGGACATTATTAGTGGACATATATGAAAATTATTATCAGAATACCGGAGGATATCTGTGCCTCGGCGTCCAGATCAGACATATTTCTTTATGCAATTTCAATCAAGCGTGTACTAGTGGAAGTCACGGTGCCGTGGGAAACGAACATCCCTAAAGACCACGCTTTAAAAAGAAACAAGTACTTTGACTTAACCAACGAAATAACTAAAAATGGTTTTGTCGTTGCGTTGTATGCCGTGGAGGTAGGTGCGAGGGGTATACCAGCTCAATCCCTCTATAACCTGCTTAAAGACCTTGGAATGCCAAGATCTTCAGTAAGCTGTTTTCTTGAACGAATATCATTGCATTGCTAGACTCGTATACAAAATGGTTAGGTAGAAGGGGTAACACAGCAGACAATGGAGTTGAGCGCTGACGCGTCGCAGGGAGTACTCCCTAAACCTCGCAAGTCCCAGGCGCTGTCGAAGTCCCATGTGATGCTCCCATGTATCACGCGATGGACCCGGCATCCGCACGGTGAATACATGCAACGCTAAAAAATAATAGGTCTACAACGAATTGATGAAAAATTTCATTAACGATCTCGCAGGCGCCGTGGCTCAGTTGGTTAAAGCGCCTGTCTAGTAAACAGGAGATCGTGAGTTCGAATCTCGCCGGGGCCTACTAGTTACTTTTGACCATTTATTTCGAATTTTCTGGTTAACTCTTCGTTAATACACTAGTGATCCATTTTAATATTTGGCACACCGCCATTTATACTCATTCATATACTTTTAAATAATTTTGTTCTTTTGAAATGGGGTCATCAGCGCTCTTTATTGATGTGAAAATGGAAGATAATGGGTCTTTGTGAGTTATTATTAAACTAATACGAAAATACAACATTTTGTAGGATTAATATTTATGTAATTTTTTTAAATACCTACCTACCCTTTTGCTGTACCTCTTTTTTGTAATACTTCTTATTATCATGCAAACAAACAAAAACCGGTAACTTTAGGTATTGCTTCAGGTAGACGGTCCTGAGAAGTGAATGGCCTTGGCCACTGCAGGTTTCTATACAACCCTGTCGACAAAATCCCTCCAAAATAAATTAGTCAGGAGAGGTAATCACGCTAAGTAGACTGTGGCTTTACATATACCATATTACATATTGACATACTAATCTGAGAGAAAATTTTCCTTACGTGAGGCAGAATCGTTAATTAGTAACGTGGTTTCGTTTATCTTTACTAGATGGCGCCGAGCCATATTTGATGCACGCGGATTTCTTTATATTTTATTTTAGAGAAAATACCTTGCTATGATACTATCGCTATAATTGTTTTTTTTGTTAAGACAACTCCCGCATTAGGAATATATCCTGTGTCGCGGGGAACTTTATAGACATACATGAAACGGACACAAAGAACACCCAGACTCAGAACATCAATTTGTGGATCACACAAAATGTCGTCCCATGTGGGGATCGAACCCACAACACTCAGCGTAGTAGTGAGAGGCGTGGTGACCGCTTAAACCACTACGCCATCGGTGCAGTAATTCCTGTAAAGTTATAGGATGCTTACTAAGCTATTATTTTTTATACATTAGCGCCATAATTATATAATTCTGGTTAAATATCTAATTAGTTTAGTCGCTTCAAGACTAGTCTTTCTTACATTATGGGGGCACCTATAGCTGCGATACGTAATGTTATAAATAAGTTTTATAAATAAGTTGTTATAAAAAAGCTGTTTCAAGGCCCCGGCGAGATTCGAACTCACGATCTCCTGTTTACTAGACAGGCGCTTTAACCAACTAAGCCAGGGCGCCTGTGCTACGTATGCTCATTTAACACGAAATTATTTCCATTTAAACATTTGTTAATGTTGTAAATTGACGAGTTTTTTATTTATCGGGTAACGTCAACAATACATTTATTAAATATATTGTTTCCATATTGGTACACATTAATATAATAGATGCGCCTGCACTAATTGCACATTGATCGAAACGGCTCCTTATAAACTATAGTTAATACTGAGCACAAACACCATAATGATCTGGGAGCACGGTAGTGCCCCTGCCAAGACGAGACTAGCGAAGCGCAAAGGCACTACCTACCTTTTCTCGAAGCGTTTCGTCGTTTTTTTAACGGTGAGGGTTGGGAGGGGAGAAGCGAAAGAAGAAACTTTTGTTTGCATTATACCAGATAAAAACAATTCTCGGGATATGATGCCAATAATGGACTTATCTATCTACGAGTATATCAATAAAAGAAAAAACTGAAAGACTGATTTACTGATTCACAGATAAACGCACAACTGAAGTCTAGAAGCGTGAAATTTTGCACAAATGTTCCTTAGGTGTGCAATAGAATGGATTTCTAAAAATACCACCGCTAAGGGTGCAAAATGGGGGTTGGAAATGTTATTTTTGGCAGTAGCGTTTTCAATCTCACAGATAAACTCTTTAGTTTATATCTTCTTTCATACTTATACCTATAATCTTGATTCATTAATAATATAATATAATAATAATATTTACACAACGGCATCTAGTTCCAAACTAAGCAGAGATTGTACTATGGGTACTAGACAACTGATATAAATACATATATCCTTTTTTTTTGTAAATACATATGTACATATTATACATAGAAACATCTAGACTAAATCAAACATTAAAAGTTTATGCACACAAATGTTTAACTTAAGCGGGAATCGAATCCGCGACCTTTGGAATAGCAGTCCGTTACACAAACCACTACGGCATCCGGTCGTCATTCATTGCATCCTCTACGATGTCTCACGTCGACCACTACGTTGACAAAGTCGCATGCAAAAAAATATATAAAGTTTAAATTGCATAGCTTTTACATTTTAGATTTTTTTGATGTCTTTAAAACTCCGATTTCGTCACTGACTCACTGATAATCATCAAAATTCTCCGTCGTAGTTCCTGAAGTCCTAGAGAGCTGAAACTTTGTATGTAAGCTAGTACTCGTATAAGTACACTAAACACAAAAACTTCTAAAACTTGGCAGTTTTATCTCCACACCCCTTAAACTATGAGATGGAAGTTTGTATGATGATTCCGCAAATTTTGTTGCCAAAGGTCTAAAAATTTATTTAATAGGGGACTCCTTGTTATAAATAAATAAAAAATTTTGTCACATGCAACTTACAAAAAGAAGTGAAATCCAACCAAAAACATTTTCATGTAAATCATTCAAGACGAGACTATATGGGTCGCACAGTCAAAAAGTTATCTGATCTCATGTAGAGCCAAGTTTTTAACTCTACATCTTAGTCAAAATATGGGAATTGGCCGTGATAGTTGGTAAGAAGCCCCATACGAACCAGTCTGGCCAGCGTGGTATAGTACCTAGGACAAAACCTCCTTCCTCAGGAGACGTCTAATTCAAGAAATGAACTCTTAAAGGTTGTCGATGCTATGTCGGGGCACCAGGGACTTCCTTTCTAGGGTATACCTGGTTCCCCGGCTATTAGTACCCGAGACGGCGTGCGGTTTTAGTCGGTTCGAGTCCGACATGCCACCGACAGGTGGTATCCAAGGGGATTTCCGCAGGGAAAAAAAAAAAAGTTTGTCGATGCTGATGACTTCTACAAAAAACCATTAATAAATCCAAATATGATAAACTTCCGTGTGCTAATTGTCTATGCCAACTTAACAATAGTTTTTTTTTTCGGTATAAAAGCCACTTTATCTTTTTCTGTATCCCTGACGACCTTTATGCATGATCGGTTCAATATTTAAGGAGCATAGGGTAAAAAGTTTATACATTTACAACAATATCATAGTAGGTAGTTGGATAGTTTCTTAAGTCATAACTTCGATAGTTTTACACAAAACTGACTTCAGTCAAAAGTTATTTAAGTCAGACCTTTTTTTTTGGTAATGATTGGCATGTTTTTTTTTGACAAGTATTAATGATTAACATAGATTTAATATGTGTTCTATAATTAAGAAATCGAAAGCAGTGGATATCCTGTCTGTCCATACACTTACTTATAATGCTATCTATAAGTGGAGACTTTTCATTGGCTGACACAGTGTCATATGGTTTCCTTAAATATTATTTTAGCTGTGTAGTAGTCTAACAAGTTTGTTAAATAAAAAAAAAATAAAAAAAATATTGCTGGCGCCCAAACCTTCGCTCCACCTGCTTCTTAGGGAAGGGGCGGGCAGGAAGGGGGGGGGGGGTATAAAGGCGGCAACGCTCATGCTTTTGTGACTTGAGTTCCTAGTGTCCTTGGGCGGTGGAAGTCACTTACCATTAGGTGAGCTGCCTGCTCGTTTGCAGCCTATACTTAAAAAAAACGTGAATTAGTTGCTGAAGTTTTTTCATCGTTGCCTTATTGCGACATTGTTACTTTTTACGTACTACTTGGAGTAGATCGGTATTGCGTTATTCGCCAAAAATAGTACCGCCCCCGGGTGGGCTTGAACCACCAACCTTTCGGTTAACAGCCGAACGCGCTAACCAATTGCGCCACGGAGGCTATGTTATCATTCGTGAAACAAAAATTCAAATATGTATAATTTGTACCCATGCTCAATAATAATGACCTTGTGGTTATGAATGGCCATTCAATATTATACCTAAACTTATAAACTATAAGGTGATTTTTAAATGCAGTTGGTGTCACTCTGTTGTTCATTGTAAACTGTAATCCATTCTTATAACTGTTTGCCTACATTCCAAATTTTTTTTTTCATATTCATAGCTGCTCTAACATCTTTTGAGTTCCAATTCTTGATAAACTTATTTTGATTCTAACCCACCTGACATAACAAAAATAAATTAAATTACTGAAATGAAAACATTTTATTATTGAATTCAAATATTGTTATTCGTCTGAAGTCCAGAAGGCGCTACACGGTTCGCTTTGCTCTAAACTTCGAGATCCAACGAGATACGATTGTAATAGATAGTGCAGGGAAATTCTAATTTGTAAGATTGTTTTTAACGTTTTAAAACCTTAGCCTTGGGTTAGGTTTCACAGATACTTCCAGAAGGCGATAACTACCTGGACCCCCCCTAAAATAGAAGCGCAAAGAGGGCACACTGTGTGGTTTTAGTCGGTTCGAGTCCGACACACCGCCCCGCCGAACAAAAAACCCCGGCGAGGGGATTTCCGGGGATTTCCACACGTTAAAAAAAAAAAAGGTTTCACAGATACTTGGAGTCGTCGAGTCGACTTTATTCATACGTCAGTTAGTCAGTCAGTCATCTTCAAAATTATGATTTTCAGACATATTTCTGGTAAAGTAGTAAATTTTAGCCTAAATCAAATTGCAATTTTTCTATATGTCCTAGAAGAGGAAAAAAACTAATTTTGACAATTTTATAGTCTTGCAATGAGTCCGCAATGAGTTGATTTGTCACAGGG
Source organism: Arctia plantaginis (assembly GCA_902825455.1). NCBI lineage: Eukaryota > Metazoa > Arthropoda > Insecta > Lepidoptera > Erebidae > Arctia > Arctia plantaginis. The sequence goes on along the minus strand of CADEBD010001048.1, from coordinate 2,981,190 downwards.
GTGTAAGTCCGATTTTACTAACGCCAATTTTATCTCTTGCATATTGCGTTAGTAATCGGGTGAAATATTAAAATAAATAAACAACATACATTTTTTCTTATATTGTTACTCTGTGACATTAAAAATAAGAAGAATCGTTTTTCGAAATTAAAATAAAAGAAACTGTTAGGCCCCGGCGAGATTCGAACTCACGATCTCCTGTTTACTAGACAGGCGCTTTAACCAACTAAGCCACGGCGCCTGCGACTTACATACATGAAAATTAGAATTCAATTAAACCAGGTGATGGTATGTTTTATTTTATTTTTAATTTTTCACATAGAGTGTTACAAGAAGGTGTAATAATAAATGTTTAATAATATAATATATATAACCATATAGAAGATTCCGTAATTATAAAAGTGCTAATAGTTTTAAGAAACGAGGAAGAGCCGAAGAAGACTAATCTCTCCCACACGTCCACCACTGTAACTCTTGTACACCAGGGCCTCAATTCTGCTATTTTATGTTCATGCCAAGCCAGTGTCATACCACTGACACGCTATTGAGATGCCATCGACTGGCCATTGGCCTCAGTATAAATATCGGTAGTTAAAAACATATTACGTTTTTTGAGGAAATTATTATTTATTTTTATAATAGTAAATTATTAAAAGAAATAAATAAATTAAATTAAATTATTCAAAAAAGTATAAAAAAAGAAATAAAAATATAAAAATAAAATTATAATTAAAAATTATTTATTTATTTTTATTATAATAAACTAGCTGACCCGGCAGACTTCGTACTGCCTCAATTGATAAATAAAAGACCTAAACTTTTGTATAAAATAAACAAACAAAAGGAATCCTTTTTTTTTGAAAACAATTAAAAAATGCTCGGAATAAAAATAAATCGAGCATTTTCATATTTTTATTCACCTTTTAAACCTTCTCTGGACTTCCGCAAATAATTCAAGACCAAAATTAGCCAAATCGGTCCAACCGTTCTCGAGTTTTAGCGAGACTAACGAACAGCAATTCATTTTTATATATATAGAGATTATTAAAAGAAATAAATAAATTAAAATAAATTATGAAAAATAAAAATATAAAAAAAAGAAATAAATAAATTATTAACAAAAAAATAAAAATAACATTAAAATAAATATGTTTTCAAATTATAAGGAAATGATTTGTCTTTTTATTTTTATATTTTTATTTCTTTTTTTATACTTTTTTGAATAATTTAATTTAATTTATTTATTTCTTTTAATAATTTACTATTATAAAAATAAATAATAATTTCCTCAAAAAACGTAACATATTTTCAACTACCGTATTTATACCGATGCCAATGGCCACTCGATGGCATCTCAATAGCGTGTCAGTGGTATGACACTGGCTTGGCGTAAATAGCAGAATTGAGGCCCAGGTCAACAGCAGTGACCCAGGAACACACCGAGTTATGTCAATCGGGAAGTCCTAGGAAAAAAATTAAACTGTCTTGGAACGCACAACGAAATTATTCAGAAGAAAATTGGAAGAGTTGGAAATATAAGAAAATCCACTTCCCTCAAAGTGGGAGACAAAATGAAGTAACCCACAAATATAATGGACCACAAAATGTTATGGGTCCTAAGTGAGCTTTACTTGGTTTCTATAATACGAGTATGTATGGCAGAATCGCCTAAACGCATTTTCACCCTAGTTGACACAAGATCCCCATAGTATACCGCCCCAGATGTCACCTATAAGCTATTCAGCATTATATAACGTTTATTATACCAAAGGCTACATTTCCAGAAGATATGATGAGCAGACTGTTCACAGAGTTAGATGTTGATAGCTCAACCAATGTTGCCAGCTCATTCAGGAACCACTGCTTCACAGGAAACCAATGTTGAGTAATTTTTTCGTTGCTTTTTATTTATTTATTTAAAATTTAATGCGCTGTTGTACAAAGACGGGCTTAATGCCATGAGGCATTCTCTCCCAGTCAATCTTCGGGTGATGTAGAAATATGATGGAGGTTATCGGCCTCCAAACCCCCGCTGGTGATGATGGAATGTCCAGATTAAAAAAAAACTTTATAAAATATCTAATTTCAGTCAAGTAGATAAAATAAATGTCATGTAGAAATTTTCGTAAGGTGCGTTGATCTCAGCATCGCATTGAAATCAGAATCCATTTGTTCTGTGCTTACTGTCTATTTTAAATTATTTACAATCAATCATAAAAGTACGGCTCTAACGTTTCTAATGTTTTTTGTTTGTGTACCTAAACTTGTAAAAGCAACGAAAAGTTAAATTACAGATATAATCTAGTTGACGCAAAGTAACAAGTTTTAATAACTTTACATTGGACGAAAACTAGTTCAATAAGAACATCAATTTATATTAAGTGGACATAAACTGGATTTTGGAATCGCACGATTTAAGTTTTAAGTATACGACTGGAAATTTTCTAATACTTTGAAGGATACATTGTAAACATATGCGAAGTTATATGTATTGAAGTTACAGAATGTTAAAGACGTGAGAGACATAAAACTTCGTAATTTTTACCTATATACAGCGTGATACAAGTGTTGTGGTCAAATTTTAGAAACATTATGTGTGGCACGTGAGATCCTCTTAAAAAAAAAAAAAATTGTATATTTAAAAATGTTCCAGTGATCGGATTAAAAAATTATCTCATTACTGAGATTTTATGGGACCCAAGATTTCACACAACATTTATAGCTGTCAACTTTTTTTTTCTGTTAGAGGGGGCAGACGAGCAGACTGGTCACCTGATGGATAGTGACCATCGCCTCATCTGCAACTCGGGAGTCAAAAAACGCGTTGCCAGCCTTTTAGGAAGGAGAACGCTCTTTTCTTGCAGGTTTAAAGGTCGTATCAAGACCAACAGGTCCGTCTAGTGTTTTGATCGTGAATGTTTATTTGTATTATTTAATCAATCATTCAATCAATCAGCACATAACACAGTTCACTGCTGGACAAAGTACTCTTCCAACGTGCGCCATAGTACACGGCCTTTGGCATCCTTTTAATCCCAGCTTCGTTTCTCAGATATTCAGTCCAACATAATGAATACGCGTTATGAATGTTCGTCTCATATGAAAAAGAAAAGGAGGATGTATATACTTCACTTCGCACAGAACGGCTGCACTTATTATGTTTTGGTTAGAGGCATTATTCCGTAGTTGCGATTTTCCCCAAATAATAATACCACTTTTAAGAACAATGAATGTGTTGCGTGTTTCCTATGGTATAGGGGTCAAATTCGCATACAGGTAACCTGTTGGTCAGTGACTGGTAGTAAAGTATGGATGGTAGCTTTTCCTTACGTACACATGTATGGGAGGCGCCGTGGCTTAGTTGGTTAAAGCGCCTGTCTAGTAAACAGGAGATCGTGAGTTCGAATCTCGGCGGGGCCTAATATCACTTTTATTTTTGCTAGATTTAGTTTAGTTTCTGATTGCCAACGGGAATGTTTCTTATTAGCATTTATTAAAGAACCTAGCGGTTCTCAAGATTCAATCTTTTGAAAAACGCTATTTTTTTATTTCAAAATCAGTAAAATTAATGGTCAAGCTCAGTATCATGAAATCATGAATCCCTTTCTGACACTAATCACACCGCCCTACAGTATCATCTGGATATACACCCGTGAATAAAACAGTAGATTTTTCTATGAAATAATAAACACACTTATTTTTTTTTATTAAAAAGACTTCTACTGTCCTATCTGACCATTGTTACCAAGTCTTATCTGTATGACTCAACAAAATGAATCATATGAGTCTAAATCTACTCCACAGTGACAATTAAAAGTTGTTTAAAATTGACTTCCATGACTTAATTATATAGTTACAAGTGAACTTAATGGTTACACTACATAAATAAGAAAAACTTTATCCCGTCCGATTTATCTTTTATCCTATTTTTATAATTGAAAAAATTAAATATATATTCTATAATTACTATGGTCAAAACACCGACTTTCAATAGATCGATAAAAAAAGTCTGACTTCGAAACATCAAAAATTCGAATTCTTTCTATTTTTTTTCGAATAAAAATATTTTCTTTCAATGGTCACAGTTCTAACCAAAAATACCCGACGCAGGTATATGGGGGAAGAAGGAAACACAAAAAAAAAATACACAAATATTTATAACAAAATATACTTTTTTAAATTACATTAAACGTTACTTATAGATTTTGAATATATATGCGTAACTTAATATTATACTAACTGAATCAGAATCAGAATTGAAAATCAGAAGTATTGAAAATCGGAATGTCGTTTATCGGACCGAGAACTCATCGAAAATTTTATTCTTCAAATTTATAAAAATCAGAAAATATCCACATTGCTGAAATAAATTTCGTGAATTTTAATAATAGACATTATAATTCTTAGGTATTATGAAATTCAAACTTTTGGAAATCGAAACATCGATATTCGGCATAAAATATTTCGGAGTGTTTGGTTGTTTCCGAAGTTAATAAAAGCGTTTTAATAAGTGCACTACTCGTAAATTTCTTATCAACAGAGAGACAGTAGTTCCTGCTGCTAGATGTTCTTTTTCTTTTGTATCCGTGTGGTGACAAATTAAGATTACAGAGTGTCACAACCTCTATACGAAAGAGCCGACTAAGGGAGCAACCTACGCAGCACAATAACAGTACTACAAAAAGAAGGAAAACTTGACACAACCCTGGCCAGCGTTGCAAAGAATGCCGAAACTCCCTTACGGACTGTTATACGGGCGCGAGCGTGGTGATTGATGAGATACTTTTATCAACAAAGAGTAAGTAGTACTGGTTGTTTCTGTTCTTTTATGGCCTATTCTACGAGTATTCTATTCAAGCTGACATCTGCTGATGCTTTTTTTGACGACGATTATACTTCAATATTCACCTTAATGACAATTTTTATTGTCGACAAGATGAAGAGTTACATTCAAGTCTAAAATTAGTTTATCGGCAAAAATAGTACACTCCCCGTTTGGGCTCGAACCACCAACCTTTCGGTTAACAGCCGAACGCGCTAACCAATTGCGCCACGGAGGCTACAGCAGCATTCGTGAAATTGAAATTCCAGTATCCCTATCTACTATTTCAATTGTGTTTGTCCTGACTGATAGTCTGACTGACTGATGAAACTATTACAGATGAAGCTTTAGACGCTCCATCCATATGGGGACGGATGAAGAATACGATGTGCCAATACCAATGGCCATCGCGTGGGCGTCGTCAGAGCCGTTCTCTTCGCTCTTCTTCTGTAAAGTTAGGATTCTGGTGCATTCCTCTAGCGTGACTGCCATGCTTCACCTCACAGAATAATAACTATGAAAGGGGAAGACGTTCACGATAATTTTTTTTGTGACAGAATAGAAATGGAAAGCATCCATAATGAAATGAAACAAAAAAATTGTTTTTAAAAATAGTCATTTTTTTTAATTTTGTTTTTCTAATGAAGTTTTTTTCAGCAACCAGTTTAAATAATATGCTATTAGAAGCGCAACTAAAAAGTCTTTATTCTGTTTTTTATTTCATTGATCTAACTTTTACAGTTCTGGAGGTATTTCAATTTTTGTGACTGACCCGTAATTTTTGGAACCAAGTGTGTTATTATTATTAAGTTGAGGGATTTTATCAAATTCTGATCAAATTTGGAAGTATTACGTTACGTGTTTGTTTAGTCTAATTAGAAATTTTGCTTTCAGTGTGTTTCCGCTATTATCGTATGAAGATAACCTTAATGTTTTACGTTTTGATGTGGATGTTATTAAAGTCTTCTTGCACCGCAGGCGCCGTGGCTTAGTTGGTTAAAGCGCCTGTCTAGTAAACAGGAGATCGTGAGTTCGAATCTCGCCGGGGCCTAGTGGTTATTTTTAGTTTTACTGAACGAAGGGTACTCTTTATTCATTGTAAACGTTACTGCTACTATTCATTATTACTGCCAGACCTCCTTTACAATTAGTATCCATTTTGTTTCTTTTCTTAATAGATTATAGAGCAAGAGCCCGTGAACCCCAGACCTTCGTTATTTTATAAAAGCTGAAAGTTTGTCAGCGCATGCTCCCAACACAGGTAAGAATGATGGACCATTATGAAGTTTGGGTTATCGTGGCTTCGGCAGGTAAACGGTACTAAAGGTGTGTAAAATACCGATCTAAATTCGTCAAATAATAAAGTGTGATTTTTTGGTATTACCTTCAGAATATTATTAAAAATCACGTTATTGCATGCCAGACACTTAACATCGTGGCAACCCCTTGCCAGACACCCTTAATGTTCATGAAATTATAATTCTACTTATGTTATAGTATAAAAGCTGATTTTTATATATAATACTTAGGTAATAATTAGATGATGTTTCCTCATTAGCCAGACATTTTTGATAGTTCCAACCCCTTGCCAGACAAACATGTAGGATAGCTGTAGGAGCGAGCGCGAGACAGTATTTGTATGGTATGGTATGGTGGGTGCGAGGGAGATGGCGAAATAGGTCTATCGCGATCCCTCACTGCGCAGTTGTTATTTCTACTGCGCATGTATTGTCTAGTACATGTTTACATCACCTAAAATAATCTTATATGCTATCTTCAAGTTTTATTAATTTAATAGTTTATTATTAATTAACAACATAAAATATTTCGAATATATACAGACTATAAAGTATATTCAATATATTATTAGTGTATGATACGTACATTGTATGTTTACAATTTATTTATGTGATTTTTGAATGAAAGTGATTTTGTTTAAAAAAACAAGTTATGGGTGATACATTAATTTGTGTTATTTGTAAGAAAAGTAGTGGTAAAATAATATTATTTTCTGACGAGACATTGAAAAAATGTGAATTAATTTTAAAATTGCGAAGAAAACATAACCTAAAATATAATAACATCATTCTTCCACGTGAATATACAGAGAGTGGTTATCACAGGGAATGTTACAAATCATTCACAGGACTGATGAAAAAATATTTTACCCCAGAACCTAAAAATTCTAAAAAGACTGTTGAAACAGAGCAAGAAAAAGAACCATCTAAAGACGGAAATACATCAACACAATGGTACAATGGTACTATTTGTAAGACGGATAAATCTGCGTTAATGAAGTGTTTGGAGAAGGAGGTCCAGCATCAGCCACCACCTACTGTAGATGTCGTAATAATTGATGGTTTTTTTTTATTACACACCATGAGAAATGTTCCAAACAAGTTTGGAGGCATTTCTAAGAAAATGTTGCAAATGGTCACCAAGTTCGAAGCGCTAAGAATTGACGTTATTTTTGATCAATACCTGACTCCATCGATCAAAGATTACGAACATTCTCAGAGATTAGAATCAGCACAATTGAGCTACACCATAACTGGACCTGATCAAACACGGCCGAGTGATTTTGCTAAAGAATTGAAAAATTCAAATTTTAAACAAGCTCTTGTGGATTTTTTGATTTTGCATTGGGCCAGTGACGAAATAAAACCTTTTATTGGTAATAAAACTATTCACATAAATTGTAAACAGTGCCATTCTTTTGTTGTTAATGCTTCTAACAATGTAGTAACAAGGGTTGTAGAAGAGTTATCATGTCCAAAACATGAAGAGGCTGATACCAAAATAGTCTATCAAGCGTGCAGTATTCCAAATCAAGTAAATATTGTGATCAGAAGTGTCGACATTGACATTGCAGCTATCATGCTTGGTCATATGCACCATCTACAAAATGATACACTTATTTGGATGTTGATAGGCACTGGGAATAACTTGAGATACGTAAACCTCACAGATATTTACGTAAAGTTAGGAAAATCTTTTTGAAAGAGCTTACCAGGATTCCATGCGATCACAGGTTGTGATGATAATCCTGCATTTTTCCGAAAAGGAAAGTTGAGGCCTTTTAAAATATTAAAAAAATCAGAAGAGTATCAAAAAGCTTTCATTAAATTTGGTAAACACGAATTATTCGAAAATAATAATGAACAACAAAGCACTTTTGATATTATTCAACGGTTTATATGTGAGGTATACAATGTCGGTTCGATAACTGATGTTGATGCAGCACGGCTTCAACTATTCATTAATACATATCAGGTCTCAGATATTAATGAAGCGTTTAGCCGTAAAAAACTACGAAATTTTGATGCTAGCAGTCTGCCACCGTGTAAATCCGAGCTGCTACAACAATTTCTGCGAGCCAACTATGTGTCTAGCATTTGGAATAATGCAAATCAACAAATTCCAACAATTCTCTGGGTTGGGTTCTCGAAGATAATCAGTACCATTTTAAATGGTTCGAAGGTGATCAGTTGCCAAATTTCGTCAGAGAATCACTGAAAACTGTCTCAGGTATAAATACTACTTCAAACCATTATATGTACATTATTTTTTAATATTTTCAATCCCATTAACTTTTTCATGTTTTTATGGAAACTGACGAAGAAGTAGACGACGATATCGAATGGAGTAACAGTGACGAAGAAAATGATACTTTATAATAACTTGTAATGTCATTAATCTATTTTTAATTAAATTTTAGTGTTATTTTATTTGGTTTTTTATTTTTATAACCTGTCATTGACAGAATAAATTTAAATTTTTAACAATTTAAGATAGTTGTAGCATCGAATGCCTTTTCTTATGATGTTTTTAAAATTTACACAGATTATTAGTTATATAAATCTGTGCCAAAAAGTTTATTTGCATGTCTTCTTAAGATTTACATGCTTGTCTGGCAAGGGGTTGGAACTATCAAAAATGTCTGGCTATTGAGGAAACATCATCTAATTATTACCTAAGTATTATATATAAAAATCAGATTTTATACTATAACATAAGTAGAATTATAATTTCATGAACATTAAGGGTGTCTGGCAAGGGGTTGCCACGATGTTAAGTGTCTGGCATGCAATAACGTGATTTTTAATAATATTCTGAAGGTAATACCAAAAAATCACACTTTATTATTTGACGAATTTAGATCGGTATTTTACACACCTTTAGTACCGTTTACCTGCCGAAGCCACGATAACCCAAACTTCATAATGGTCCATCATTCTTACCTGTGTTGGGAGCATGCGCTGACAAACTTTCAGCTTTTATAAAATAACGAAGGTCTGGGGTTCACGGGCTCTTAGACTATTACCTTTTTTGACCATCCTAGATTTCATACAAATCATCATCATCACCAATATTTTCCTATTCTTACCTACTTATTAGAAAAAATATATATTTGAATGTGTTACATAGGAAGACGTTATAACTAGGTTCTTTTATAACCGGCCGCCTCTTGTCAGACGCCAACTCTCATCGTTATTGTAATCGTTAAGAATTCAATTAAATGTAAAAATACTCTTAATTTAGTCAAATTAAAAGACATGCTCTCACGGTTAAACAAATTAAAAAGTACAAATAAGTCTCCCATCATCAGACTATCGTTGTCAAGCCCAATCTGTTCCACTTGTCAAAATGACCGTGTGAGGTGATCGTGCCTAACAGACCGTAACCACCCAGTGGTTGATGTTGGGAAGTTGAACACATGTTAATCGGCGTGAATTTCCATATCGTGATACAGAATTAGCAATTTTAATTCCCTACGTAGGTATTTCAGTGACAGGTGCTCGTATTACCGTCAGCCGGCCACTTTAGGAATTAGATGGGAGTTCAATATGAAAGGGAAAGTTGGTAAGATATGAAGGCTATAGCAGGAAAGGTTTATTTTTTTTACGGATGGATTGGGAGGGTACGGATAGTCATGAACCTAATAGGTCATAGTAGTATACCTGTAGTCAGAACTGACTGTTTCCGCGATGATCTGTTGCAGGAGAAGCATTTGTTACGATAGAATTTAATTGTTTTTATGGCGTAAAACGAAATTCATTTATTTTGATAAAAAACTCGAGACTCGTGACTTAATGGTAACCGAGTATTTTAGTAGAATTAAGGCCAACCCCAATTTAGTTTGGGAAAAAGCTTGGAGTAAAAAAAATAATTGACAAGTATAGTATGGTATTATCTACTATAGAATATTTTAGTGTACGATTTGTTATACGGCAAAAATAGTACCGCCCCCGGGTGGGCTCGAACCACCAACCTTTCGGTTAACAGCCGAACGCGCTAACCAATTGCGCCACGGAGGCTGCAACATAAAACACCAAACATAAATTCAAATTTCAAAAAGCCATAATATATTATTATTGTACTATAAATTCGTGGGTTCGATTCTTACCTAGCACGGTCCAGCAGCTGACCAGTTACTCGTCTTTTATATGTTAAATGCTCTCGAGGGAATATATGAGTGGTTGTGTCTCGATTACCTCGCTCACTCGGTGAAAAGCTAACATAAAATTACTTTAGACCGGTTTCCTATGAGGCCATGGTTTTCTATGGCCATGGGTATTATGTCGAAATATGCCTCTCCCATTGTCATAATTTTTGCTGTTTACCGAACACATTAATGTATGTCTGTAAGTCATAATGATGTATAGCTTTGAGAGTTTTCTATACAATCTTCAAATATTTAATTTAATATTCGAATTTTGTTAGAGCAGGAACAAACTAAACTATAAAAATAACAACTTGACACATCACACGGTCCTTTGATTCCAAATAAGAGAGTTTGTGCTATGGTAACCAGGGCGTCGGAAGTGCTCGCCGAAGTATATCGGCGGACGGCTGATTTCCGGGTCGTCCCGGCTGAAGGTTCCACGTGTTGGCTTTGCCGCCGTGGAGGTGCATCAGGCGGTTATCGTCGAGTGGGCAGGGCGGCAGCATGGGACCCTTTCCTTCCGACTGACTCAGGTGCTTTAGGAAGTACCTGCACTCAGTCGCTAGGAGGGAATTGAGTCTCGCCCGTCACCACTGCGATTGCAGTGAGGACTCGGTTCAGCACACGTTAGCAATTTGCCCAGCTTGGGCGTCGCAGCGCCGGGTCCTCATTGCAGTCATCGGAGTTGACCTCTCGCTACCGGCCGTCATAAGCTTCATGGCCGGTAGTGACAGATGTTTTACCGCAGTCGCATCCTTCTGTGAAGACCTCATCTTGCAGAAAGAAGCGGCATAGAGGTTTCGAGTAGTATAGTGTCCAGCAGTGGACTATTATAGATTATTGATGTGAAGTTTATATTTTTACCAATTCGACCAATTAATTGGACCCAAGTATCAATGGAAAATTTTGTAGGTAAAACGTTGTAAAAAGTAACGATAGATCTATTAACAGTCGATATTATAGATTTTAGTTTCATCAATGATAACGTAGCCTCCGTGGCGCAATTGGTTAGCGCGTTCGGCTGTTAACCGAAAGGTTGGTGGTTCGAGCCCACCCGGGGGCGGTACTATTTTTGAATTAGCCCCGACAGAAAAATCTCCAATTTTGGTAAGAAACAAACTTATGTCGGCCACACTTACAACCGACAATTAAAAAAAACCTTATTTTGCTAAAAACACATAATTAAAGGAGTCATACTCAAATAAAACATTGTTTTTATCAAAGAATACCATTAAGAATACCAGCATTATAAAGGTCTCTACCGTAGGAGGACCATGCTTCTAGTGACACCATGTTTTTTTTTATGGAAGCGACTACCGCCGCCCATGAACGCCTGCAACTCAGGAATTACAAGCACGTCGCCGGCCTTTGAGGAAGGAATACGGTTAAGTGTTCAGTAATTCATATATTAGTTTTCACAGCGTAAGTAAGGTCACCGGAGGATTAACCCCCTGTCTTCCCTAATTATGGGTCGACGGCAAAGGCTGGCAACACTCTTGTGGCTCTTAAGTTGCAGGCCTCCATGCTTGACAGTAGTCACTTAGGATCAGATGATGATATACCGAAGGAGTCCCCTGATACCGAAAATAAATGAAAATATCAAGTGGTACTTGGGCTGAACTCCACTTATACCGGTTTTGTGTCTCATTGGTTCCCTGGATGGTTTAAATTCACCATTGGTAGTTTATTTAATTAGATAAACAAAAAATCGTTGCTCGAATGGGTCTAGAATGGGTCTCCAAATTGATCTCGATAGATGGCGCTGCAACTTGGTCCTAGAATATAAGTATTCACTAGAGATCGTCCGTGTGGTGACGGATTAAGCATACGGATTGCCACCCCTATTCATCTCGTGGGTGTTGTAAAAGTCGACTAAGAGAGCAAACAACGCAGGACAACAGCACTGCAAAGAGAAGGAAATCTTGACACAAACCCTATACCAGCCCGTCTGGCCAGCGTGGTATAATGGGCCCAAAACCTCCTTTCTAAAGAGGGGGCTATGTTCAGCAGTGGATTATTAAAGGCTGTTGATGATGAGAGGTCGTCAGGCGGTAGAATGTTTGTGCCTGTATGTACATGAATTCCTTATTCTTTATTTTTCCTTCATTATATATTCTTCGTATGGCTTCGTATGGGTGCAATGTCGATACTACTAATGTGGTGTCAGAGTGGAGTAATTAATTTTACTATTATTATGATAGGACTATACTATAGGACATCTTTAAATGCTATATTTATATTCCCACTCCGATCCTGCCGGCTCTGGCATCCGCGACCGACGTACGGCTCGATGGCTGTTGGGCCCCCGCATTTTAAACCTCTAACATCTCCTAAAACATTCATTTTAATTTTAATTTTAGCAATTTTAATCTACATTAAATGTACAACGTATCTAAGGTATTTAATTGATAAGGAACAAAAATGTATTGTAAAAATAGCTTCGTAAACAACCCATTATTTTTTGTAATATTTAAAAGATAAAAATGGGTATTGTGGGTTATCCTTAGGAGGTATATATACCATCCTAGACTTTTTTGTAGATCTTTTTAAGATAAACAATCAGGTAGCACATTATTTTGGTCTATTTCGTAGGGTTTAGCCAAAAAAAAAAAAAAAAACCTTCCCCTTGAATCACTCTCTCTCTATTGGTGATAATTGCATTAACATCCGTTGCTTAGTTTAAAAGATCTAACACTAAAAAGCGACTTTATTTTATACTATGTAAAGATAAGCATCACAGTTTTGTGTGATAACGGTGTGTCTGTGTCCACATAGTTTTAACCTGCTTTAAACCATAGCTTATACATTAAACTTTGTCTTGCAATAAATATTGATACAACCAAAAATCTTTTATTTTGAATTGCTTAAAACATTTGTTACTGTAAGTTTATAAAGGCGCGAAAATGAGAAAACAACGAATATTATATAAAATGAATATAATATATATTTATTTAAAATGACAGATTCGAAATTCAAATGTAATATTGTGTTTTTTTAAGTGTACCCAACAGTATTTATGGCCAGAATAAGTACATTCAAATCCTGTTGTTCAAAGTTCTGTTTTGTGTATCTAAACACGTAAATTAAAAAGTATACTTTTGATGTTACAGGCTGCTTGCAGAGTGGAAACGGACTATAGAAGTGTTGCAGGTGTTAAACTGCTTGCATTAAACGTGATCGAAGTAAGAAATTCTACTTATTTATGACTACATAGTAGTTCCCCGCAGTTTTAGTTTTTTAAACAAAAATATTTCGTCACGGGTGTCGTGTCAAGTCCAAACTTGACACTTGATTAAACCCCTCTCTCCCCTAATTCTCCGAAAGTGTTCACCCGATTTTAAAAAGTCAGAACAGAGCACATTTTTTTTTGTATTTCATGTATAGATGTCTAAATTAATCCTATGTTAAATCCATAGTATTTTCAATAGAGATAAAATATTTGCTGAACATGTGATATTTGATTTGGAATGCATACGACATTGAAAAGGTATCTCAATGATCAAATTTAAAATACTTAAAATATTAGCTAAGACACATTAAAAAAAAGTATATAAATATTCTATCAGTCAATCCAGGTTTTATAGTAAAAGCTCGGTATACTCAGATGTGGTTCCGAGGTATACTTACTCATTATGACAGTCATATTTTACCTTCTCCTATCTTAAAACGGGTCATGTACGAGTCGAACTCGTGCGCCGAGGGTTCCGTACCTACCCAGATTTTACGTAGATTTTCGCGAAAATTTGTAAGTACCAAAATTTATCTTAATTTTCAACTTTTTTTTATTTTTTGGAATTGTTCCTTTATTTGTGTTGTGTAGAAACGTCTTACGTTCTTTTTGCCAAATTTCGTGATTCTAAGTCAACGGGAACTACCATATAGGTTTTCGACCCAAAACCTATAGGTACTTCCGGTTCGGGCACGCCGTCATCGCGGCGGTAAGACCCGTTATGGAGGATTTTCTCGAAAGGCGTCACGGGACCCTCTCATACCGACTGACGCAGGTGATCACTGGGAAAGGACTGTTTCGGGGATCACCTGTGTCTGATCCGCAAGGAGCCAACGCCTGAGTGCCACCACTGCGATGGCCAGACCGTGGACACGACTCTCCACACGCTGGCAGAGTGCCCGGCATGGGTTGAGCAGAGGCGAGACCTAGTGGCGGCCATCGGAGTGGGAGTTCTCTCGCTCGATAGCCTGATTGCGTGCGTGGAACTCTGCCGTCTCCTTCTGCGAGCAAGTTATGCTCGCGAAGGAGACGGCGGAGCGGGACCGGGAGAGGTTTAGAACTCTCCCGGCCCGCCAGGCCCGGCAACGGGCCAGGTACCGCAGGCGACTCAGGCGCCGGAGGTCGCAGAACGACTTCCGTCCTCCATAACCGCAGGCCTGGGGGTGACAGGTGAGGCCATCTGTCACCCTAGCAGAAGCAGGCCGGGGTGGCGGCGAGCGCGTTGCGAAGCGCGCTCGCTTCCAGGGAGCAGAGGGAACATGGGGTTACCACACGGGGGTGGTCGTCTACCTGTTGTTGTAGATTGCCCGAGGTATGTCGGGGCACCAGGGACTTCCTTTCTAAGGTATACCTGGTTCCCCGGCTATTAATACCTGAGATGGCGTGCGGTTTTAGTCGGTTCGAGTCCGACATGCCACCGATAGGTGGTATCCGAGGGGATTTCCGCACGGAAAAAAAGAAAAAAAAAGGGTACTTCCGGTTGACCTAGAATTGACAATTTTGGTTAAAAGCAAGGTCTTACAGCAAAAGTTGAAAATTAAGGTAAATTTTGGTACTTACAAGTTTTCGCGAAAATCGAAATTTGCCTATATCTTTTTATCGTGGTGACTCATAACCTTGATTTTTATACACCTAATAAGGACCATAGACTTCAGTATCTGGTATAAATTTCTACTTGCTAGGTCTGCCCGTTCCTGAGAAAATCGGTGGTGACACACGGACAGACGGACAAGAAAGTGATCTTATAAGGGTTCCTTTTTACCCTTTGAGGTACGAACCCTAAAAATGAGAAGTTTTCAAACATCCTGCCTTTCAACTTACCTTGCCTCTTGGTCTGCTAAGCCGAAGGTTACCAACCACCACCCAGGAAAAATATTGTGTGATGAGCACGGTCATTTGTTCTGTGTCTGGGTGTGATTTATCTATAATATGTATGTATTTAAAAACTACATAAGTATGTTTATCAGCAGTATGGTTACCATAGTACAGGCTCTGCCTAGTTTGGGATCAGACGGCCGTGTGTAAGTTGTGTGAGGTATATTTTGTTTTTTTTTTGTTTTAAAAGACAGCTCCCGCACACATACATGAAACGACACAAATAACACCCAGACTCGAAACGATAAGTTGTGGATCACACAAAGTGTTGTCCTATGCTCTATACTCAGCGTAGTAGGTAGCTGCGTGGCGACCGCTTAAACCACTACACCATCCGTGCAGTCCACAGTCTTAGAAATATTATATATTCCATTTGTGATTTAGACTGTATACAGGGTGTAAGGGACGTCGTAACGAATACTGAAATAGTGTATTCACCATTCACCAGATCATGATTCTGAGTCGAACATCATTGGAATTTTCTGCCGAAAAGTTCATCATTTTTTTTTTATAATTTTATATTTTTTTGGTTAAAAGTGATGAAAAATGATATCGCAATGAGTAATCAGAACATTTTGCCTTAAACAATTTAATAATTACCGCATACGGTCAAAAACTACTATGTAATTAATCAAACAGTCGAAGCGCGCGGTGCCGCCCCTTCGGCCGTCAACTTATATTAGTGTGCGTAGACTGTTTGCACGGAATACACATGTATTTATTACTTTTTTGCGATACTTGCGGGGTTTATTTTTCCGGCAGAAAATTCCAATAATTTTCGACTGAGAATGACGGTTGGACAACTGTATATTTGTCTATCTGTCTGTATGTTTATCTATATATTTTTGTATCTGTGTGTCGCGTGTCGGGCTGTGGGACCTTGCGTGTCTAAAGCAGATGGACTGATTTGGATATAACTTTTTTGTTTGAAAGGCGACTTGACTGTTGAATGTTGTTAGTTGTTGTGTTAGTTACTGTTGAAGAAAGATTGTTCAGAATTTCGGCGATAATCAGCTCTTTTCAAATCGTTAAAATAATTTTTATGTATTTTTTTATTTTACCTTAATTTCCCTTAGAAATAGTGTCCAAAAAGTCCTTGACGTTCATTAGGGTACCGCTCGAAAGGAAAAACGGAACCCTTATAGAATCACTTTGTTCTTTTTCTTTCTTTTTTAATGTTAAAAAGACAACTCCCGCAGTAAGAATACATTCCTGTGTAGCGGGGGACTTTACAAACATACATGAAACGGACACAAATAACACCCAGACTCAGAACAACAATTTGTGGATCGCACAACACTCGGCGCAGTAGGAAGCGGCGTGGCGACCGCTTAAACCACTACGCCATCCGTGCAGTCGTTTGTTGTCCGACGGTTTGTCCGTCTGTCAATATTCTTTATCTTGGGAACGCGTCTCAGGTCCACAGACCCTTGCAGGTTGTTCCCAAAAACATTTTTTTAAGTAAACGAAAAAAAGAAAGTGATTACAAGTCCGACTCGCACTTGTCCGTTTTTATTTTATTCGTCAGACATTTTCATCTCGTTTTTTTCTTCACGAGCAGGAGACCTTTGACCCAAACGAACATCTGGGCATAGAGAAAGGAGGCACTGCAATATCGGATGCCAAGAAAGCTTGGAGAGATCTCCTTAAGCTTGTCGTTCTCATGCTGCAAGAGAGAAAGGCATTTGACGCGTTGCACGCCGCTCATAATGCAGCAAACAAGTAAGTGTTTTAGATAGAAAAGTTGACATTAATATGTTGAAGTATAAAAAGAACAAAAGGGTTAATTTAAGTTGACAAAAATATATCTTTAATACTGTCTGAAAACTAAGGGTTTTCTTCCTTTTTAACCGACTTCCAAAACACAAAAGAGGAGGTTCTCAATTCGTCTGTATTTTTTTTTTTATGTATGTTTGTTCCGCGATTTCTTCGTCAATTGCGGACCGATTTTCAAAATTCTTTTTGTAATCGAAAGGGTATGCTCCTTAATTGGTCCCATTACCACCAATTCAGGATCTGATGATGGGATCCTAGAGAAATCGAGGGAAACCCTCACAATTATTGGGCATTTGACAGCCCCGACAACGTTTTTTAGCTACGAGTATTTCTTTAGCCAAACAAACCATGGCAACCGTCAGAGACTGCGCGATGTGATGCGCAGAGAACTTGCAGTATTTATGTGACCACAGTAATTGTCGTTGTATAAAGAAGAAAAGGTTGAAATTTTGTATTCTATCTTATTAAAATAATTCGGTTAGACGTTTTGTTGCTATGGATGGCATCGCATTTCGTTTGTAAGTAATTTATACTTAATTTATTAAAATAGTTCTGGAAAAAACTCAAAACTGAAATTTTGTGTGGGTCAACTTTCTAAGGAGAGGCTTATGTCCAGCAGTAATTTAATATAATATTTAATATAATCTAACAAACTACAGTTTGTTACTATACATTACGGTACGTAGTGTTTTAAATATCGTACTTATCTACTCATTACAAACATATCCTACACTAAAAATTCTTAATTTTTCATTTTGCTAATATAAAGCTAATATTTGTAATTATTTTTTAATTTTTAGTGCTCTTTGTCGGTGTAGTTTGAAGTCTGTTCAACTTTTTTTTAAAAGGGTTTATTTATACTCAGAACAGCGAACCAGCCACTTGAATCTCAAGCGTTACCTGTTCCTTCATTAAGTCTGTATTGAAACCTATTAGGAAATAAAAGAAAAACCTAAATTGATTTGGGTTTTTCTTTTATATCCTAATAATATTTATTTAGAAAAGTGCGTTATTTTAATATGCGATAATGATGGTAACTGTTTCATTATACTAAGATGATACGTCTTACATCTGGTCATCATGAATCGACACTGAAAAGTAAGACGCGACATTTCAGAGTTCCAATTTCAAATTAAAAAAAACAATTGAAAGAGATTATGGAATGTAGAAAACTTCAATACATAAATAACTAACTTAATTACATAAATCCTTTTTAAAAAGAAGTTGAACTGACTTTAAACAATACTAACAAAGAGCACTAAATATGTACCTAGAAGCAATCGTGGTTGATTTGCTGTAATTTTTTGAAGAGTTACGTTGTCTGTCTCCGAAACTGATCATCAGATCTATATTTAATTTAAATGGGATTATTTCGGAATAAACCCTTTTCGAACGAGAAAAGAATTTTGAAAATCCGTCTATATATAATGGAGTTATGTTCGAACATACATTAAAAAAAACATCCGAATTGAAAACGTGCAAAGGCAAGAAAATTACATATCAACTTGTTGTTCCAATAATTTAAGAAAATAACTAACTGTTTAAGAACAGTCATTGTCAGCTTAAATTAAGTCTTTTATTTGTATAATTATTTAGTTAGATTTTAGTTGTAAGAAGTATGAGATCTTTTTAAAAAGCTGTGGAATACCATGGTGCCGATAAACTCACCTTCCGTTTATTTATGGACTAAATGGCTACTGTTTGCAATTTTACCCCAATCTTTTTATTTACTATTTGCTGGTGTTTTTTTTATTAATACTCTATCCACGTTTTCGATATTTATTTTATTTATTTATTTTCGAGACTTTACACTATAATTACTCGTACAGGTTACCCTTAGTAACTAACAACAAGTAATAATAAACGTTTTGTATTGAATCATCTGTGTATACATCTTTTCATATGTATATTGATATTTTTTAACTCCCGATGCAAATTGACGGAGTGTTATTATAAGTTTGACGTGTCTGTGTGTGTCTTTCTATATCATCGTAGCTCCCGAACAGATGAACCGATTTTAAATTTGTTTTTTTTTTGTTTGAAATGTGAAATAGTCGATGATATTCTTAGCTATGGTTGATAAAAATCGGTCCAAGATGGCCGCCGCTACAAAAGGGCTGATTACATAATTTTTCACAACTCGCTCAATATGGGTATCAAATGAAAGGGCTTGACTAATAGAATACTATACACTATGACAAATTTCAAATATAAGATGCGTGTCGAGGGTTTTTTTTAATTTTTTTTTAAAAAAAAGTAGCCTAAGTTACTCCTTATGTCATCAGCTAACTGCCAGTGAAAGTCCCGTCGAAATCGGTCCAGCCGTTCCAGAGATTACCCGGAACAAACAGACAGACAGACAAAAATTGTAGAAAATGTTATTTTGGCATATGTACCGTGTAAACATATTTTAATATTACAAACAGACACTCCAATTTTATTAATTTGTATAGATATTGGATTGTATTAGTGTACGGTCTCACTATCGTCATACAAATAGCTTTTACTTTATCATATAGATATTTTTGTACATACGCTGCGGATGGATTATTGGATTTATTGGATGCCCGTTATTATTGTTATTAATACATTAATTAATACTTTATAAGTTAGTACGCCACCAACTATTAGACTTGCAAAGCACAATCTAGGAAAGATTCGCTACTCTATACATTTTTATATCACATCAACAGCCTTTAATAGTCCACTGCTGGACATAGGCCTCTCCTTAGAAAGGAGGTTTTACTCCTCAATCCATCCATATACCACGCTGGCCAGACGGGTTGGTATAGGGTTTGTGTCAAGTTTTCCTTCTTTTTGCAGTGCTGTTGTCCTGCGTTGTTATGCGCCCTTAGACGGCTCTTACGACACCCACGGGATGAATAGGGGTTGTGACATTCCGTATTCTTAATCCTTCACTACACGAACACATTTTTTTATACTTTTACTTAAATAAACTTATTACGTTTGGTCTTTCCTGCGTATTCAATAAATTACTTACTTAACTAACTATTCAATTATTACCCTACAGTGTACAAGCTAACTGGGCTGTACAATTAGTATAGTGGTGATGTATTTCTGTTGCTGCTATAACAACAAATATTAAAAACAGAATAAAATATTTAAGGGGGGCTCCCATACGATAAACGTGATTTTTTTGTTCGTTTTTACTCGATATTCATAACTTTAGATACTGAAAACTTTAGATAATTTATTGATTTGTAGTAAAATTAATTGTAAGTACACACACATCTGTACCAATCGGAGATCACAACATAAAACATCTACGGGAACGCAAAACTAACAAAACAGAGACAGAATACTCGCTCAAGAGACACAAATCTTGAAGATATAGGCTGTAGGCCTCCTGGAATTATGAAATCAAAAAAAAAAACTTAAAAGGCCAAAATCTCGAAAATGGTTATTTTTGGGAGATGATATTTCATAGTAAAATCTATCAGAAATGGCAACTACAACCCCTTCAAGTATTTAGGTCGACTTATACAGTCATCCTGTATATATGTTAAGAAAACGCTGTTCAGGATCTTTTTTGTAGAATATATTTTGATTTCTTTTCATTTATGTTCCTCACTATCTTTCGTAGGAACCCCCACCTCTGATAAGCTTTACATATTTTTTTTTTTAAAAAGACAACGTCATTATAAACATATCCTGTGTCGCTAGGGACTACAAACATACTTGAAACGGTCGCAAAGAACACCCAGACTCAGAACAACAATTTGTGGATCACACAAAGTGTCGTCCCATGTGAGGATCGTACCCACAACACTCAGCGTAGTAGTAAGCGGCGTGGCGACCGCTTAAACCAATACGCCATCCGTGCAGTCAAATGCTTTTGATTTAATTTGATTCAGATTGTATTACAATCTCATAACAACTGAAGCTGAAAGAAAATATAAAATGGTGTAATAAAATAAGAATAACTCAGTATATTCTAGATGATAAATTTCTTTATCAACAAGAAAACTAATGCCAAATCTGTCCAACCTTAAGTACGATTACATATACGAATTTTTCCTTTTAAATATATTTTATATAGAAAATAAGCGAAGGGTGAGTTTAGTCGGCAACCCTATCATACGACGTAAATCAAATGGTGGTTTGTATTCACAGGAAACAAAATGTGCTGGGTAAACTGGTTATACCGAGAATACAAAATGCCATTGCGTATATTAAATCAGAGTTAGAAGAACAGGAAAGAGAAGAGACGTTCAGACTGAAAAGGTTTAAGCAATCGAAGGAAAAGAAAACTCGATTAATCAAAGAAAAAGACAAAAAGGATGCAATCACAGAAGAACCTGTATTTACATGCCCTGTATGCTTACCAAAGGCCGAGATACCTAAAGAGGTTCAAGTTAAAAAAGAGCCAAGCATAAAAGAAGAACCAATCATAAAAGGAGAGCCAAACATAATAGTAAAAAAAGAAAGTAAATTTTGCGGCTGCACCGATCCTCGACCAGAACTCGATCAAAGTACTGGCAAGTTCATCTGTCCTATTTGTAATTTGGCAGATAGAAATGTAGACATAAATGTTGTAGCATGTAAAGTATGTCTACCTGAAGTCAATGAAGTTAAAGAACGTGCAGACCACCTCATGGCGCACATCAACCAAGTGTTAACATTATCAAGATTCTATAACAAAACTCTCTCTGGTATGGATACAAAGGAATCAGATTTAAGTTACGCTGATATCAAAAAGGCACTTGAAAATATTAACAGCATATGTACTTGTCCTCATATGGAAAAACAAAAAATAGAGGAAGCTAAACCCTGTGGATGTGCTATATGCGCATCAAAAGACATAAAATCTGAGCAAAAAGAAACTGTCGACTTCGATAAAAAAACAACAGCGATAGATAAAAAACCTGATGCACCGTGTATGACAGAACCCTCTGGAGGTGGATTAAAAGACATAAAACCTGAACAAACCGTAAATGACTGCTGCAAGAATAAACTTCAAGCCATAGTTAAAAAGACTGACGCGCCATGTCTGTCAGAATCCTCTGGAGATGGATCAAAAGGCATAAAACCTGAACAAAACGTAAATGACTGCTGCAAGAATAAACCACAAGCGATAGATAAGAAGCCTGATGCACCGATTTTGCCCGAACCCACTAGATGTCCTATGTGTGGATCAAAAGACATAAAATCTGAACAAAAAGTAAATGATTGCGGGTGCAATAAAAAACCCCAAGCGATGGACAAGAAGCCTGATGCACCATGTCTGTCACAACCCTCTGGATGTCCTATGTGTGGATCAAAAGACGTGAAATCTGAACAAAAAGTAAATGACTGCGGCTGCAATAATAAACCCCAAGCCATGGACGAGAAGCCTGATGCACCATGTCTGTCAAAACCCTCTGGATGTCCTATGTGTGGCTCAAAAGACGTAAAATCTGAACAAAAAGTAAATGACTGTGGCTGCAATAATAAACCCCAAGCGATGGACGAGAAGCCTGATGCACCATGTCTGTCAAAACCCTCTGGATGTCCTATGTGTGGGTCAAAAGACGTGAAATCTGAACAAAAAGTAAATGACTGTGGCTGCAATAATAAACCACAAACGATGGATAAGAAGCCTGACGCACCGATTTTGCCAAAACCCTCTGGATGTCCTATGTGTGGATCAAAAGACATAAAATCTGAACAAAAAGTAAATGACTGCGGCTGCAATAATAAACCTCAAGCATTGGATAAGAAGCCTGATGCACCATGTCTGTCAAAACCCTCTGGATGTCCTATGTGTGGATCAAAAGACATAAAATCTGAACAAAAAGTAAATGACTGCTGCAAGAATAAACCACAAGCGATAGAAAAGAAGCCTGACGCACCGATTTTGCCAGAACCCTCTGGATGTCTTATGTGTGGATCAAAAGGCATAAAACCTGAACAAAAAGTAAATGACTGTGGCTGCAATAATAAACCCCAAGCAATGGATAAGAAGCCTGATGCACCATGTCTGTTAAAACCCTCTGGATGTCCTATGTGTGGATCAAAAGACATAAAATCTGAACAAAAAGTAAATGACTGCTGCAAGAATAAACCACAAGCGATAGAAAAGAAGCCTGACGCACCGATTTTGCCAGAACCCTCTGGATGTCTTTTGTGTGGATCAAAAGGCATAAAACCTGAACCAAAAGTAAATGACTGCTGCAAGAATAAACCACAAACGATAGATAAGAAGCCTGATGCACCATGTCTGTCAAAACCCGCCGGATGTCCTATGTGTGGATCAAAAGACATAAAATCTGAACAAAAAGTAAATGACTACTGCAAGAATAAACCACAAGCGATAGAAAAGAAGCCTGACGCACCGATTTTGCCAGAACCCTCTGGATGTCTTATGTGTGGATCAAAAGGCATAAAACCTGAACAAAAAGTAAATGACTGCTGCAAGAATAAACCACAAACGATGGATAAGAAGCCTGATGCACCATGTCTGTCAAAACCCTCCGGATGTCCTATGTGTGGATCAAAAGACATAAAATCTGAACAAAAAGTAAATGACTGTGGCTGCAATAATAAACCACAAATGATGGATAAGAAGCCTGATGCACCATGTCTGTCAAAACCCTCTGGATGTCCTATGTGTGGATCAAAAGACATAAAACCTGAACAAAAAGTGAATGACTGCTGCAAGAATAAACCACAAACCATGGATAACAAGCCTGATGCACCATGTCTATCAAAACCCGCTGGATGTCCTATGTGTGGATCAAAAGACATAAAATCTGAACAAAAAGTAAATGACTGTGGCTGCAATAATAAACCGCAAACGATGGATAAGAAGCCTGATGCACCAAGTCTGTCAAAACCCTCTGGATGTCTTATGTGTGGATCAAAAGACATAAAATCTGAACAAAAAGTAAATGACTGCTGCAAGAATAAACCACAAGCGATAGATAAGAAGCCTGACGCACCAATTTTGCCAGAACCCTCTGGATGTCCTATGTGTGGATCAAAAGACGTGAAATCTGAACAAAAAGTAAATGACTGTGGCTGCAATAATAAACCACAAACGATGGATAAGAAGCCTGACGCACCGATTTTGCCAGAACCCTCTGGATGTCCTATGTGTGGATCAAAAGACATAAAATCTGAACAAAAAGTAAATGACTGCGGCTGCAATATTGAACCAAAAGCGACAGATAAAAAGCCTAAGGCACCGTGTCTCACAGTCAACATTTCTGAGCAGAAATCTGAGGATTGTTGCATATCAAAATCGCTTGAAAAAAAATCTGTATCAAAATCGGACGCCTGTTGTCAACATTCACAGGATACGGCAGAATATACATCTATAGAGGAAATGGAAGGCCTTTGTAGTTGTACAAACATATCTGATTCAGCAAAAGAAAAATCATGTTGTGATATGGCTGGTATTTCAAAATCTGATTATCAAACTTATAACCTATGTTCAATATCTGCAATCAAATCTGGTTCATGTTTTCAAAGTGTATCTAATTTATATCAACCAGCGCCACCATTTTTTTATCTCTATTCTGGACCATACGTACATTCACAAACCGGACTTCATCCTATTTGCAACGGTAACATGATCCCACAAATTAATACGATTTCCAAGAAATGTTTGTGTTCTAATGCGCCGTATCCTGGCGAATTCAAGCAAGACAATCCTATATGCACATGTAAATCAACAAACAATTTGCCTTCTCAACAACCGTCCAAAGAGCTGTGTACTTGTGAATCTATAGAAGCGATGTCGCCATTAACGTTATCTTTGCACAGTTTACAGGTTGACCCTATAAATATGACTTGCAAAAATATATTTCAATCATATCCGCCCACTGCTTCATTACCTACAGCAAATTTACCTTTGATGTTGGCAAAACGAGTTGCCAAAGCATCTGAGCCCTATTTAAAAAAGTCATGTTTAAAGAACGGTGATTATCCTTATCGCGAAAGATGCGAGGATCCAACAATTGAATTCAAATGCCCTTCAAATAATTCAATTCAATATCCGCCTACTGCTACATTACCCCCAACTAATTTACCTTTAACGTTGAAAAACCGAATCGCTAAAGCATCTGAGCCCTATTTAAAAAAAACACGTTTAGAAAACGATGATTATCCTGTTCGTGAAAGATGCGATGACCCAACAATTGCATTCGAATGCCTTTCAAATAATTCAAAACAATCAAAACAAAATATGTTGTGTTCATGTAAATCAATTCAGCAACAAACATCTTTTTCCTGCAATTCGTGTTCAACATTATATTCAGGAAATTTAACAACAAATTCATTATCCCAAGAGATGACAAAACCCCCTTATTTTAAAAAGTCTACGACACATTTTACCGATATTCCTCAAGGATTTTTACCTTTACTCTCACATACAGTAGAAGAGACGAGCAATACAGTAATTTTATCTAGTACATCTATCTCTAGCGATACTGCTTATCTGCATTCAACTAAAGAAAATCTTGGGACAGAAATTAAGAACCCACTCAATAAGTTTACTCCTAAACAGTTTATGTGCTTTTCACCGTACACGCGAGATGGAAAATCGAGGTCATGTGATGTTTCGGAGAGGAGCTTGATCATAAGTTCATATGATACTACACAATCAGATTATCATGGAACAGATGAAACTCCTGGATGCTGTATTTTTTCTAAAGAGAAATGTATCACAGACTCGTTACACGATATTGTTCAAAAACAGTCTCCATTTTTTTCATCGCATACTCATGTAGTTAACCCTAGATTGTGTAGTATTTCTTCAACAAATTTATGTGATAGTCCTGATCCACAGTCTTCGCGTTTGCTTTCATCTACACTTCGCGGAGTCTCTGGAACACAGAGTATCTCAATTATACTAGACTGTATTTTATTTAAACAGTGCAAATCATCAACAACACAAAACAATTCAATTCAGAAAGCGTCTAGTACACCGTCGACCTATACTAAAGACTTCTCAATTTATACTACAATGACTCCTCATGACAATTCACCATATAAGAGACGACTAGACAAACCAGGACCTTGTAATACTTTTGAGACATCAAGTGAAACTAAACCCAGTACGTTTAAAGATTGCTCAACATTTGTTACTGTAGCTCCAAAAAAAGTTACATCTTATACGTGTGAAGGAAGGTCATTTGGTGTTTCTGAAGCAGTTAATAGAACAGAGTTTTTTAAAGAAATAACGCAAAACTGCTGTGAATTTACATTGTTCAATAAAAATGAAAACTGTATTGCCTTTACTCCCTATACAAGAGAAGGTAAACCGGGGCCGTGTGGTCTTACTTTAAAATGCGATGCATTTTCGAAAAATAATACACCAAATAGTCGTAAAGATAGGTCTGGTACTTATTCAGTACAATGTAACACCAATAAGGAAACTGTATTCTCTCCGTCATTCACATGCAATAGCAGGTCGAAAATTTGTGGATGTGAAAAAAACAATATGCCACTTTCATGGAGTAGTACAAACTCTGTGAGATTAGATTTTACGAGGGAGGAAACGACGGGAAGAACCTGGCGTATATCTGAGACAAACATTCCGGCATGTTCAGAAACTCACACAGATTTTCAGCAATGTACAAATGCGCGTCCCGTACCATATATAAGAGAAAGAATACCCGGACCCAGTGGTCCTTGTGAAGTAGACAATACTAAAGGTTCAGTTGGTAATATTAGTACTGATCAGTTAACCAAACCAGTAACTTGTACACGAGAAGGAAGGCCAGGACTTAGCGATATATCTAAAACGAGCTACAATATAAAATCTCAGCAGTCTACTTACCAAGCACCATACATATCAGGTATCTCCGAGATAACAGTAAATTCAATCACGCTAACGTGTTCTGGTCAGGGAAAACAAGGAACTTGTGATATTGACTTAAATCAGTGTCAGCAGGTTATACCAAATACAAGAGAGGGTTTATCAGGGCCCTGCGATGTATCTGAGACAAGTTATATTGCAAGTTCACAAAATAAGACTGCTTTGCTGCAGCCTACAAGTATTGCACCATACACGCGTGAAGGAATGCCAGGACCTTGTGGGCTTTCTATGACAAATGATAATGCAAGACAATTTACGAAACCAGCGCCTTTTACGCGTGAAGGTAGAGCAGGACCTTACGATATTTCTAAGACAAATAATAATGTAAGACAGTTTACGGACCCAGCGCCTTATACGCGTGAAGGTAGAGCAGGGCCTTACGACATTTCTAAGAGAAATGATAATGTAAGACAATTTACAGACCCAGTGCCTTATACGCGTGAAGGTAGAGCAGGGCGTTGCGACATTTCTAAGACAAATGATAATGTAAGACAACTTACGGACCCAGCACCTTATACGCGTGAAGGTAGAGCAGGGCCTTGCGACATTTCTAAGACAAATGATAATGTAAGACAACTTACGGACCCAGCACCTTATACGCGTGAAGGTAGAGCAGGGCCTTGCGACATTTCTAAGACAAATGATAATGTAAGACAACTTACGGACCCAGCACCTTATACGCGTGAAGGTAGAGCAGGGCCTTGCGACATTTCTAAGACAAATGATAATGTAAGACAATTTACGGAACCAGCGCCTTATACGCGTGAAGGTAGAGCAGGGCCTTGCGACATTTCTAAGACAAATGATAATGTCAGACAATTTACAGGCACAACGCCTTATACGCGTGAAGGTAAAGCAGGGCCTTGCGACATTTCTAAGACAAATAATAATATAAGACAACCGACGGATCCAGCGCCTTTTACGCGTGAAGGTAGAGAAGGTACAACAACTGCAGTGTCACATATCAATCCAGATCCAAGGCAGTTAGCATGTCAAGGACGAATAGGACCTTGCGATATTCTTGGAACAAATAATACTGCTAGTTTCTTAAGTAAAATAACTACTATACATTCGTCGAACTTTGCTTCAAATATACTACAACATCGTGAGCCTTGTAATGTGTGTGTAAAAAACAATATTACATGTTCACTATGTGCTATGGACCCTAGCGAGTCCACAAATCTGTTGTCGTTCACAAGAGACGGGAATCCTGAGGCCTGTGGTGTATCTAAAACAAATCCTACTGCAAGTTCATTCTATAATACAGCTCTCAAACATTATTCACATAATACACCATATACAAGAGAGGGGATGCCAGGTGTCTGCGGAGTTAATAAGACTAACTTTGCGAATTCACAAAATAAACACACTCACCAGTCTGCTTATATCGAACCATATACACGTGAAGGCAAACCAGGACCTTGTGGGCTTTCTCTACACAATAGTGAAAGCCCGCTAGAGGAAATACTTTCCAGGCAATATACAGCCCCGGGACCTTTTACACGTGAAGGAAAAGAAGGACCTTGTGATATTTCAAATATAAACTATACTACAAATTTACTAAATAAAATAGATCCTAAGCAATCGACACATATTGCATCACATGCACTGATCAAGAACCCCGAACCATGTAGCGTATGTGAGAGAAAACATTTTATTTGTTCAAAGTGTGCTAGGGATAGCTCGTCGTCTAGAAACCTAGCCAGTTGTGCAACAAAAGGTATTTATGGACCATGCGGTGTATCTGAGTTTAATAATGTTGCAAGATCCATCTGTAATTTAGTTCTAAAGAAGTCCACATCTGTTACATTATCTAAGCAAGAAGGAACACTAGGTCTTTCTGAGACAAAACATATCATATGTTCATGTAATAACAATGACTCTATAGGGTCTAAGAATTTGCAAACTTGTATAAGAAAGGACGGACATGAACCCTGTAGTGTGACAATGTCTAGTGTAATATTTAATACGTCCTCTAAGCAATGTACGCGATTGACATCATTTACAAGAGAAAGCAAACCGGGACCTTGTGGTGCTTTTGAAACAAACCGCATTACAGTTTCAAATTGTTTTGAATTGATGAATGAGCCGAATACAAATCAATCAAGAAACTTCTCACCTTTTATAAGAGTAGATATGCCTGAGTCTTGTAGTTTTTCTGAGAGAAAAAACATTTTAAATTCTCTCTATGATAGAACCTCTAAACCGTGTGCACATATTTTACCATGTACAGGATCAAACAAACCACAAATATGTAGTGAATGTGAGAGAAACGGCATTGCGTGTCCACTTTGTATCATCGACCTTAAAGAGTCCACTAATTCAGCACCTTATACAAGGGAGGGAATTCCTGGGCCTTGTGGTGTATCTGAGGCTAAAAATAATATAAGTTCATTAGGTAATTGGGAATTTCAAATCTTAAAACCATACACAAGGGAGGGAGTACCCGGGCCCTGTGGTATTTCTGAGAAAGGCCTTACGTTTCCACATTATAAATTGTATGCATCGTATGCGTGTCAACTTAAGCCTGGACCTTGGAATATACTTGAATGCCCTAATGCTACTGGCTCCACTAAGCTTATAACTTCGGTTCGTAAACCATGTAACAGTAAGCCACCATCAAAACTGGGACAGAGGCAGTCAAGTGATAAAAACGAGTTCAACTTGTGTGATACTCAGTCTTGTTTAATGTATCAAGTTCATACACCTTGTGGGACTTATCATAGGAATGGAATACAATTTTCGGCGACTTCTGCTACTAAAGATGCCACAACTTATGTTACTGTAGGACCTTGTCCTGTACAAAATATACGTGAAGCAACACTTAGGAATTGTAGTACATGTGACAGAAAAATTACTTTTGATACATCAACACCTCATAGCACAAGAAATTATAAAGTTCGAGCACCTCATACATGCATGAACGTCACCCGTTCCTTAATTGCCATCCCCCGCTTTGTATGTTCTTCTTGTAGACCATATGCAAAAGCCTCTGCTGCTCCAGTGATGATTTTACCTTCACATGTGTTATCAATGGCATCCTCTTTTGCACCGTCAAGAACCTGTTGTTGCAAATCGCAGATTTCGTCTGTTTTAACGTTAAAGTCTGGTCACAATTGTGACGAATCACTGTACTCCGTTGGATCAAATAAATTTTGTTCTACTTGTGGCCGCCCTGCATCTAACAAAGCAAACTTAAAAACAAACTCTGCCCCACTGTTAAAGTATGTAACTTATGCAAATTGTGAGAATTGTGCTCCCAGTCATGTATCAAAATTTGAACCCTGTGCAGACTGTAGAAATACTAAATTGTTTTTGTCTTGCGCGAGCAATCCTTCTATTAAGTCAGTAGCTATTGGGACATGTGCTAGTCGTAATCATTGTACGTCATCTAAAGCTGCTCGTCTACCTAAATCTGCAGTACAAACACCATGTCCATTGTCTCAAAACACTGCAGCCATTATATCATGTCCAACTTGTTCTAAAAAAAGAAGAGAAAAGTGCGTTCCTCATGCAAGTGCTAGTAAGCAATCGTGTTCAAGTTTGGTGTCTAAGGATTCTAAAGCTGTTATAGATGAATCGAAATTCGGTTATTTTGAAATTGGAAAGAAAAAAGTAACAAAGATATACAGATGCAAGAACCCAGATGGTACTATAACTGATGAGAAACGAGTCATCATTATTAAAACTGAAAAGAAGTATCCTGAAAAACTTGAATCTTCTGGATTTGAAGCAGGAACGATAAGTGATTGCTTAAAAAATGAAACAAATAAGAAACGAAATACCAATGAAATGGATGTGCCCAAATTTTCAAGACAGTCTAAATCTGATACCTGTTGTAACGGTACAAATGACCGGATGACATACCCTCAAATAAGGTATTGCATATCTACTCAAGATTGCAATAACATGACAGTTAATAACAACTGTCTCGAACCAAATCATGATTCCTCAAAGAATAGTAACCGTTTCGTAACTGCTCATTCTATACCAACTGGTCTGGTATGTGCCAACAGACTAGAAGACACAGATAGCGGTCCTAAATGTGGCTGTGAAAATAAACCACCCTCTAAGTATACTACTCTAGCTTCACGTGCTCGTCCTGTGGCACCAACCCCCCTACGTTACAACGGACTAAAAGACACAGCTAATAGTCAAACATGTGACTATCCAGACAAATTACGTACTAAGCCCTCAGCTTCAGTCGAGCCCACTATCCCAGCATGTGCCAATAGACTACAAGATTCAGACAGCGGACCAAGGTGCAACTGTGCAGATAAATCACTTCCTGATATCACTACTCCAGTTCAACCAACTACACCAGTATGTGCCAATAGATTACAAGACACAGACAGTGGTCCAAAATGTGACTGTGCGAACAAATCGCCTCCTTTACCGGCTACTTTAGAGCAGCTCGCTACTCCTGTGTGTGCCAATAGGCTAGAAGACTCGGACAGCGGACCTAAGTGTGACTGTGCGATTAAGTCAACTCCTACTCCAGTTTGTGCCAATAGGCTACAAGACACAGACAGTGGTCCAAAATGTGATTGTGCAAATAAATCGCCTCCTTTACCAGCTACTGTAGACCAGCCTCCTACTCCAGTTTGTGCCAATAGGCTACAAGACACAGACAGTGGTCCAAAATGTGATTGTGCAAACAAATCGCCTCCTTTACCAGCTACTGTAGACCAGCCTTCTACTCCAGTATGTGCCAATAGATTACAAG
Source organism: Arctia plantaginis (assembly GCA_902825455.1). Lineage (NCBI taxonomy): Eukaryota > Metazoa > Arthropoda > Insecta > Lepidoptera > Erebidae > Arctia > Arctia plantaginis. The sequence goes on along the minus strand of CADEBD010001048.1, from coordinate 2,949,493 downwards.
ACACAGACAGTGGTCCAAAATGTGACTGTGCGAACAAATCGCCTCCTTTACCGGCTACTTTAGAGCAGCTCGCTACTCCTGTGTGTGCCAATAGGCTAGAAGACTCGGACAGCGGACCTAAGTGTGACTGTGCGATTAAGTCAACTCCTACTCCAGTTTGTGCCAATAGGCTACAAGACACAGACAGTGGTCCAAAATGTGATTGTGCAAATAAATCGCCTCCTTTACCAGCTACTGTAGACCAGCCTCCTACTCCAGTTTGTGCCAATAGGCTACAAGACACAGACAGTGGTCCAAAATGTGATTGTGCAAACAAATCGCCTCCTTTACCCGCTACTGTAGACCAGCCTTCTACTCCAGTTTGTGCCAATAGGCTACAAGACACAGACAGTGGTCCAAAATGTGACTGTGCAAACAAATCGCCTCCTTTACCAGCTACTTTAGACCAGCTCGCTACTCCTGTATGTGCCAATAGGCTAGAAGACTCGGACAGCGGACCTAAATGTGACTGTGCGAGTAAGTCAACTCCGAAGCCCATTAACCCAGTATGTGCTAACAGACTACAAGATTCCGATAGCGGACCAAGTTGTAACTGTGCAGATAAATCACTTTCTGAAAACACTACTCCAATTCAGCTCACTACCTCAGTATGTGCCAATAGATTACAAGATTCAGACAGTGGACCAAAATGCGATTGTGCCAACAAATCAACTCCTAAACCTCTTACTCCAGTTTGTGCCAATAGGCTACAAGATACTGACAGTGGACCTAAATGTGACTGTGCAAACAAATCCAATCTTAAGCCCCTTTCTCCAGTTTGTGTCAATAGAGAATACGACACAGACAGTGGACCAAAATGTAACTGTGCAAACAAATCTCCTCTTTTGCCCGTTACTGTAGACCAACCCACTACCCCCGTATGTGCCAATAGGCTGGAAGACTCAGACAGTGGACCTAAATGTGACTGTGCAAACAAATCATCTCCTTCGCCCATTACTGTAGACCAACCCACTACCCCCGTATGTGCCAATAGGCTAGAAGACTCGGACAGTGGACCAAAATGTGACTGTGCGAGCAAAGCAACTCCTAAGCCCACTACTGTAGACCAGCCCATTACTCCCATATGTGCCAATAGGCTAGAAGACACAGACAGTGGACCAAAATGTCACTGTGCAAACAAATCATGTCCTTTGCCCATTACTGTAGACCCACCCACTACCCCCGTATGTGCCAATAGGCTGGAAGACTCAGACAGTGGACCTAAATGTGACTGTGCAAACAAATCATCTCCTTCGCCCATTACTGTAGACCAACCCACTACCCCCGTATGTGCCAATAGGCTAGAAGACTCGGACAGTGGACCAAAATGTGACTGTGCGAGAAAAGCAACTCCTAAGCCCACTACTGTAGACCAGCCCACTACCACCGTATGTGCCAATAGGCTAGAAGACACAGACAGCGGACCAAAATGTAGTTGTGCAAATAAATCGCCTCCTTTGCACACTACTAAAGACCGGCCTACTAACCCAGTTTGTGCTAATAGGCTAGAAGACTCAGACAGTGGTCCGAAATGTGACTGTGCAAGCAAATCAGCTCCTAAGCCCACTACCCCAGTATTTGCAAACATAAGACTACAAGACTCACACAGCGGACATATATGTCACTGTGCAAACAAATCGCATTTTTTGCCTGCGACTATAGACAAACCCACATGTGGCCATACACTACAACACTCAGACAATACTCTGAAATGTGATTGCGCAAGAAAACTAACTTGTAAGCACACTAAACCCTCATCTAAACAATCTCAAACCATGATTCACCCACCTAAGTGTAGCTGTGATAATGAATCGTCTCCTACTCCCACATGTCCGTTTCATAAACCTCTAAACCCTTGCCAATGTAAAGTAACTGACGAGTTGTTACCGTCAACAAAGTCTCAGGATAAAGAAGTGTGCTGTTCTCTGCAAAAAAAAATAGGCATAATGAAACATATAAGCGATGCACAAGAAAATAAAGTTAAAGACGATAGAGAATTCGACTATGTGTACATAGTACCTTCAAAGAAAACTATTTGCAATAAAGTTCTTAAAAGTGACGTTCCATGCTCTACTACAAATCTTGCTTGTTGTACACCAAAATTGTCTTACGATGCCAATGTACCCACATCACCAAAGAAAATTGTCCCAAAAACTTACAAAAACCGGTGCTGCAGTACTAGTGATACAGGCAAGCTCTCAATTTTTCGCGGTGGCAGTATGTTAGATGCCTTACGCCAACTATTTCAGAGCTCAAATTCGCGTACGCAAAATCGTAAAACTTTTGACAAAAATATTTGCAAAACCTGTTATTCCCCATTAAGCAATACCGATGACGGTGAATCGCTGAATACTCCACTGTGCACATCTTGTAAAGAAAAAATTATTGATGAAAGCGAACAGGATTACCGTCTTACTAATTATTCTACTGAAACAGGATCTCCAGCTTCTAAAAAATCACCATCCCCGTTTGGTCAAATGTCATTTTTATCGACAAGCAGTTGTAACATAAATGTAGACCATAGTTGCCCTGCGATGGTTTCAACAGTAATATCCACAGATTCTAACGATAGTCTTATGTGCATGCGTGGTGAAAATTATTTTCGTAATGCAAATCGCAATGATGCTGCAACTTCAACTAGAGTAAGAGATGAAACCTATATGCGAGCAATTAAAAAAGGAAAAATTGAACATGCATGCGTTCCAGATGTAAAAGACTGTGCATCACATACTACAAACTAATGGATATACAGTCTGATGATGATGACGACCCTTTTCCCTAAATAATTATCTTTTTTATGTAAACCTCAAACAGTTTTGATCTGTATCATGTAAATTGACCACATTGTTTTGATACTTTTATACTTATGTAGATGTAATTAAAATATATGAAATAATACACAAATTTCATTGTTTTGAAGATGATTTAGCAAAGTATAGAAAGTGCAATTCTGCTACGCTGCTCTCCAATAAAAAAACTTTTGGGCAAATAAGTAAGCAGGTCACGCAAGTGACTACCGCCATCTAAGGACGCAACGACACAAGACGTCACTTTAAATCCAACATGGCGGAACACCTAAAATGGCGGACTAGTTATTTTTAATGCACTACTATAATATGGGTTTCAAATGAAAGGGCTTGCTGAGAATAACTCAAAAAATAAAGTGACGTGACTCTAAATCCAATATGACGCACTTTTAAAGAAGGCGGACTAAGTTTTTTATGCTTTCCTACAATATAGGTATCAAATGAAAGGACTTGAGAACACGAATGCGATACTTAAAGTAAAAAAAAAAACATTTTAAAAACAAGCTCTTATTTAAATGCACTAAAAAGTTTAAAATAAACTTTTTCTTTAAAACTTTTACTTACTACTTATAATGTTATTACACAATTTATATGATATTAAAGCTTGTCGCAATATTAACCTGTATAGATATACAAGTAATTTAAATAACTTGATCTGATTCATTTTAATGTTTAAAATTATCAAACCCAGTAAATAAGAGTACTTAAATCTCGCGACAAGCTTTGTGACATATAAATTGTGTAATGACGATATAAGATGATAGTAAAAGTTTCAAAGGCAAAGTTTATTTTATTCTTAAAAGCTTGTTAGGGTTCCGTATCTCAAAAGCTAAAAAAGGAACCCTTATAAGATAACTTTCTTGTCCGTCTGTCTGTCTGTCCGTCTGACCGTGTGTCACCACCGGCTTTCTCAGGAACAGGTAGACCTAGCAAGTTGAAATTTGTACCAGCTATTAAGGTCTATGGTCCCTATAAGGTGTATAAAAATCAAGGTACTGAGTCAACACGATACAAAAATATAGGCAAATTTAGATTTTAGCGAAAACTTGTAAGTACCAAAATTTACCTTAATTTTCAACTATATATTAATTAAATAAAATAAATTTAAATTTATATTCATTCGTAAGGAAAATTTATTGTACCCCTTTTTAAACAATTATGCCGCACTATAATGCCGCTTTGTTTGAATAGCCGAAGCGGCGAATTTTTCAAGAAAAATAGTTGTGTTAATACCTGTATTTATTTACAAATTGTCATAAATGATGTCCAGTACCCAACTATATATATTATTATTGTGGACCGTTAGTCATTTTAATCACACATTATGTCTACTCACGCAAATCATTCGTAGTATGTCTTCGCTACAAAGACCCGGTATGCAGTCATCTAATTATACATTCGAATGTCCTAACTGCAACGTCTAGACGTTATGTAAAACTAAATAAACATTAAATAAAAGTAAATAGTTTGAATTGATTGAATGCCCGACATTGGGAGCGGATAATTAGTTGTGTGTAAAACAACATGATGACATTGTTTTGTTTTAGTTTCGTCTGTGCGTGCGTCTGCGCAACTTACAGATTTGTAGCTTAGGGTTGTCACTGGAGCGCGCGGTTCTTTTTGAGACAAGAAAAAAACATCATGGTTTCCACACACGAGGTCCCCGAGTACTGGTACCCGAGACGGCGTTGGGCGGTGGGGGTAAAAAAAAAACAGAAATACTTCTTTTTTTCACGGATTCTTTTATTAACGTTGGCCGAAAAAAACGTTTTTAATCTAGAATAGCAACGGACGCTAGTTCGTCTTTCGTCTTTGTTTAGTGAAAAAGTTTAAAGACCCATGAGGAAAATGAACGTGCTCATCACACAATATTTGTCCTACTACTAGACCAACAGGCCCTTCTTAAGTAATATAAGTATTTTAAAATCTTGCAAACAAAGAATTGTTGACGATTATATTATGTTTGCACAAATCTAAAAAACTGCTGGACATAGGCCTCTCCTTAGAAAGGAGGTTTTGGCCTACTATACCACGCTGGCCAGACGGATTGGTATAGGGTTTGTTTCAAGTTTTCCTTTTCTCTGCAGTGCTGTTGTCCTGCTTAGTTTGCTCCCTTAGTCGGCTCTTACGACACCCACGGGATGAATTAGATAAAACATTTAAAACATATTAAAATTGTGTGCAAAATTCGACCTATAAATAAATTATTGTTTTAAATTTCTACATAACTATCGAGTGCCAACCCTTCTAGCTAGGGTTTGGCTCGCGTCCACCGTAGTACGCAGACGTGACGTCACTGGGCATTCCTACGTTTTGTACGAGAATACAATTATAAATATACAACTGTTACCTTGTGTAGTGATCGGCATTATTTAGATCAAACGGATTGTAGTCTTCTTGTTTGAAATTAAAATGTAGACACTTATCACAGCAATAAGTTATATTTTGAGTTAATAATAACTTTACACATCTCACACGCGACCATCTTAAACCAAACGAGGTAGAGCCTGTGCTATGGTAACCAGCCTACTGTTAAAATACTTGTATATTTCTAAATACAAACATATTATAGATATCAAGATGTGATGGGGTACGAGGCCTTGGCGTTTACCACGATTCGAAGCCACTGTTCCATGTGCATATTGAGCAAACTATTGCAAAAACTGCCAAAGCTTTGGGGTTTGTAATGAGAATTCCCAAATGTTTTGTGAAAGCTATTTATAACGCGTAAAATTCTCTACTGTACTTTTGTTAGGAGCAACCTGGAGCATGCCTCGCAAGTTATGAACCCTTGCTATCATAGGTACATCGATCGCATTGAGTACACACAGAAACGTTTTCTGAGGTTCTTATGTTTTCGTCTAAATATTCCTTTTAGCTCAAACAATTACATTGGTCTGTGTAGAAAATTTCATATCCAGCCACTTGTAAATCGACGTCGATCGGCTGATCGTTTCTTTCTTTTGAAAATTATTTCTAATAAAATTGATTGTCTTAGCCTTTTGCAATAGTTAAAATTTTATGTCCTCCATAGGTCGATTAGATTTAATCTACCCATTTCTATTTCATTTTTTTTCTCTAACTATAGATAAACTCATATGTATATTGTTATAGTGATCAGCGATTACCATAAATTGTGCAAGGAGTACTCTTTAAATCCCTTTAATATCAAAAGCAATATTGTGGGCAATATGCTAAACCTTAAATTTTTCTAATCCTAACATTTTTAGATCCATTAATTTAATTTTATTTTATATGTTATAGGTTTAGTGTCGTGTTAGTTAGCGTTCCAGAACCACTGTTATATTACAATGATTCAATTCGTGAAAATCTGTAATTGGCTTGTAGCTGTTGGTTTTCCTAATTGAAGTAAATAAATAACACACAGATACAAAACAACTGATCGTTCTCATCACGCAATTATTGGTGCTGGATGAGAATCGACCCCACGACCTCTGCCTTAACGGTCAGGGTCATTAAGCACTAAGCAAACAGGTCAGTCGAGCATAGAACAGTTTGAGGAAAGGTTTGTTCTAGAATGATCTTCAGAAGAGGAACTGCCTTCTACTCGAGTGCAAAGTTTGCTTTTTTTAATTTAGAAAAATGACAACTCCCGTTTTAGGAATGACGCACAAAGAACACTCAGACTCAGAACAACAATTTGTGGATCACACAAAGTGTTGCCATGTGGGGATCGAACCCACAACACTCGGCGCAGTAGGAAGCGGCGTGGCGACCGCTTAAACCACTACGCCATCCGTGCAGTATCAAAGTATGGTAAATTATACAGATCAGTATTTAATAAGCCATCTATTAGACTTTAATTGATAAAGATATAAATCCACTGTCCTTAAAGTAACTGCATTATTAATTACTAGCTATTACCAAAGGCTTCGCTCCGGTGATTATTTATTATTTCGTGTTTCCAACTTTGAAAATGACGAACTTTCATAGAACCGTTCATCCCTTATTTTACTTCGTTATGGGTAAAATTTCCAAAAAATCCTATCATAGTGGGTGCTTACAACATAAAAAGCATCAGCTGCCAAAATTTCAAGTTTGTAGCCCCAGCGGTTTAGGCTCAGCACTGATGAATCAGTCAGTCAAAGCAAGTAATTTTAAATGTATAGATATCATATGGCACGAATTACTTTGGCATTTTATTTATTTATGACTTCTCCTTCTTTTTTCTTCCAATCTGTGGAACGGGTTTTCGTCTGCGGAATTTCCGGACCGATACGACCTTCCTTCAAGAAAAGAGCGTACTCCTTCCTAAATAAAGGGAGATGGGAGAGAAGAAGTATATCGGATACCTCTTTCCTCGTTAAATTTGCACAATCTTACATCGACGCCCCCACAACTTCTCTCCAAGATTGAGTTATGTGCCCCTATTAGATCTGTTAGGATACCCTTTCTTCTTCTCAACGTCCCCCGCTGCAGCACAAACTACAGACAGAATTCATTCTTCATAAGATCTGCTAAGTGCTACAATAAGTTGGTCGACTTTTCCGAACTTGACTTATTCGTAGTGAATAAGTCAAGTTCGGAAATATTTGATAATTTGGAGAAAAAAATTGTTCCTTTCTTTTTTTTAAAAGACATCTCCCGCACTAGGAATATGTTCTGTGTCGCGGGGGACTTTACAAACATAGATGAAACCCAGACTCAGAACAACAATTTGTAGATCACACAAAGTGTCATCCCATGTAGGGATCGGATCTACAACACTCAGCGTGGTAGTAATCGGCGTGGCGACCGCTGAACCATCCGTGCAGAACTGAATTGTCTAAATATTTTACTATTTTATAAATGAATGAAAAATTTTTGAAAACCCATCGAAATTTTGTTACTCAGTCACCCCAGAATGGTTGAACAGATTTAGCTCAGAGATAGACTAAATAGTGCCTGAAATAGCACGTAAGCTAATTTTTATTCCTGGAAAATTGGTTTAAAATAAAAGTTAACGCGCGCGAAACCACAGACAAAAGGTATGAGCATATATTATGTAGTATCGGACAAAAGCTTTATTCAAATAGATATGAAGCTACTTAGCAACCAGAGCTTGACTCATACACAATAATTACTAAAACCAAACTGTCCGAATGTCTGTTTCAAAACGAAATAATACGTAATAATAGGTGACAAATACATAGAGCGTGACTGGCCCATTATTGGTCCAATAATGCGGTCAGTTTCGCAACAGACAGACAGAAGAAATTGTATTGTGTTGTGACAATTCTATTATTATTAACCACTAGCACTGTGAACTTCGGAATGGAAATATTTTTCGACTTATATACATACATACGCCTATATTCATGTAGAGGTAAGGCAATGGGTATTAAAACGATCACGTTTTGCCGACTACAGGTTTAATAATCTTACTTACCTATTAGGAGGTTAGCATATTACCGGTAACCGGCTCTTTAAGAGTTAATTAATTTATTGACACTTTTTGCCCCGCATAACTAATCTGTGGAACGGGTTATCGTCTGCGGTACGGGAAGTAGTAATAGTAGTCTGGGGGTGGTCTAGAATTGGAAGTCCAATATTAAAGGAAATGTGGGTACCATCTAACCCATCGCAAGTCAGTTGTAGTAAAGGTGTAAGGAATGGTTTGAGTACGACAGTTTCAGGGAAAGTAAATGGATATACTATCTATTAGTAGTCTAATAAAGGATGTTCACATGACATATATATACAAAATTTGTATTTAGATAGTACCTACAATATTTATTTATACATACCCTCAAATATTGTACAAAAGTGTACTTAATATTAAAAACTGTCTGTTAAATAAAGAGAAGCTTATTAAACACGCAATACAAAGGCGTACTACTATAATTTCTTTAAAAAAATAGGTTTACGTCATTAATATAGTTAAACTAGCTGACCCGGCAAACGTTATTTTGCCATATACATTATTTCATATTTTTTTAATCAAAAAAAATATTAGGGGTATGAAAAATAGGTGTTGGCCGATTCTCAGACCTACCCGATATGCACACAAAATTTCACGAAAATCGGTCGAGTCGATTCGGAGGACTTCAACCACGCACACCCTGACACGAGAATTTTATATATTAGATATACTCAAATCAACAATTTTAAATAAATTTACGAGTTACATGACTTTTTTTGCAACACTATTGATTTTAAACCATCCTTTCAAAACACTAGCTACAAATAAATAAATTTTCAAGGACAAGGTCAAGTTTAGGTATATTTTGTCCTAAGTTCAATGTTTAAGTATTCCGCCGTCAAGTATCTGGCCAATACTTATCTTTGAGACAACAATCGTGTTGCGGACTTGATTATTGCATTCGGTTACGTACCTGTTAAGGCGACGTCTATTGATGTAGCTTAACCCTGCATTCTCTATCGCCTGTATCACGGTGAGAGCTCCAAGGAAGTGGTCGGATTAATACCGACCACAGCTTGCCGCCATCTTGATAATTAGCACTCCACATCTGTGTGCTTTTCAAGAAACTTTTTGCCTAGCACAATAAACTTGTGGAACAAAGTGTTGCTTGCGGTATTTCCAGATCGATACGACCTTCAAACCTGGAATAAAAGAGCGTACTCCTCAAAGGCAAGGCTGGTAACGCACTTGTGACTCCTGAGTTGCAGGTCTTCATAGGCGACGGTAGTCACTTTACGTTTATATCGTCAGTACGTTTATATCATAAAAAAAATACAATTTCTGTTTGTCATAACTAGTACAGCAGCTGCAATAGGTATTGTCTTGTTATATTTGAGATTAAGTTATTTTTGGATGCTCATTTTCCAGTAGCTCTCTCCCTCGATTTTGTTCCATGATAATAGTAGCCAATGTGTTATTCCAGATTCTAATCTGTGTCAAATTTCGTCCAAATTCAGTTAGCCATTCCGGAGTAATACAATAATAACAAACATCCATTCAACCAGTAGTAACATTGATTAGACTGTTACCGTTACCGACACCTCTGAATATAAGTATCAACATATATTGGCCCCGTTTACATGAGAGTTGAGTTTGGGTTGAAATACATCGATAATATAACTATATAATATATAGTCGTATTGTGTATACACGTACAGCATAGATTATATATCTTCATGTCGGAACTTTTCAAATAGAAAAAAACAATCAAAAAATCCTGTCATAAAAAAAAATGTTTATATTTTCAAGTCTTTACTTTTGTCGGCACTCCTGTAGTGCCACTGTTTTCTTTTTTTTAATTGTGACGTTTTGAGAGACCTTACCCACATTTCCTTTGTTAATAATATGATTCAAATAAAGTATAATTATAATAATAAACGAATATTAATATTCATCTTCGTTTCATCTCTACGACTAGATACATATAATGTGGTGTTTCTTTGGCGTGGAATAAATAGTTTCTTTCTTTCTTTTTTCTTTTTCTATATTTACTGTGCAAAATGGGGCCCACTTTGGTATCACTCCGGTTGAGCCGACCATACCTAGCGATTTGTACCGAAACATGGCTCTCCCACAATGACAGCTTTGTTTAAGGAATAAAAAATTTAAAAAAGGTTAAATATTTTCCCTTTCCCTTTTGGTATCATAAAGAATGATGAATGCAATCTTTGTTGTCAAAAAAACTTCGCCTTAACAAGATAACGTTAGGTTCACGATCTCAGAACTAGCTTCGAGCAATTGTGTTGCGTAGATATACCTCGTAGTAAAGTGCCAAATTGCTCATTTAGCATTGCAATTAGTTTAACATTCACACCTAAAGTGATTAAGCTTGATCATCATCATCAGCCTATAGCAGTCCACTGCTGGAAATAGGCCTCTTTCATTGCACGCCACTTGGTACGATTTTGGCCTTCTCGCATCCAGCTCCTGCCAGACGTCTTGCGTAAATCGCCACTCCACCTGGCCTGATTAAGATAATTATTTGTAACATTATTTTTAGTTTATTAGAATGCCTGCTATTACACACTTATTCACTTATTATTGGAGGATTCAAGGAAAATTTATTGGTGGCCAATGACTGTTTTAGACATACAGCTAAAATATTAATTCTTTGTTTAAATGAATTAAGGGATTATTTGTTTAAATGAATAAGTCTTCAAGAGATCGTTCGTCATTCGTTTAATTAGAATTAAAAAAAACAATACATCACACACACATCCAATCAACAGCCTTTAATAGTCCACAGCTGGACATAGGCCTCTCCTTAGAAAGGAGGTTTTGGCTAACTATACCACGCTGGCCAGACGGGTTGACAGAAGTTCTGTGTTAAGTTTTCCTTCTTTTTGCAGTGCCAGCAGTCAGTGACAACAGTCCTGCGTAGTTTGCTCCCTTTTTTTGAATCTTACGAAACCCACGGGATGAATAGGAGTGGTGATATTCCCTATTCTTATTCCATCACCATACGGATATACATAAAAATATAATTTATAACTTCTATGTACACTAAGTTCTGTACACTAACTTCAGAAAGTTAAGACTTTTATAAAATTTTGCACACTGTTTTATTAAAACACTAAAATTTAACTTGAGTTATGACTCATGTTGTGTTATAAACAAATTACAATAAGTGTGACTAAATATAAAAAACTTACTTCGAATTCTTACTCGAATTTTATCTACCACCAGTTCAAATGGTTCCAGTCCACCCAAAGGTTGCCTGGAAATTATTGCTCTAAAGTCTGGTAGCGGATAGATGCGGTCTACCTAAGACACGCTCCTTTATGGCGATATCCTAATGGCGATAGCATAATGATGATAAGGCAGCCCTTTGTTCATTAGTTTTGCTACACATATTATAAAACAAATAAAACTTCTGAATACTCTGATCCCAAACTAAGAACAGCCTGTATTTTGGTAACCAGACTACTGATAAGCATGCTTACATATTTCTTAATACATACACATATAGATTAATTACACCGAGACATGTTCTCGGCGGGAATCGAACCTACGACCTCTGAACTAGCAGTCAGGGTCCCTAACCACTAGACCAAGTGGCAAGTCAATCCTTTATAATGTCTGTAAAAATCCTGGTTTACCAATAAAGTATTATGTATCTTAGGCGTAAGTAATTTAAGTAATACTAACTTGAGTAAACTACGTCAGAGTGAAAGTTATTTTTTTAAATACCTAACTTAAAAACTTATATGATAACAACAGCTTAAATATCAAGTAACTCTATACTGATCTCATGATGAAGCCGTCAACTTCGTGTACTGAATTGAACGAGACGGGTGATATGGAGTGGACGGAGTACTGTAAGGTACATTACTCAAAGGAATGTTGATAAGGTTGACAGGCGGATGGGTGACCACCGTGAAGTTTTAACTAGAGAGGAACATGTTCTTCGAAACAATGTTGATTTTTATATTGGAAACTTAAGCTTTAAAAAAGTATTACACTTTTTTTAGAATCATGTTGATGACGGGTACGTGACGTGCCAATCTAGGTCCGGTTTTTATGATATGGGGGACATACGAGTCGACGGGTCATCTGATAGAAAGTGATTACCGGCACCCTTGAACGCCTTTAATTTAGAAGTCACAAGCGTTATGTCGGGGCACCAGGGACTTCCTTTCTAGGGTATACCTGGTTCCCCGGCTATTAGTACCCGAGACGGCGTGCGGTTTTAGTCGGTTCGAGTCCGACATGCCACCGACAGGTGGTATCCGAGGGGATTTCCGCACGGAAAAAAAAGGAGTCACAAGCGCATTGCCGGCTTTTGCGAAGTCAGAATCAGAATCATATTTAGTTGCAAAAATACTGTAACAAATAGGGTTACAATGAGGAGTAATCCAGATACAAGTGTTTGATCGAATTGCAAAAACATTTAAAAAAAAAACAGAATCATTAATTATGTCAAGCAGTTAAATACAAATAATGAAATAAGATATCATACGGAAGAAAATAATATACAGTTACAAGCGTAGTCACTTATAGAATAAAAGTAAGTTAAAAATAAGTCATTGTCATGTCCATGAATATTAATGATATATTTAAGTATTAATAAATGTCTGTTTTTGTCTGTAAAACAACTATCTCTGAAACTGAGCATGTAAATTTGACATGACACACCTACCCACTTTATAACAAAATTAGCGATCCACCCCGGCTTCGCACGTGTGCAATGTAGATATGTACGACTAATACTACTTACGCTTTGCCGTCGTATTTTAAATCTCTGATATCCATTAAGATATTCATTTTAATGATATGTTGTAAAATAAATTTTGATGTAGGTACATTAAATGCACAACTCCTCTAACGTATTTATTTAGATAAGGAATAATACTGAATTGTTCCAGATAGTTTGTAATTTAATCCATTATTTTTTGTAATATGTAAAAGATAATAATGAATACTGTGGGTTATCCTTAGGAGATTCTGAACCACCATAGCGGACTTTTTTGAAGATCGTTTCAAGACAGATAGATAGAAGATATCTCGTAGTAGCTAGTACCAGTCGTAAAAACATATTTTTACGACTTCACATTGCAGATCTTTGAAATTATCGGATTTCCTCTACTATAATATGCATGTATTTTACAATAAATATATACCCGCCTCTCGAATCACTCTTTTTATTGGTGAAAACCGCATTAAATTGCGGTACGTAGTTTGAAAGAATTAAGCGTACAACAACAAAAAGCGACTTCATTTTATATTACGGAGAAATAAATAACAATTTCGTTTTATTTCACTGAGTGAGTGGTTACCGGAGCCCAAATCCCACCTCCAAGGGCAACAACGCACTTGTGACTTTTGAGTTGCAGGTGTCCATGGGCGGCGGTAGTTGCTTACCATCAGGTGACCCGTCTGCTCGTTTGCCACCTTATACCATAAAAAAAAACATAAACTAGAGCAAAAATAACTATATTAATTATTTATTTCGTCCGTCATATTTGTTTACAAAGAATTTTCTTCACTTATTAATATAGATGTTCTTGTTTTAATTAACTGGCAACAACGTCTACTATATTACTACTTACACATCGCTTAATATAATAAAGCTACCGTTTATGAAACATTGTAATGTCGTCACAGTCGATCGCGCATGCTTGCGTGTCTCTCATCTCGAAAACTCACTTGTCATCCCTGATTATGTCAAACTCAAACGTCAAACTATTTGGGTTGCCTATCTGAATACTACCTATATTAATATACAATGTGTTAATACAAAAAAACATACAAGTGAAGCTAACATAAAGCGTGTAAAAATAGACGCATTAATTTCATTTCCCATTTTGGAGACTTAAACAAATCTTTTATACAATATTAAAGTAACGTTTAAAGTTTTTTGGTCAATACAATAATAAATGTATTATATAAATTTTGTCTAAGAGAAAACTATGGTCGAATATTTATTCATCGATAACTTGTAAACACAAAGGGTTAAGTTTTAAACGAGCAGGTTAACACATTTCAAAGTTAAGCAATTATAGCCAGGTCAGTCTATGGATGGGTGACCATTCTTAACAAATTGAGACTCCTCCGTACCTCGGACCCGGTTTCCATACGAACATCTGTTCCAATCGTTACGGGTAGTTGGAGCCCTAAAAAGCTCGACAACAGTCTTGTTACAGAATTCGATGAGGTTGGGCTCCGCGGGGAAGTTTATGAAAAATGCTCATATGAAGGAGTAAGAAGCTTGTAAGCACTAAGTAGACATAAATTTAACCTGTTATCCTTTCAATTGTATTAATAATAACAAAAATATCACATTCAGTGCAGTGATACCCTTCAGAAGTTCTGTTTTGTCCCTCGACGGCTCTACAAACACGCACCTTCATAACACATTCGATTTTAGCAGAATTGTCGACATCGTACAACAATATACAATATTTTTTTTATGGTATACACAAAAAGAGGTCCAATCCCCACATGGGACGACACTTTGTGTGATCCACAAATTGTTTATCTGAGTCTGGGTGCTCTTTGTGTCCTCTTTGTGTCCTTTTCATGTATGATTGTAAAGTCCCTCGCGACACAGGATATATTCCTCAGCCGGCCGTTGTCCTTTAAAAACTGGCCACCAATAATCATATTTCGAAAAGTAACGAAAGAATGACTAACATTTGCTTTCTATAAAACGTGGTGTAAGAGACAAGACTTGATTTACTTGGCAGTCGGTTAAAAACCACCTGCTTAATACAGTATAACATTTCAATAATCATTAATTTCACTGATTATTCCATTTAAAATGACAATAATTGAGCGTGTTAGTTTTAACAAGCAGTTTCGATCGATTCAGTTCGATTCTGGATTATGATGAGTACCCGTTTTTTTACTTTTAAACAACGTATCGTGTGTAATCCAATACTATTGCTTAACTCGTAAGGATCTAGCTTGTAGATACATATTTTGTTGTTATCTATAAAACACCTGGATCGAATAATATACTATCTACCTATATAGACTGAAGGATAAACAGGATGTGGCTTACAAGTTAGAATTAAGTATATAGGTGTACTTATAAAGTAACTTTATACTTTTGCCCGGTTTAAGAGTTCACCTCACCGCTTCCTGCTGCGCTGAGGGTTGTGGGTTCGATCCCCACATGGTACACCACTTTGTATGATCTACAAATTGTTGTTCTGAGTCTGTTCTTTGTGTCCGTTTCATATATGTTTATAAAGTTCTCCGCGACACAGGATATATTCCAAATGCTAACGGGTGTTTTTTAAAAAGAAAAATAAATAAATAAACTTTCGCTTAATTCGCGGCAATTAACGAGAAAACTTAACAGGTAATATTATATTCGAAATGTATATATATCAGTCAATCTAGCTTTCGTAGTACAAGCTCTACTTAGTTTGAAACAAGATGGCGTTGTGTGTTAGATGTCCGAAAAAAAGCATATAAACAGGTACAACATATGTATGTTTAAATTTGCTGACTGACCGGGTTGCACTGACTGTGGTCACAGGCTGACTGCACCTATACATAATTACGTGGGAGAGCCTCTCTTCGGCACACAATGACATGGGCTGGCTCGAGTTCAGCCAGAATGAAACCACGGCCTCGCAGAAAACCGTTTTTAAGCAATTCTTTCGTACCTTTTCACCGTTCGAGTTAGATTACCTGAGGGGTGGGGGGGTTAGAGGGGTGTACAAACAAAGAGTGACAGCAAATTTGTACCTTAGGCTCAGAAACATTTAGCATGTTTTACGGTGAAATAAACATTCATTCATTCATTCATTCTTGACTCACCGTTGACCCGTCAAATAGGTTTGTTACTTGCTTCCATATAATTGTTGAAAAAGATACTACAATGTTTTGTTTCATATTAACAGCCGTTATTAGTCATTTGATATACAGAGGCCTCTCTTTAGAAATGAGCTTTTGGTCTACTATACCACACGGGCCAGTCAAGTTGGTATAGGGTTAGTTGTTGTCCTGCGTAGTTTGCTTCCTTAGTCGGCTCTTACGATAGCTGGCTGGCAGGCTCTACCTAATCTTAATCCTTTTTTACTCCTTTTAATTACTTAATCCTTTTAATTACTTAATCCTTCACCACACAAATAATGTCTTGCCTTAACTTATGTATATTAAGAAAACACGCCAATAGTGAATCAAAGGTCCATTTCAGCCGACTCAAACTTATGGTCCTTTCTTCAAAAGGTCAACCCAGATCTTATACTGTACTCTCATTGTTCTCTTTAACATTGTATACGGATTAAAAATAAGGACACCTCTGTGGTTTGTTTCAACGTTTCTTCCTAGAGTCTTAAGAAATGCTGGTGCCTTCTAGCTGTAAAGTCCGTGTTTTAAAAATATCTAAAAAGATTTACTTACAGAAATAAATATCATTTATATACAGCAAAATAAATACAAAAAATATTAATACTTTAAAGAGTATGGGTTATAAATGAGAAATTGGTGTTTAACCACGCCTTAAAGCTGTCAGACTACGATAAGTACACCCGGTAGGCTCATTCTTTAACCCTAAATTGCACATATTTGCCAAGTGGGTCACTCAGACCCGTTACATTGTAGTGTAGTGTTAGGTATTCAGATGCCATAAACAAAATGGCCGTCAAGTGGCAAATACTGACAAGAGTAGTTTAAAATTCGAATAATACTGTTTTGTTGTGAAATTTAAACCACATAATAAAGGTTTTAGGGATTTGAAAGGTACGCGCGTATGTAGTAGACCTTCATACTGTAAGGTCACTAACATAAGATTATTTATATAAATAAAAATAAAATTGAAGTGTCTGTTTGTAATGTCAAAATAATAGGTTTTTTTCACGTTTGCACGGTTATTTGCACGATACCTATGACTAAGAACCAGTTTAAATATTTTTGTCTGTCTTTCTATCTGTCTGTTTTGTTCCGGGTAATCTTCAAATAACTGGACCGATTTTGATAATATTTTACTACCAAGTTGCTGTCTATATAAGGAGAAACAAAATTATACAATAAGTTTTGCTTTTTTATATCAAGTATTTTCTTAGTACTGGAATATACACTAATTTTGGTAGAAATTTACCAAAAATATAAAAAATGATTATATTTTTAATTTTTTGGTGCAGTTAGTCATTTACTACCAAATAAAATCGCGTCGAAGTAGTACTTTTAAGAAAAAATACAATCACTTCTTTGCATAATTATTTCTAAAGCACAAAAATAGCTTTAAAGAAAAAAGTAAATAGCTTGAAAACAGACGGAAAACGGGTCTTAATTATATTGTCTTTTCCTAATTGAATGTTGAATGAATGAACTATAAATAGACGGATTCTCGATTCCAACTGTAATTAGTAGCTGGACCTGTATTCTGAGGCTGACGTCATCAACAGCCTTTAACAGTCCACTGCTGGTCATAGTCCTCTCCTTAGACAGGAGGTTTTGGCCTACTATACCACGCTGGCCAGACGGGTT
Organism: Arctia plantaginis; assembly: GCA_902825455.1. Taxonomy (NCBI): domain Eukaryota; kingdom Metazoa; phylum Arthropoda; class Insecta; order Lepidoptera; family Erebidae; genus Arctia; species Arctia plantaginis. The sequence goes on along the minus strand of CADEBD010001048.1, from coordinate 2,931,784 downwards.
GGCATAGGGTTTGTGTCAAGTTTTCCTTCTCTTTGCAGTGTTGTTGTCCTGCCTAGTTTGCTCCCGTAGTCAGCTCTTACGACACCCACGGTATGAATGGGGGTGGTGACAATCCGTATTCTTAATCCGTCACCACACGGACAACGATTGAGGCTGAAGACCCTCTAAAAACGTCTAAGATGTGATAATAAAGACCAGACAACTAATCACCCGTTTGACATTTTATTAACGCCAGTTTACCTCGTCGTTAGATTACCAGCTGGAGTGTGCCAGCCAAGTCTTACTGCTAACTAAGCCAGACATTTTTAAGAATGTTAAAGATGAGTTTAAAACGACCTACCTGACAGAAATCCTGACCACAGCTCAAAATATTATGTTATGTTTGTAGGTTTAGGTAATATTATTCGTTTAGAATCATTTCATTTACTTATTTTAATAACTTATATTTAAAGAACATTCTTTGTATCTCCCTTTTTAAACAAATGTTTTTAATGTGTTTTTTAAACACGTTACACGACAGCATTTCAAATGAAATACTTAATGTCTATAAGTAGAGAAGTGTTCGATGCAATAATTACGATCAAACACCTTTTTCTAGCAACCATACGCGGTATCAATATCAGTCAATTCTCGAATTTTTCTAGCTGCGTATGCTGCTCAGCTGAGTCTACTCGATAATTTATCTATATGTGGATGGTGGTGCCCCACTGTAGCTTAGAATCTAATTTAATTCCTAAAAATGTCGTGGTATCCACAAGGTTTCCGTCTGTGAAATTAGTAAGTGTACGTTTAAGTCTAAATAATACTGACGTATCATCTGAAAACAACACAATCTCATGATTGTCCTTGACAAGGTGAGGTAAGTCGTTATTATATACTAAAAACAAAAAAGGGCCGAGAATAGAACCTTGTGGAACGCCCATTTCTGCCACAGAACTCGGAATGTGTTAAGAATGGTCACTCATCCATAGACTGACCTGGCTAGGATTGCTTAACTGTGCAATTAAACTATAAGGGTAATTTAAAATATACCATTCTTATAACTTCACAAATATTGACGAATGTGTCCATCAAACCCATTAATCTTTACACGTTGAATGTGCAAGCATGGTCCAAGGTGGACATCAAACCCATAAATCTTTACACGAAGGCAGTAGATGAGGTGATTACATAAACGATTGCGTAATAAAAAGCACTTTTAACTTTTTAATCGTTTTATATTTAAATAAACCTTTTCTGCGAAACTTGGCTCTACTTCTAAGCTGATATTTTCGCCGGAATATTTATGTCTACACGAGCAATACGAAGATTAAAACATTTTGAATACTTTACACGAGATTTACAATGCACAATATAGGTTAAGTGAGGAATTTTCGGAGTAATAATAATAAATATTGTACGAATAAGTGGGTGGAATTTAGAGGGTGAGAACAGGCGACTCATTGCTGCTGTCAGAGTTACTCGACTTTATTTTTCTTTGACCTTTTTGGCATTGTATTAGGAATGCTGCGGTTTCGATAACGTACAATATGTTTGGTGCAGAATCCTATTTTAAACCGACTTCAAAAACACAAAACAGGAGTCAAGTTCTTATCAAGAACCAATTTGGCTTGGCACCGATTTATAATTATATATATTGCTATTATATTGTATTGCTATTATAATGGTTCTTGTTCTATAGAGGGTCGCACTTATTTTGGTTTTTCCATTAGATTAGTATTTTATTTTATTTTTTAGTGCTGTTTGTTAGTATTGTGTGAAGTCGGATCAACTTTAAAAAAAGGCTTTATTTCTTGAAGTGAAACTTACATGAGTCAATGGGCGGAAGTACTCACTTATGATCAACTCCCTCATTCTAGGGAGAGGAAGTTAGACTTAAATTGTAGATGTCTTTGAGCGGTGGACGCAGTGGAGTCACTATCTGGTGAACCGTTTGCTCGTTTACTAACTATTTGATAAAAAACAAATTGTAAATACTGTGAAACAAGAATCATAACATGACAACCTCGGTAGTGCAGTGGTCGAGACCCGAGACCGTCTCGGGTACGATTCCCGGGTCGGACCAAATGTTTGTATGATCTGCAAATATTTGTTTAGGAGTTTGTTTTCTGTGTATAATATGTATGTATTTACAAAAAAAGTATTTAAGTATTCTATGAGTCAATCTAGCTTTCATGGTACAAGCACTGCTTAGTTTGAAACTAGATGGCGTTGTGAGTCAAACGTCCGAAATATTATTATTATTAATATTCTTGTTCAAAAATATATAATATGTCTTTTCTACCTACTGGTTATTTTTTGTAAGAAAAATAACAGTGCTTTTTTATCGGTTGAATGTTAGCAGAGACCATAAAAATGTTCCAAACAAATTACTAGCTATGGTACCCACCGATTTGCTGATGGATTGAATAAGACAGCGAGGATACGAAACTTAATAAATTGCGTCTAAGAGAAAATCGTCTCTTGACGAGTCACGCGAACATGTCTGACAAGAGTGGTCCAAGACAATAACATAAAGCGATTCATTAAAAATTGGTTGATATTAATAAGAATAACGCTTGTCAATAACTTCTTAATACAAAAAACAGTCTGTGTGTCAAACACGAATAAAAGAAGATAATTAAATGTAAAAAATAATTGCAGGTAATGTGGTACCTCGACACCAGTTTGTCAAAGTGTGTTTATTAGAAAGAAGAAAATTAATAAATGTATTAAAATAATACGCTCTTATACTGTTCATGATAAGGGAGCGTTTTGAATACATACCTGCAAAAACTGTTCAGTACTTCAGTGAAAAGCTGTTAGATTTAAATGCAATCAACATGGTATTCATCTTGACATTTATCAAGACAATAATTCTGTAAGAAATGAAGTTTATTGCATACCTTTGTAGTTGCAATATAGTCGGTACTTGAATATAATACGCAATGAATAATTGGTTTAGTAGATTATAGTTATAGATTTATGTAATACTTTGTAAAAGTTCATCAAAATTACTTTCATCATCAATAGCCTAAAACAGTTCACTGCTAGACGTAGGCCTCTTCTTAGAGAGAAGGTTTTGGCCTACTATATCACGCTGGCCAGAAGGGTTGGTTAAATGGTTTGTTGAAAGTTTTGCTTGTGCAGTGCTGTTTTCCTGCGTAGTTTGCTTCTTTAGTCGACTTTTACGACACCCTTGGGATGAAAAGGGGTGGACACTGCGTATTCCTAATCCATCACCAAGACAAGATTACTTTAAAAACAGATACTTTTGGACTTACTTTTTGGAAAATATGTCTTCAATTTGGGCACTGTTCATTAAATCGCTTTTGTCAGTTCGTTTGTACCACACATAAGACCCAGCGTCAGGTGTTAATCAGACTGCCGGTAACCTGATAGCATCTGTTGACGCGATCATCCGTGAAGTGGCGTGCGGCTACCAGGACCCGCACACTGGCAGATTTACCTATCGAAATACTGAATTTGTACGAGACAGCTAAATACGGGCTTTTTGGTCCAGTAGTTACTGGACCAAAAAGCTCGTAAGCAAACTAGTGATCCTGTAGTAGTTTCGATACCCATCTGTCAGAGATTTGGACGAGTAGGCGGATCTGATGGTAAGAGATTACCACCCTCTCTCCCCATAATGGGAGTGGGAACTCAAAAAATAAGTAGAGGGGGGTGGGGTGCTCACGTAACCTCACTCACTCAGTGATAAGCAATGAATCGGTCACATGATGATGACATGAACAGCCTTGAATAGTCCACTGCTGAACATAGGCCCCTCCTAAGAAAGGAGGTTTTGGCCTACTATACCACGCCGGCCAGACGGTTTGATCTATATCAACCCGTCTGGCCGGCGGAGAAGGAAAACTTTTTTCTTCTCTTAACATCGGTTGAGGAGGCTCATATGTCCCGAAGCATGGCTGTCCCACGAAAAAACTGTACTAAAAGAAGGCCAAAGACACAATCGCATACAATAGTAGAGTTTTCAATTAATTATAATACACAAATCTGCGTCCTACGCGATTTAAAAAAAATAACTAACTTAATTAAAAACTCTTTGATCCCAAATTCAAACGCAAAATGGAGAAAATAAACACGCTTGAATCCACCAAATTAAAAGCATTAGTCATCCAAATTTAAGCATTTTTTCTCCAATTAGTTCGTGCTTCTCTTAATTGCCCATTTTCTATTTATCCTTTACCATTTTCTATGGACTGCTTTCCTATTAAAAAATATCACTTGAGCAAACAGATGAAAGTTTGTCAGAATTAATTTGTGTGCGGGAATCCTGTGACCTGTTTGTGAAAAGTGCCGTTTTAATAAACCTTTGTCGTGGGACAAATTAGGTGTAGAGGTGATGGCACGTTAAGTGAGATACGTTAGCTTCAAATATTTATTTGCTTCGTTACCCGTGGAAGAGCCCTTGGAGCCACCTTCCTGATTCAGGAGGGGGGGAGGGTTTAATGGCATCAAGGCTCTGGTGACTCTTCAGTTGCAGATGTCAATGGCCGGCGGTAGTCACTTACCATCAGTTGACCCGATGTCTCGTTTGCCTCTATATTATAAAAAAAAAACGAAACAGTGCGATGTAAGCTACCATTTACACATAATTATATACGTCTACTACTATTACTTCGCGCGTGGTGATCAACATCAGACATCGTAGCAATTATACTGAGAGTTTAGAATCGATAAGTTGATAAAAATAGTTCCCAATTCAAACGTTTAAAGGTAATTCTGAAAAGTTTGTAAAAACATTTTTTTACTACTTTTAATAAGGTGTATTTACTGTGAGTTTGAAAACGCTACTACCAAAAATAACGAAGTTTCATATAAATTTACAATCTCCATTATACTCTTAAGAGTGGATATTTTTAAAATCCTTTCATAGTGCACACCTACGTCACCTAAGGAGCATTTGTGTAAAATTTCACGCTTCTGTACCCACTGGTTTCAGCTGTGCGTTAATCGATCAGTGAATCAGTTTCTTCTTTTATAGATGGAGATAGACTACTGTTTATTCATTTGTTTGATTATAAGAAAACTAACGACTTCAAAATATAAATTGGCTTCTATAACTATACGACGGTTCCTGGGCTTTTAATTCATAAATTTAAACTTAGAAACAGTATTCTTTTTTAGAATACACAGTAGTAAAAAAAATAATTGAACCGTCGCGGTACGTTTGGGAGCTATTTGAAACATCGAAATTATTTTGTACAAATATATATAGTATAAAATGAGTATAGAGACACAGAGTCACTTACAGCGCGACGTGTCGCCACGACATGCGTCGCCTCGCCTACGCATGGTCTTACTATTCGCATAAGATGTTTCACATCAAAAAACATTATCATCTTCAAAGCTTAATAAATAGTACGTACCGTACGTAACCCCAGCTCTCTGACAATATAGTTCGTTAGATATTTTAAAAGAGATAAAATGTTAACACTTACAAAACTTATAATAGAATTATGGTCAAAGAAAAACTAGTAGTACAGTGGTACTGCAGTAAACCATAAATATTTTTACAATTTGTAATTTTGCCTATTTCTTGCAGTGACTTGTTTGACTGTACGGATGGCGTAGTGGTTTAAGTGGTCGCCACGCCGCTTCCTACTACGCTGAGTGTTGTGGGTTCAAACCCCATATGGGACGACACTTTGTGTGTTTCTTTGTGTCCGTTTCCTATATGTTTGTAAAGACCCCCGCGACTCAAGAATATATTCCTAATGCGGGCGTTGTCTTTAAAAAAAATGCAAAGAAAAAAAAGCAAAGTTTTGTTTATTCCTCCAAGCCTTTTTCCTAAACAAGGTTGGGGTCGGCTTTAAGTCTATTACGTTACGGCTGAACTTTGATTTTTTACTGCCATCGGATCTCCACAACCCGAGTACTAGGTGATATCAAAGTTCTGTGGAAAGACTGTTGTTGTATTTTTTTTAGGACTCCCACTAACCGTAACGATTTCCATAGATTCAGTTCGTAGTCACAGTTCGTATGGCAACTGGGACCGACGGCTTTCTTTACGTGCTCTCCGACTCACGGATGTATCTCAATGTGTTAATAATGGTCACCCATTTATAGACTGACTGACTAACGGATTGCTTAACTTTGCAGTGTGTTAATCTAATCGGTTACCTCTCTCTTTCTTTCAGTTAAATAATAAAATTTTATTCTAGTATTCACGCCTGTTTATTGCAAGGAATTCGGTATGGGGTAATGTAATGTAATCATCTTCGTCGTATCAACGGGTGAATACCAACCCAGTTTTCTAGTTTGCATTGTCCGTTACTCTCTACAGCTTCTTTACAGTGCAGTCAGAAGGCACAGTGGACAAGAAAGCAAAACGCCCATCCCAATTAAGAATAGTATAGTATATAAAAATAGTATGTTAAAATTTTACAGGAGAGCGCATCAAAGTTTAAAATTGCTTGCTGAACGAGTTTATTGTGATGCTCATCTCTCGTGCTCCAAAAGAACATAATTATATGTAAACTAGCCGAGACCCGCGGTGTTACCCGCGTTTGTTGTTATAACCGCGGGCAACGCCGCGGGGCGAAGCTAGTCTAAAAAAAGTAGCCTAAGTTACTCCTTATGTCATCAGCTATCTGCCAGTGAAAGTCCTGTCGAAATTGGTCCAGCCGTTCCAGAGATTACCCGGAACAAACAGACAGACAGACAAAAATTGTAAAAAATGTTATTTTAGCATATGTACCGTGTAAACATACACATGCATTTAGTAAAAAGCGGTTATTTTAATATTACAAACAGACACTCCAATTTTATTTATTTGTATAGATGTATAGATATTTACTTTGTTAACATGACAAAACTATAAGGAAATTTTTAGGTACAGGCTAAATGTGGCATGGTTTGGCATTGGAGAGCCACATTCACGCGCGTTTGTGACTGGTCGATGTAGCCCCAATTTGCCATGTTGCTTTTTCAACGACCAACCTGCGTACGTAAGCGATTCAATGATCTCCATGTTGGCCATGGCAGTCGTTGTCCAGATGGCAGGTTTTTTGAAGGTTTGATGAAACCTGCCGGGACAGGATGTTTAGCTGCAAACATTGGCTCTCTTGCAATGCTCATGTAATGTATTGTAAATGGTAAATAACCGCATTGGTTTTTTTTTTTTAAGTATGTTACAATACAAATATAGACAAGAATTATAATTATATTATGCAACACGATAGTTTAAAAGTTAGTGTTGGTCTAAGATTAGTGATCCTGACTGCTGAGCCAAATTGTGGGTTCAATTCCCACCCAAGACAAATATTGCGTGATGAACGCGATCATTAACACGCTTTTATTAGCTCTGTATGGATGTATCTATGTAACGGAATCTTCAATCGTGATTTTGACCCACTTCAAAACGTCGAATTAAGTTGAAACTTTGCACACTTATCAATGACAATACCGATGACAATACAATAATCTGATAAATCTGGCCGATTATACTGATCAAGATCTTCAGGATTAACGGCTTTTTCTATACCTAAAAATACGGTAATGTCTTTTGCAACGTACTAAGAGGCATACTTTTTTCGTCAAAATGAGAAATCATCAGTAATGACTAAAAAATTAAAAAGAAATTATAGTTTACGAAACTAAAAAACACGCTTTTGTAACTACACAAACTAAAAAGTAGAAAATAATTTACTGTAACTTCAAAAAGTAAAACTTAAATCATTTTATCGTAAAAAAGCGTGAGGTGCTTCGTTCGTTTCAAGATATTTTATGATAAAATAACTTTACTTTTACCAATTATGGACAATAAAATATTTTTACAACAATTAAGATCTAGCGCCCCCCGCATTTTTTCAAAAACGACGAACTTGATTTTCTGCTTTTTAGTTCGTCTAGTTACATAAGCATGTTTTTTAGTTTTTAAACTAAAAAATGTTTTTGTTTTTTATCAAATCAACAGCCTTTCATAGTCTACTGCTGGACATAAGCCTCTTGTCAGAAAGGAGGTTTTGGCCTACTATACCACGCTGGGCAAACGGGTTGGTATCGGGTTTGTGTCAAGTTTTCCTTCTCTTCACAGTGCTGTTGTCTTGCGTAGTTTACTCCCTGAGTCGGCTCTTACGACACCCATGGGATTAATAGGGGTGGTGACACTCCGTGTCCTTATATAATTTTTTGTGTTTGGGTGTAATTTGTCTATAATATGCAGGAGTATTATATTTAGTTATATATAGGTAAATTGACGGTTGGCAATAGGCAAAATGTGATCGTTTAATTCGCCTCAGTTCAAAACATGAGTGTTTATGCATGTAAAAACTGTTAAAAAAAATCTTGTCTTCAAGAATCTTCAATTAAAACTTTCAAATAAAAAATCACCTATCTAAAACAGTTAAGATGAATGCCTATTTGCCACCCCAGTATTTTTGTTTTACCTGGCAATAATTGTAACAGACATCTATAATAGTATTTTAAGCATTAAAATAGCTTGCAGTATAACACCCCCCTAACGAGTCAACTCTGCTTGACAAGCCACCCCATAAAACTAGGAATCAAAGTGCCATGCGTCAGGTGAACGACCTCAGGGGTATCCCACCCCAGCCCGGCTAGACGGTGGTTTATTTATAAAACTAGATCGATTTGCACGGGCCGGGTTCGGTTCCCGGGTTATGATGTAGATGGCATTAAGCTATTTTGTACTATCCCAATTTTTGGTCTATTAGGTTTTTGAGATGTTTAAAAATTGCTGGCTGATGTGTTCTTTAGGTATCCATATTTATATTATAAATGTGATAATGCGTTTGTTTGTTACGCTTTCACGCATAAACTGCAAAAACGATTTCAAAATTCTTTCACCAATGGACAGTTACATTATCAGCGAGTAACATCGGCTTCCTTTTACCGCGATAACCGACATAAAAAGCTAGTAGGTAAGATATATATCTAAGTTTTGCAAGTGGTTTTGTTCTTGACATTGTAGATTTTCCAACTAACCAGCCAACCAACCAACCAACGAATCTGAATGAAATTTAGCTGCCAGATAGATTATAATCTATATAATCTATCTGGCAGCTAAATTTCATTCAGATTCGTTCAGCTGTTCTGGAATAATTGAAAAACAAACAATAATATAAACTTTAGTATCTATTATTAAAATGAAGGGTCCGTGTGGGGACGGATTAAGAATATAGAGTGTCACCACCCCTATTCATCCCGTGGGTGTCGTAAGAGCCGACTAAGGGAAAAAACTAAGCAGGACAACAGCAGTGCAGAGAGAAGGAAAACTTGACACAAACCCTTTACCAACCCGTCTGGCCAGCGTGGTGTAGTAGGCCAAAACCTCCTTTCTCAGGAGAGGCTTATGTCCAGCAGAGGACTATTAAAGGCTGTTGATGATGAATAAAAAGATAAGGTTATATCACCTGTAGCTGGTTTATTAACCTTTCTTTGATTAGTTTACTTTAGTGACTACTAAATACAGTGCCATCTAAAGAAGACACATCTAACTACGCAATACCTGTTAATCCTGTATCGCAATATAAAAGTTCTTAACCTGTTTGCATATTCCCCGCATAAGCCGTTGGGCCGCAGTCCTCCAGGCATGATCACGTCCCCCGGTTGAAGGATCCTTCCTATGTGTAAGACAAATAACCCAATAACCCAATCAAATAACCCAATCTTGCTTCCACATCTTATCCTCTCTCGGGCTACATTCTTGTCCGAAACGACCGAATCGGCAGGAGGGGCGGTGGGGTAGCCATTTACATTCACTGTTCTCTACCTTACAAAATTCTAGTTTCTTCTCCCGCCCCCTACTCTGCCGATGCAGAGTACCTTTTCCTCGAGGTCTGTATCAAAGGAACCAAAATGGTTATTGGTGTTGTTTATTGTCCTCCATCTATTGAATACTTCTCCAGTCTGGAAACAGTCCTGGAATCTTTAGGGTCAGAATACGCACATCATGTCATCATGGGAGATTTCAACACTAACCTTACCCAACAATCCTTACGTTCCAGTAAACTTCTTCAGATTGTCGAATCAGCCGGCATGCAAGTCTTACCTCTTCAACCGACTCACCATAATATACTGGCGAAAGATACATGGCTTGATTTGATCATTACGTCTGACCCAAAATTTGTCCGTAACCACGGTCAACTTCCTGCGCCTGGTTTTTCCAACCACGACCTCATTTTCCTTTCCTATGTTCTTAAACCTCCTAAACACCCTCCCAGAGTATTGCACAGGCGTTGTTTTGGTCGTTTGGATGTTGACAGACTACGTAGCGATGCCACCAAACTTAACTGGGAAGTAGTAACCGCGGCTTCTAGCCTGGACGAGAAAGTCGAAGCTTTTAATAGTGCAGTTATTAGCTTATACGATACTCATGCGCCTATAAGGAAAATTAAACTCAAGAGGCCACCTGCGCCCTGGATGACAAAGGAGATTCTCTTGGCTATGGGGCGAAGGGATAGGGCTTTCTGTAGGCTTAGAAAGGGCCGCACAGATGAGAAGTGGAATCTGTACAAAAGTGTAAGGAACCGATGTAATCAGATGATACGCAATGCCAAACGCCGTTATATCCTTGACAACATTGCTCGTTCCTCCCCATCCCACACATGGAAGTTCCTTGGAACGCTAGGTGTTGGCAAACAGACACCTGCTAACCAGTCGGAGATAGTTGGTCTGGATATTATTAATCGTCATTTCTCCACGTCTACTCGTTTAGATCACCAGACCAAGTATCTCACAGTCAATTACTTGGCGAGCCTAAATCCCCCTAACATTAACTCTTTTCAATTTGTTCCAGTTGCGCAGGGTGAGATCAAAAAGATAATCCTCTCTCTCAAATCTAACGCTGTGGGCTTCGACCAAATTACAAGACGCATGATCACAACAATTCTCGATCAGCTTTTACCATCAATCTCCCATATCATTAACTACTCCCTATACTCCAGAACTTTCCCCTCACTTTGGCGCAAAGCCTACATTATTCCATTACCTAAAATTGCAAATCCCACACTTCCTAACCACTTTAGACCTATATCAATTCTTCCCTTCCTATCCAAAATTCTTGAAGCCTGTGTACATAAACAGCTCTCGGGTTTCATCTACAAAAATGACTTATTAAGCCCATTTCAATCTGGTTTTAGGCCTGGCCACAGCACCACCACTGCCCTCCTCAAAGTGACTGGTGATATCAGGGTGGCTTTGGAAGATACAAAAGTGACAGTCTTAATTCTGGTCGACTTTTCAAACGCTTTTAACACCGTCAGCCACGATATCCTCTTATCCATCCTCTCCTATCTTAAGATCTCGCCTGAAGCGCTGGAATGGTTCTCATCTTATCTTCAGGGACGCCAGCAGTCCGTTCGTGTCGACGATCTCTCCTCGAGCTGGTGTGATGTCGGCTCTGGTGTTCCTCAAGGCGGTATACTTTCTCCTTTATTGTTCTCTGTGTTTATTAATCTCTTATCTCTTGAACTTCGTAACGCGTATCATCTGTATGCTGACGACCTGCAACTGTATGCTCAAGCTAATGTTGATGACATACCAATAGCTATTGACGAGATCAACATAGATCTCAAAACCATCAAAAACTGGTCTGAAAGGTTTGGGTTATCGGTCAACCCGACAAAGTGTCAGGCAATAATAATTGGCAGTCAGCGTTCGATGAACAGAGTCAATTTTGAGACGCTCCCCAAAATAATTTTTAATGGTTTCACTATACCTGTTTGTCGATCGGTGAAAGACCTAGGCTTACAACTCGACTGCACCCTGAACTGGCGCGATCAAGTCATATACGTATGCCAGAGGGTTACCGGCATTCTTAGAACATTATATCGCCTGAAAAATTTTCTTCCCGTGAAAACTAAGACAGCGCTCGTGCAATCTCTTATCTTCCCTTTAATCGACTACGGTGACGTGTGCTATTATGACCTGAATGCAGATCTTCTCAACAAGCTAGATCGTCTCATCAATAACTGCATTCGATTCATCTTTAATCTTCGTAAGTATGACCATATCTCCGATTTTCGTTCCCAACTAAGATGGTTACCTATTCGTCAACGCAGGAAAATGCGCGCTCTCACAACTATGTACACTATCCTCAATTCTCCTTCCCCTCCTACTTATTTAACAACACAATTTCAATTGTTATGCAACAACCACAACAGAAACCTTCGTTCGGCCAACAATCTTCTTCTACTCTGTCCTTCTCACACCACTGGGTTTGTCGGCTCTTCGTTCTTTGTCCAGGCTGTCCTCTTATGGAATGCGCTTCCTCACGAAGTCAGGATGGCTACAAATCGGCACTCTTTTAAGACGAAAGTGAAAGAGCTATTGCTGAGCGAAATGGCAGATTCAACGAGCTCCTAGTTCATCGGCTAATTTTTTTTAATTTTTTATTTTTTTTATTTTTCTCATATATATATGTGTATGTGTATGTATATATATATATGTGTATGTATGTATGTATGTATATGTTTATGAGTATGTATATGTATGTGTATGTGTGTGGTATTACGACGTATACACCAAATTCCAAGATAGTTGGTATTTAACAAAACCACTATCGTTTATACCCTATCATAAATGCACCTACCTCATTCTTTCTCAGCATCGCCCAATCGGTCGACTGGCAGAGAATGCCTTAGGCATTAAGTCCGCCGATGCATGTACTTGTGCAAAAAGTTAAAAATAAATAAAAATAAATAAGACACCTGTGCCCCGAGCACGAAAAAATGTCGAATGCGTATCGTAAACGTATCGAGTCTTCGATACGTTTACGGAATTTTACGATAGGCGGTAGCACGAAGCACTAACGTTAAGGTATCGAGAGCTCGATACGATTACGTTAGTGACGTCATCCTAACGTAAATAAGGATGTGCACTTAAGAACGAATTCAACATCGTATTGAATGAACTATGCGTTCGAAAACATAATGAAATAGTGATTTTTTTATTACTTTCGGTTAAACTACCTATTTATTGACAATTAAAACAAAATTTACTTATATAAACACATAATAAATCTTAAATTAGGTATGGGAGATTTTAAAATGTTGTATATTTTGGAGAATTAAAATAATGATTATGACATTTTTTTCGGTTTCTGAATAACACGTCTCCACTTGACAATTTATTGACATAAATACGACGCTATGTCTATAAATTGTTTATTATTTTTATTGTAAATTCATCTCCAAGTTTAAGATTATTTGTAAACCTTGAAACTTTAAGAAGCATTTTATAGAAAATATTATTTGTATTATTACGTCGTGTTGGCTGTCGATTGTGACAAAAATCTAAGCTTCCAATAATAGCTAAGTCGTATACCACTAGACCGTTGTCTTATGTGAAAAGAAACTGATAAAGATTTCTTTAAAATAAACCACAGTAAGTCGTGCCACAATAAATCGAACTGTGGAACAGCACAGACGAAGACGTGTTTCATCATCCTCTGCGCCAAAAATCCCAACATCAAAAAAGTCAGTGCCTACAAGCCATTTACAATACGTGGCTATGGTGTAATTTCTTGAAAGGTGAGTTTATTTAATTTACTATTTGCAATACTCAATGTACTGTAATGTAAAATAACGATGTGATGTTTGAGAATATGATAAATTTCATATTTATAATTCAATTTCTCGTTGTTATGAGACTTACACTGCTACTTGACATTAAAATAAAGTTTCAATTGTAAATATAGATAACATCTGTCACTTTATAAATGAAAAATGAAATGAAAAGAAGAACACCACCACAGCAATCCTACAGATAAACATACCAGGGACAACTAATGTCTCATATCAGTCAATCTAGGTTTCATAGTACAAGTTCTGCTTAGTTTGAAACTATGTATATGGTGTTGTGTGTCAGATGTCTGAAAATATTTTATTCGTTATTATATAAGTAATAAATGTTGTAATATTTTGTTGTAGATTGGAATACTGGGGGCTCAAGCAGCCAACCGACTGTGGCTCCTCCTTTACCAGCATCTGAGGTTCATTCTCAGTCTTCTCCAGTCACCGCAGTGGCAGAGGAGTGGAAGCCTCCAGAAAAAAAAAAACTCATAAAATAAATGATATTTTAACCGTTAATTGAATCGTAATCGTGTGAAATAAAATTAAAATTATTAACCAGACATATAATTTTTTTCAAAGTAAATAATGTTCTCTGTAAATAACATGTATGTATGTAATGTATAAAAACCAACTCTGTATAATTCATTTTAAAATTATGGTAAATAAAAAATATTCATACTAGCTCATTTTTTACTATATGCCTTTCATCCCTGTCTGCTGTGGAACCCCCTCTATCTAACCAAATCTGGTACGAGCCCAGCAATGCCGCTTTGGAAATTTGTTCAAGCAAAAAGCTTACTGAAGCAATCCAAGGTCTTTAAACAGGTTATAGAGGGATTTAACTGGTATACCCCTCGCACCCACTTCCACGGCATACAACGCAACGAAAGCGATATACATATTTTGAAATTCGTTGTCATTACCCGAACAAACAGACAGACAAAAATTATTTAGACTGGTTTTTAGGCAAGATGTCTATTGCAAAAAACCGTGTGAGCATGAAAAAAACCTATTATTTTATATTACAAACAGACAGATTTTTCTTCACTTTTATCTTTCTTTGTTTATCTCTTCGCCTTATTTCACTAAAAAATAATTAATTAGATTAATATATATATAAGTACATACTTAGTATACTACATTATATTAATATAGTAGAAGTTTCTTCAAATGTTTCTGACAAATTTTTAGTTTACACTTTATAGATAAAACAAGATTTGCTAACCTCGAATCTAGTTGTTGAATACCCTTATTTTCAATTCAACTTGCGACAAGAACATACATAGGACTAAAGAGGCGGTCTTTGCATTTTATCTCTACAAAAAATTAACCGTTAATACTTGAAAATAATAGTTTTAAAAGAAATTGATTGTTTCGAAACTTTTCTCACGGCTAAATCTTATGTGAATAAACATTCGACAAAGCTTGACAGGTGCTCGATAGCCAGCCTTCGAACGTACGTCAAAATTTCATTCGTGCTGCCAATTTTCTTTATAAAGTGTAACGTATCGAATGCTTGACGATACGTTGACGATACGAAAGTAAATTCGAAACGTTCGTGCTGCCAAAATTAGTTACTTTTACGCACGATAGGGGCGCTGCACAAATGTCATACAAAGGACAATGGCAGGTCCCCATACATGATTTTATTTGAACTGAAATGTTAGCGTTTAAATATCAAAAAATCCTTAACACTTGAGAATTTATTCTTGTCCATTCTCATATCAAAATTACTTGCGAAAGAAGTCTAGGAAAAAAGATATTGGATTTTGAATGTTTCGAGGTTAAGTACTAACATATTGTTAATGTTTTGTTTGAAACTAGATGGCGTTGTGTGTCAGATAGCCGAAAATATTATTTTCATTATTATTACAGTATATGAAATAAAAAAAAAAGCATAACATCTATTCGAGTTTAACACTAAATTAAACAAAAATAAAATAACAAACGTGGTGAGTCCGGAACTTGACAGGATCTAAACCACAGATTAAGAGATATGTACTTAACGACGACGTATCGACATTTTGAAAATATCGATGTATGTCTATTTATGTGCCGTTATCAATGACAATGTATTTTTCTCATTACACTGTGTAGTGGAAAATAACGTAACTATATTCTATTTCTTTAGTGTGTTTAAAATCGTTTAAAGAGAGTAAAAAATATTTTAAATCATTTCTAATTATGTTGATTCAGTCACTCTACCGTACGAGTGAAGACGTGGGCAGAAGCAAATTCATAATCATAATAGTGAACCTTCGGTAAATATTTCAGCCAAAGCTATAAGAATCGATTATCGATAAATTGTTCCATAATATAATATTGCCACCACGCATCCCTAGTCAGTTATACGTGATGGCGAATCTGACATTACGTACTTAGGTCAAATAAAATCTTCAAAAATATCTTATCTCTTATAAGACTTATACAACACATGGTGGTGTAATGATAAATCATAGAAAAAAAATTGATTAAGTTTACTGTGACTCGATTTTTTAAACGCTTAAATTTTAGGTAAATATGTTTCTGCCATTGTTCTTTTGTCGAAGACGATACGAATACTTTTTCGCAAGTTGTTCGTGCTCGGGGCACTGTGCCTTTACAAAGTTATGATTTTGTTTAACAGTTGTATTTTCTTGGTCTTATTGGCGTTAATACTATTAATGGTATATATTATTGTTCTATTATTTCATCCGTGTGGTGACCGATTAAGAAAATAGAGTGTCACCACTCCTATTCATTTTCTTGGTCCCAAGAGATGACTACGGGAGCAAACTACGCAGGACAACAGCACTGCAAAGGGAAGGTACACTTAAAAAGCCCTGTACCAAGCCGTCTGGCCATCGTGATTTAGTAGGCCAAACCTCCTTCCTAAGGGAAGTTCTATGTCCAGCAGTGGACTAAAGGCTGTTGATGTGTATCTGCATCTACTTTACTTCTCCTATAAAATACACTTATAAGATCTCAACTAGACCTAGCTTCGACAATTAGGGATCCTATTTATGACGAGTAGGTATGTAACCCGACTTGAGATCGTTCAAAAAAGTTGGTTCACCAGTCTAAATTAACCTATCAAGATAACAATAATAATAACTTTATTTCTCCTCACAATGTTTACAATTTTGGATTTATTACATTTGACTTCCGTCATTGATTTCACTTATGTAGTTACTAGTAGGTAGGGATACATTTACGTAGAACATTTATCTCTGTGTTAACATGTGAGGAGCTGGTGTCTGAGATAGGCATGGATATGCCTGTAATACAGATCACCAAGATCTTCTTGTAGAATATAACTTAAATGCCTGGAGTCTATACGCATACTTCTCATGGGTATGGCATATGTAGTAATGAGTTTGATTGCAGCGGCATTAGTAATCAGTTGTGTTATTTGGTACCTAGAACTGTATTGCGGCACGAGGCGCGCGTATCTCGACTGTTCCAAACTGGTAAATGCAAAACCAATGCCGGTGTACGGGATCCTCTCCGTCACATTTTGGAAACGTGCAACGCATACCTTGCTGATGTCAACATCTCGCACAGTCGCACTAAAAATTCAAAATTCAAGAAACTCAAATCTTCAAAACTTCGGATTAATTTTATCAATTTCCACAATTTATTTAAAATTTTAAACTTTTTTATTTAGAAAAAAAAGTAAAATAAACACGATTTAATGTCATTATTTTAAATATTACTTGAACGAATATCCAAAGCGGCATTGCTAGGCTCGTATCAAATATGGTTAGGTAGAGGGGGTAACACAGCAGACAGTGGAGGTGAGCGCTGACGACCCGCAAGGATTACTCCCTAAACTTATACCTGGGTCGGAAATCACAGGCTCTGTCGAATTCGCATCTGTTGCCCCCATTTATCACGCGATGGACCGGCGATGGACCGCACGGTGAATCCATGGAACGCTAAAAAATGGGTCTGAATAGATTATTTACCCTAATTTTTAATTAGCTAACATGTAACAGTTAAAATGTCCTGAACAAAATAAAATGAAATCTTAAAATTGGAATAGGACCAAACGCTACCTCCCTTTCAACGATAAATGAGAATTTTCAAAATCGAAATGATGTAGTTGTAAGGTAACAAAATGACAGAAAATACAATCGAATTGAGATTCTCTTTTATATATATATATATATATATTATTTTTTTATGACATCTGACACACAGCGCCACCTAGTTTCAAACTAAGCAGAGCTTGTACTAGGAAAACTAAATTGACTGATAGAATACCTATATACTTTTTTTTTGTAAATACATACACATTATTAATAGAAAACACCCACACTCCGAAACAAATTTGTAGATCATACAATCATTAGTTCTGACCCAAGAATCGAATCAGAGACCTTAGCATAGCAGTCGCATACGCTACCACTGTCCACCGAGGCAGTGATCAAAAGGAAGTCCTACGTGTGAGGTATAGAACGGTCGTCCACTTTGACAAAATTTTTACATCAAAGCGAGCGTAACCACGCGCAAACACAAGTAAATAATAATACAAATTCTTTGTACAAATAATTCAATTTACTTTACAGGACAAATAAATACCGTTGACCCAGAAACACGCGAATGATGAAATTACATAAATTTAGTACAAAATACTAAAAACATCGCGTTTGCATATCAAACAAAAATAACGATACAAGGTCATTGCATAAAAAAATAATATTTTCCCTTGTCTAAGGACCTGCTCGCACTCTGGAATAATTTCATTTATATTCGGGCCCACAGTAAAACATGAAATCATTTCTTTCAGCAATGCCAGTTTCTATTCAAATGTTTCGTTCGCAAATGTTACAAAACAAAGGTTTTTTTCTATATTGAATTTAATTTAAGAGAGTTTGGTACAGAAGTTGCTTGGCACAGACACATTCCACAGTAAATGTAGTTTTTTACTGCGGTGAAACTTTTTTATGGTAATGGGGTCAAACCAGCAGATGGGTCCACGATGATAAGTGACTCCGGATGATTATGGACACCTGAAACTTAGGCGACCAAAGTGTTCTGGCCCCTCTCCCCTCTACTGGGTTAGGGTCTCCGATAACTTCACTCACTCGATGAAAGGATTGGACATACTACATTCAGAAACTTATAATTATTTGACTGCCTCGGAGGTGCAGTGGTAGCATATGTGACTGCTGTGCTGAGGTCTCCGATTCGATTCCCGGGTCGGACTATATGTTTGTATGATCTGCAAATATTCGTTTGGAGTTTGGCTGTGTTTTATGTATATTATGTATGTATTTAACAAAAAAGTATATAAGTATTCTATCAGTCAATCTAGCTTTCATAGTACAAGCTCTGCTTTGTTTGAAACTAGATGGCGTTGTGTGTGAGAAGTCCCAAAATATTATTTAAAAAAATATTATTTTTATTCCTGTCGTATAATTTTTACTGAATTACTTGATATGACTTTTACATTTTATAATATTACAATATCATTAATACCCTCCTCCTGTAACCTCATTCTCTCGGTGAAATCTTCTCAACCTAACGTCGTCCACTGCTGAACAAAGGCCTTCCTTAAGGAGCGCCAACTATCACGGACTTGGGCGGTCGGCATCCAGACAGTCTTCAAATCGTCGATCCATCGTGCTGCAGGGCGCTCTACACTATCGGTTACTCTGTCGAATAACTTATCGGCTCGAGAAACACAAAACAACGCACGATCGCAAGCTGATCGACTTTAAGCTTGTGGACCAGGCCAAAAGGTGATTGTCCAGGTCTCGGCTCCGTATATTATTACGGGTAGGACGCACTGGTTAATCGCATTGGTTTTCGGTGAAATGTAAGGTAATCATTATTTTCTATGAAGCCTTAGTATTACTTTAGGGCCATGTGTTTCGACCGCTGGCCGCCAGAGAAGGGGACCTCTGGTGGCAGATTAACTGCTGCAGTAGGGGATAGGATGGCAGCCTGATCGCACTGAAAATGTGATCGGGTTGCATCATCTGGATAGGCTGAGACGCAAGGAGAAGCCGCTGGCTTTTCCTGAGATGGGGCCTAGTTAGGTGCGGCATCGATCTGGTCTGCAATCACATGGTCCGGGTTCTCCCCAGAGCAGGGCGCCTAAGGCTGGCCGTCGGAGTGGTTTTTAGTGGAATCATCACATACTTCTGGCTCCTATATCCCTAAGGAGCCGGACATCCGAAGGGATTTTCCACACAAAAGGGCCTTATGTTTCGAAGCGTGACTTTCCCACGAGTACATTGATTTCAAAGAGTGTGAACATTAAAATAATGAAGGGACAATAATGAATAATGGTTGCCTTAGAGATAATTATAAGGCACGACTTGAGTGCGGTCTCCCGCGTGTCTGAAATTATAATAACTAAGTTTATTTTATCTTTTTCACATGAAAATGATTCCTTGACTGATTTTTCTTTCTATTGTCCGTAAAGATGGCTCATAGTGCCTCTACCCCAATTTTCAACTATCTTTTCCCCCTCCAGCACAAAGTGTTGCCACGTAACCGGTCTGATGGTTTTCCGCCTATTACATAAAGAGTATTCTATAAAAATGTGTTGCCTTAACAAAAATGGCTCTTAGCTAATATACTCGTATGTAGCACTTACCTTTGCAACATCTACATAATAGTAATAATAATATTCTACCACATTCACACAAAGCCATCTAGTCCCAAACTAAGCAGAGCTTGTACTATGGGTACTAGACATCTGATATAAATACATATATAGTTGTTTTTTGTAATTACATACATATTGTATATAGAAACACCCAGACCAAATCAAACATTAAAAGTTCATGCACACAGATGTTGGACTTGGGCGGAAATCGAACCAGCGACCTTTGGAATAACTGTCCGTTAAACAAACCACTACTCGATCCAGTCGTCAAATATGTTAACTTAATGTTTATGTGTATAAGAACTGCAAAAAGCTACAATTTTTAAATAGAATGTACTTCAAAGCTAAAATGATCTATAATTTCAAAGTTGAAATCAATATCTATAAAAGAAGCAACTGACAGGCTGATTCACTGACTGACTGATGACAGCTGAAACCGTCTAGAAGCATGAAATATTGCACAAGTGTTCCTTAGGCGACGTAGGAGTGCACTAAAAAAGGGTTTTTAAAAAATTCCACCCCTTAGGGTGCAAAATAGGGGTTTTCTCAATTGATCGATTTTACACTCAGTATAATTACATTCTCTATCAAAAATAATAATAATTAGACATCTATTTCTTTAACTTTTTAAAACATAAGTATGTTTGTTACTCAATCACGCCAAAACGGCTTTGGCTAATGGCTGGATCTGGACGAGGTTTGGATTTGGATAATTGATTATAGTCTAAAAAGTAAGAAAAAGTAAGTTGTGTATAATCGGCTATAGTGTCTATGCTTATAGTATATGTATATGTCTATAGTTCAAGTTATAATACTGGTCAAAAAATAAACAGAACCATTCAAAATGGTTGAATTTCGACCTGCATGCGATCTCAAGTTATCTATACTTCTTCTATACAGATAAAGAAAATTGAAGTGCCTGTTTGTAATGTCAAAATAATAGGTTTTTTTAATAATAGGTTGGTTTCATACTCACACGGTTATTTGAACGATACCTGTTCCTAAAAATCAGTTTAAAAAGTTTTTTGTCTGTCTGTCTGTCTGTTTGATCCGTGTAACCTTCTAAATGGCTGGACCAATTTTGATAATATTTTACTACCAGGTAGCTGTCTATATAAGGAGTAACTTAGGCTCTTTTTCCTCACAGAAAAACCCTTTAATATTTTGCCCAGTCCGGGAATCGAACCCAATAAGGTAGCGCTTTTCAAATTCCACGCGAACGAAGTCGCGAGTACCTGCTAGTAATAGTAATAAGACAACCTATATGATTATTGTTAATCTTATCAGTAGAAAAAAAAAACAAAAAACCACACAGGTTTAAATAATAGCTTCTAAAAAAGGAGTCTGGTTTAATTTGATCGTGATAAATAATAAAACATAAAATGGTCAATTCTTTGACAACGATTGCGAGTAAATCGTAGTTAAACATGAAAATTACAGACGGCAAGACTCAGGGTGTCTACAGACGGGCGATTTGTTCAAGTCACGAGAACAGATTTAAGAAGTTAGATACTGCACTTCTTCCATATATAAACCTTGAGTTTATCAATGAATCTATTTAGTATATGCGGGGTCCGTATATGTAGAGGAAACCGGTCTTGACAAGGAGCCACTCTAAGTCCTTGTCGCCTTTGAGTTTATTCAACATGAGAGAGTCTTAACTAGTATGATAATGATTACTAAACGACTTACAGAAAGAAGTAACCAATGCCTATAAACGGTTACAAAGGATTTTTTACCTATTAATATATCTTTAAATTGCACTGACCGTGGCAGAAGTATTTTGAGAGCAGTTTTAATCTCGTTAATCCCAGGAGTAATAATTATAAAATAAACATACCTTGTATTAAAAGTAAGTCTCATAATGAACACGCTTCGCTCGTTCTCTCAATTATAACACAACGACAACGACACAGTAAAACAAATGCCAAAGTACTTACCCATTGTTAGCTCCCGTCAGCCATTATGCAGGCATTATGTCCTGATCGTAATCTGTACTCAAGATGATAACTACTGCGTGTTGATAATTACTCGTACCATGATAATACCATAACACATTGAACTAATTTGAGACGTGTCGAGATTGTTGCCATCGGGAAGGAGACGGGCTTGATTAAGATAACAATTTTCTAGAAATTTTAGTCTTTTTTTACTTATAAACTTACGGGGCAGAATAAGAATTTTAGAATATAGTTAATTGTGATGGATTTATGCAGCTACTTAGACAGAAATAAAAAGGTGAATTGATGAACAATCAAATTGATAATAAGGACAATTTTCGAAAAAAAGCGTTCAAAAATCACCTCCGATTTAGTCTCGATCATCCAAATTTCATAAAAGGTATTCTCGTAGTAAAGTATTACCAAGGTCAGTAGAATACCAATTCAACTTTCCGTAACAATACGATATAGTCGTATTACAGTCAACGAGAATTCGTTTTATAACACTTGTGAGATCAGGAGTATATCGGACCTGAATTTTGAATGAATTTTTATAACGAGAATTGACCTTCAGATTGCATGATCGTTGCAATTCAACCGAGACATAGGCACCTCATTAATATAGATAGGACTCGGACTTCCCCGAAGTAGACAGCGAAATAGGTATATGACCTTGACCTTTTTTCATGGTAAAAATGAGTAGACGGGTTAGTGTACGGGTCAATGGACTATCACCGCTCATGGACGCTCTAAAGTCACAAGTGAGTTACCGCTTATTGAGCATCATCCTGAATCAGTTTAGGCTGGGCTCCAGTAACACAACTCACTTGATGAAATACAGCGAAAGAATTACTTAATACGGATAATACTTTATATTTCACCTTAGTATCACTCCGCCGGATCTGTACCTACAGGAGTGATTGCTTGCACTGCCTAATAAATATATCTTTTGGTTCATAACTTTTCCTTTTTACCGTCGCTTCCCTTTTGAATATATTTTTTTGTTTTGCTTTCATTGGCGGCAGTAGTCATTTCCCATCAGGTGATTCAGACAGGTTTGCGTCTACTCGTTGGCAGCAGCAGACGGTTCAAGTGACTACCACTGTACGTGCGTTGCCGCCTTTTGAGTCTTGGCAGGGCGCCATCAATTTTTTTATGACTTTCTTGACAGACTGTACAAAAGTCCCATGCATGCCTTTTTTTTCCTGTGCGGAACTCCCCTCGGATACCACCCACCAGTGGGTGATTATGACGGACTCGAACCGACCAAAAACCGCACGCCGTCTCCAGGTACCAGTAGCCGGGGAACCAGGTATACCCTAGAAAGGAAAGCCCTAGTACTCCGACGTACCTCGGGCCATCTACGGCGTGTAAATGACCCCCTCCTGTGTGGGAACCCCTATGTCCCCTTTATGCTCCCGAAAGGGATACATGCCTGCGATTGTCCTTCGTGTATAATAATAGGTCTTTACCTACCGACCTACAGACTATTACTTTTTCCAAAATTTAGACAAATTTTTAGTGGGTAAAAAATTCAATTCCCGAGAGGCAGTACAAAATGATTTTAAAGAGTTTGTTGCCTCCCGTCCAGCTGATTTTTACAAGAATATAATATATCAATAAACTGCCAATGCATTGGCAAAGATGCATCGATTGCATGGGTGATTACTTCGAATAACAGAAATAAAAAAGTTTGAAGAAATAAGTACTTTCACTTATTGCATACAAAACGGCAATTTCATAGGTAAAGACCTATTAATTTGTTGTGAACAAATCTTTGCATAAATAAAAATTATTATTAATTGTAAACACATACAGAGCTTGCCCCTATTCTCCAAACCTTTTTCTAAACTAGGTTTGGCTCGGCTTTGAGTCTGCAACGACACGGTTGAACGTCGATTTATACGTGTGGCGACTGTCATCAGACCTCCACAACCTAAGTACTAGGCGATATCGAAGTTCTGTAGATAGACTGTAGGCGCACTTTTTAGGGCTCCAAGTACCCGTGACGATTGCCACAAATGTTCGTATGGCAACTGGAATTAGTATACAGTGGCTGCCCTATGGTTTATTATTGACCATAAATAGTCGTTGGTCTGTACTGTGTGGAACTGTCTACCTTATGTATTCAGATTAACCACTACTGTGAAGTTACCTTCAAGTTTCCTTGAAAGAATATTTCAGTAGCAATTTATGATGACTGTGTGAGTAACTTGTCGAAGGTGGTTATTTTTGTGATTGCTGTACGTATAGGAATACGTATTTGTGAATATTAGTTGATAGATATTTTATTGTACAGAAGGCAAACAAGCAGACAGGTCAGTCAACGGTGAGACACAGATGCTTTGTCGCTTTTTAAGTACTCGCCCAGGGGGGGGTTGTGCGGTTGTGCCTTCGGTAAATTCATTCACTCGGTGAAAAGTGGCGACGGAATTGCTTATCACTAGTTTTTATTTATTTATTTAAAACTAAATGTTGTACAAAGGCGGACTTAAAAGCGCCACGGGGCATTTTCCAGGCGACCCTTTAGACCCGACATTCCCCATTTAGATTATCCGGGAGAAAGTAAGGTCCAATCAAATGATTGGAGATAATGCCCATCCACACATTCACGCTGAATCTTCGTTGGGACCCCTTCACTCTTTTCTTATTGGGATTCCTTAGTTCTTTTGGGGCCCAGTAATGGGCGTTGTGATAGTTAGTTATGCCATCTTTATCAAATTTGGACTCATCCGTCCACAAGATATTTCTTAGAAAATCTGGGTCTTCTACGTCAGCATTTAGCATAAATCTGCAAAAGTCCAATCTTCTCGCGGGGTCTCCTTCTTCAATAACGTGTACCGGCGTGTAATGGTACGGGTATAGGCCGGCAGTATGCACTGTAAACCACACTCTCCATTGCGAAAGTCCCAGATCACGGGCAACAATATTAGTGGAAGTAGTCGGATCCGCTCGAAAGCGTTGCACTATCTCATTGTCCTGTTCTTCGTCGTCAATTCGTGGTCTTCCCATGTCTGTATTTCGTCTCAAAACAGAGTTAGTTTCTCGAAGTCTTCGATAAATCCTGTAAAAAACGGCCACATCCGGCACTCGACGACCAGGGTAGCGAGTTATGTATTCGTTGCGAGCTTGCGCAGACACACAATCGCAGTATCCGTAACAAATAAGCATATCAGCATATTCCTCAGGTGTGTAGGACGTCATCTTCAACACTTCCGTATCACAGGTACAAATCAGAGTCCGGTTAACAAGCACAGTAGTCACAAATCAGAAGAAATAGTCCAGAATCACAGCCAAGTCGAGAAAAAGAGCAAAACGATATCACATCTACTATGTACGAAGCACAAAAGCAGACTGACAACTAGTGACAACCAAACAATGCCCCCTGTTGTATTCCCAGCCCTAACCGGTTTTTTCTTTTTTTCTTTCATTCGCACCTACATAAATCGTCACTTGTCTCGCTCGCTTGGTGCGTCTTAACTTGAAGGACAATAGGCGCGGGACCGTTAGAACTGTTACCTGGAGCGTCCCAACTACTTTATTTCCACGAAATGTAATACAAACCCTAGATTGTTATACCTCGTTAGATAGCTGATGAAACGTAGATATTTTAAAAAACATCTGCCGAACAATTACCATAATATTGTTTTTAGATATCAGTTAGAGAAAAATAATTTTCTAATATTTTTTTTTATTTCTTTACTTTCACTTGTCTACTACGATCTATTCAATTAACTTATGAACTATTTTAATGACTGACGTCCTAAAGCATCTTATTACACATGTAAAAATGCAAAAATAATAATAATAAGGTACACAAAATAAACAAAAATAAATGTAGTAGCCTAAAAATCAGCAAATTTCAATAAAAAAATTAAAAGACGATTATCTCGAAAAGGGTTAAGTTTAGGGTAGGGTGTTTCATAGTGAAATATGTCAGAAATGATGGGTACTCCACGCCCTTAACGAATCTAGCACGACTTTTCTTGTAACCCTGTATACATATTTAGAAATATATAAAATAATCAGTTTGGTACTAGCGTTGTAACTGTACTGTCAATTTATTTCGAAAAAGTTTATTGTAATGCTCTTCTTTCGTGCTCCAAAAGAACATAATTATATGTAAACTAGCTGAGACCCGCGTTTGTTGTTATAACCGAGGGCAACGCCGCGGGGCGAAGCTAGTCTGAAAAAAGTAGCCTAAGTTACTCCTTATGTCATCAGCTATCTGCCAGGGAAAGTCCCGTCGAAATCGGTCCAGCCGTTCCAGAGATTACCCGGAACAAACAGACAGACAGACTGATAAAAATTGAAAAAAATGTTATCTATACAAATAAATAAAATTGGAGTGTCTGTTTGTAATATTAAAATAACGGCTTTTTACGGTTGACTGATGCATAATGGTACAAAATGCCTTCCTTAATTCCGCCGAACCTTTCTCCGAGCCTTTTTTCTCAATCCAGGTTTGGTCGGTTTTAAGTCCACTACGGATACGGCTGCAACTGCCATCAGACCTTTGCAACCCAAGTATTAAGCGATATCGAAGTTCTATAGAAAGACTATTGTCGGACTTTTAGGGTTCTTACTACCCGTAACGATTGGAACAGATGTTCGTGTGGCAATCGGGACCGACGGCTTAACATGCTCTCCAAGACACGGAATTAATCTCGCATATGTACCAAAAAAAAAAATTAGGATGTATTGAAAATATGCCATTTGAAGTAAAAATACTCGTAACCATTAGTTAGAATAATTATAGCGAAAGGGACCTGATACGTGTGTGTGTGGGTAATATTATTTATTCTAAGCTAGGGTTGTCAAAGTAAAGTTCTCTCCTGAAGCCTATTATATATAAACTTTGGAAAGTCTTAAGTTATTAATGTAACGTTCTAAGTTAGATCTATTAAAAGGCAATGTTTGTATTTATAATAAGATTTCTCTCTAAAATAAATTACGAACATAATTAAATTACCTCCTATAAAAGACATCAAGACATTTTACTGTGGAAGGGCCTGGCAGCGGCACGAATGGGCTAGCTTGACTTGAGTGATGCAACGGCTTCACGGTAAACCGGTGATAAATAATTATTTTATTGATTTTACCGAGTGAGTGAACTTACTCGAGCCTTAAACCAGATTCAAGGGGAGAGGGGGACTTGAAAAGCGCCAGAGGCGGCAGAACTCCTCAGTTGCAAGTATTCGTTTGCCCCCTCTAAAGCTAATAAAACCATTAGACTCTCATCATTGTTAAGTTCGTATTATTGAACGAAAATATATTACTGATACAACTGAATGTAAACACGTGCGATTTGTACACAGACAGATAGTTGTACTGAATCAAACCCACAATGAATTGTATTGTCGACCTCTGAAGTCGTAAGCGAATACTCGATCATCACATAAATGGTCAATAATTAATAGAGAAGAATTAATGAATCGACTCAGATATAATAATAGCTAACGCAATACTATCAAATCTCTGAGCCGTAAATGTATAACAATTATATTGATGACAACCCTAGGCGTATAGAGTTGGGCATATGTTATTTCTCATAAGAAAATTTAGCACTCACGACGTTTGTTGGTCGGTTATGGTAATTATAAATTATGTATTTGGGTCATGTCTTTCCTTGTAATTATGATATTCTTCAGGGAAAGGGCTATCGGTTCATGCACCATATATTATCATTTATTTTTTAATGTATCTGTAAAATAAAGTAAAGAATGTTCTTTTAGACAGTAAATGATCACAATTTTTTTTTTAAAGACGACTCTCGCAGTAGGAATATATTCTGTGTCGCGGGGGACTTTACAAACATACATGAAACGGACAAAGAGAACACCCAGACTCAGAACAACAATTTGTGGATCACACAAAGTGTCGTCCCATGTGGGGATCGGACTCACAACACTCAGGGTAGTAGTGAGCGGCTTGGCGACCGCTTAAACCACTACGCCATCCTGCAGTCAAATTAACACGTTGATTAAAGCAGGTTGAAATATTTAATACAGAATTCACAACAGGCGTTGCCTGGCATTTCAGATACTGTAAGTATGCACTTTTATTAAAAGTTTGAAGGTCGTATTGGTCAGAAAATATTGCCAGCGATGAGTTGTTTTACAGATTTGTTTAGCAAGGCGAAAAACAAAAAAAGCATTAAACAAAAAAACATCTGTTACGTTTTTTTAACCGACTTCAAAAAAAGGAGGAGGTTCTCAATTCGACAGTATTTTTTTTTTTTTTTTTTTGTATATTTGTTACGCGATTACTCCGGCAATTATAAACCGATTTGAATAATTCTTTTTTTATTTGGTAGGTCATACGTCAGAGGTGGTCCCATTGTCACCAGGTCAGGATCTGATGATGGGATCCTGGGGAAATCGAGGGAAACCCTCAAATTTTGTAGGCATATACACTGTTTATCAGAAATTATCTTAATCTATGTAGATTTTTGCATCTAATGGTCACCATCTGATGTTGCTGAGCTGATGATGAAGCTGTTGATGAATGGTTTAGGAGTATGGGATCTCTGTAACAAAATTATGTAATACCATCGAATTTGAATGTGTTTGAGTCTAATTAATAAGAACTCCGATCCTATGTGATATTCAGGGTCTGATGATGGAGACGGTAAATAGCCATGGGAACTCTGTAATAAAATAAAGCAATTCCGCCGTGTTTGTGCTCATTTGATTCGTCTCGACTAGGAGCTTCATGCTACTCGATTTTTAACCAACATCAAAAAAGGAGGGTTTTTGATTCGACAGTATGTTTTCTTTTTAACCGACTTCCAAAACACAAAAGAGGAGGTTCTCAATTCGTCTATATTTTTTTTTTATGTATGTTTGTTACGCGATTTCTTCGTCAATTGTGGACCGATTTTCAAAATTCTTTTTGTAATCGAAAGGGTATGCTCCCGAATTGGTCCCATTATCACCAATTCAGGATCTGATAATGGGATCCTAGAGAAATCGAGTGAAACCCTCACAATTATTGGGAATTTGACAGCCCCGACAACGTGTTTTAGCTACGAGTATTTCTTTAGCCAAACAAACCATGGCAACTGTCAGAGACTGCGCGATGTGATGCGCAGAGAACTTGCAGTATTTATGTCACCACAGTAATTTTCGTTGTATTAAGAAGAAAAGGTTGAAATTTTGTATTCTATTTTGTTAAAATAATTCGGATAGACGTTTTGTTGCTATGGATGGCATCGCATTTCGTTTGTAAGTAAGTTTATACTTAATTTATCAAAATAGTTCTGGAAAAAACTCTTAAATTTTGGGTGGGTCAACTAGGTTAATTTCTAACATACTAGTATTAACCCTTCTAGTTGGAACTCCTTCTATAAAATATTGAGCATATTTGTTGAGTAGTCTCACTAAAGCTTCCCTATCTTCACCTTCGAGATCAGTGTCAATTGAATCGGAAGTTATTTTGTTCGGTTGCAACTCACAAGAATTTGACTGTTTCTTAGAAAAGAATTTAAGCTGATCTTGATCAGTTTGGACGCCAATGTCATTTTCATATCCTACACTAAAAATGGTAAAATAAACCCTTTTAAAAAAAAAAGTTGAACCGACTTCAAAAAACACCGACAAAGAGCACTAAAAATTAAAAAATAATTACAAATCTAAGTAAAACACTATAATAAGTACCCTCAATGTAACAGGTAACATTATAATACCAATAGTCCCTTCTAGTCTGTTTGAAGTCGGTGCCAAGCTCGATGTACAATAAGTAATACTGGTCTATGTCAGCTTTATATTAGCACAATGAAAAATTAAGAATTCAAAATAATTCTAATGAAACATCGAAGATTTTGTTAATTAATAAAGACCAACCAGATCAATTACGTGCGCAAACTTATCAACTACTTATTAAAGAATTCAAAATAATAATATAATTGGAGATGTGCGTCCACTTTAGCTCGTTCATCATGTTTTGCGCAGCATGAAGACTGTTGCAGCTGCCGCGCTACATTCTACCATGCCTATCAAGCACCTATTTGGCTTGGCACCGACTTCAAACTGACTAGAAGGGACTATTGGTATTATAATGTTACCTGTTACATTGAGGGTACTTATTATAGTGTTTTACTTAGATTTGTAATTATTTTTTAATTTTTAGTGCTCTTTGTCGGTGTTTTTTGAAGTCGGTTCAACTTTTTTTTTTAAAAGGGTTTATTTGTACTAAAATGTGATAGACTTTGTGGCATATTGCACATACAATGCAATTTATTTTAGTGCCATCTACCGACAATAGACCGAGATGTGGAATCAGCCAATATGATTCTGCATTGCGTAATTAAAGTCGTGATGTTAACAAGTCGCATAATGTGAGTGCTTGCTCTCAGTTAAACTGTGTATTTTTGTCATCTGAATTAGAACAATACAATTATTGTAGGTAATAAAGATAATATCTAAATCGTATCGTACATACAAAACCTTTGTGATAGCTTATTCTGTTTGAATAGTCAATCTGGACAAGTTGTGTATAGGGTTGCCAGACACTACAGGCCAGTATACATCTTATTTATACTTTACATTAAGCTTACTTGCTATTCCCAGAAACATATAAGCATATAATATTAATCACAAAAAGAAATATCGAATCCCTCAAATATACCGTTCGATTCTTAGAAAATCTATAATTATAATTATGTTTATATTTGCTCGAATGTGTCGACCCTAATGCTGTATGACTATAATTTCGGAATCGATATGTGCACAGATAATAGAATTCACGATATTATTGATAGCAACCATAATTTTTATTTTTTTTCTTTCTTAATAAAAAGACAACTCCCGCATTAGGAATAAATCCTGTATCGCGGGGGATAATCAACATAAATGACTATAAAAGCAAAAATAGACCTATTTCTTAACGTTTCATGGATTCACCATGCGGGTTCCGGGTCCATCGCATGATAGATGGGGGCAATACATGCGACTTCGACAGCGCCTGGGACTTGCGACCCAGGTATAGGTTTAGGGAGAAACCGTATGGCGGGTGCGTCATTAGTTCCACATTTGAAGCCTTAAAATAGGCTTCTGTTACCTTAGTGGAATGTGAGGATGCGTTATCGTGATGAAGGAGGACATTGCTTCGAGGATATTTTTTCTAAGACTCTGGATAAGCAAGTGTTGACGTACCAGTCTGCAGTCACTGTCTTGATTGGTATATCCTAATTTGACGAAAAAGGAAGCCACCATTTTTTTCAACAATGCTTCAACTTTTCTTAAAATTCGTCGGCAAATCTTCAAAAGGAAAGACCCACTTCGCCGACTGGCTTTTTCTTTCGTGTTCAAAGCAGTACACCTAGATTTCGTCACCTGTCACGATATTATAGACAGCCAATGACTGTCCTCCGTTAAACTTCCTTATCATTTTACCGCACCACTGGACGCGGTCGTTTCTGGTCCTCCGTTAAGTCAGGCGGTATCCATCGAGTACAAAGCTTCCGAACCTTCAGATGCACATGTAAAATGTTTTGCTCTGGGATCATTCCAACACCTAACATAGCACGAATTTTCTGGTAACTAATTTTTTGTTAGTTTCAATAAGTTGTCGTACGGTGTCAACATTAGAGTCTGTAACCGCAGTCACCCGCCGACCTTCACGTACCTCGTCAAGGAGAACAAGCCAAACCACACCACACTACCAAACCACGAATACAGAGAGCTGCGACATGGTGCTCGATCCCTTGACTTTGCGTAGATATGTAGCTTCACTCTGCATTTTCTATCGCACATATCATGGAAAGTGCTCCGAGGAATTGTTGGGACTAATACTTGCCGCCATCGTTCCACACGGCAAAGCATTTATCACTTAGTATTTTGACCAGTAGTCGGATTGATTCATCATGATCATCAATAGCCGTTCTACTACTACCTACCTAGTGGTTACGTTTCATTTCATTATATTTTTAATTTAATATACACATGACAATAAATTTCAGCTTTTCACACACAAACTTTAAGTTTATGGCTTTTTTATATTTATTCGTACCTACATTTTCAAAGAAATTTTGATAGGCGGTAACGGGTTAGTTAATTTTTCTTGAACTCTATGGTAACTAATTACAATAGCAATTCAATCAGCAGGCTAAACTTTAAAATAAAATATGTACACATGTTCTGTTTCTGTTTTTCCCACAAAATAAATAACGGTGCCGATAAAAAATGTATCATCATGATCAGCCGAATCAGTCCGATGATCAGACGTAGGCCTCTCCCATTGTACGCCACTAAGATCGATTTTGGGCTTTAAAATATATAATACTAGCTGACCCGGCAAACGTTGTTTTGCTATATACATTATTTCTAGGAAATATTGTCATTTAGGGGTATGAAAAATAGATGTTGGCCGATTCTCAGACCTACCCGATGTGCACACAAAATTTCATAAAAAAAGTATGGTAACTAACATTGTGAGACGAGAATTTTGTATATAAGATGTATTAATAGTTTACAGTCTTTTCTTGTATTTTTCTTTTTTCTTGGATTATCATTTAACTTTGTACATCTTCAACATTTAAATTACTTACATATTTATAGGGAAGTTACGCTATAATCATTAACGAAATCTACCCTGGCATGGAAAGAGAGGGAGATAAAAAAACGAGTTAGTAAATCGTTCTAAAAAACCGTTTTACCTCTAATCGCTAAAGCAATTTTCGCGGTATTTTAATGCGTGATTATTTAAATCCAAGATGTCCGCTACATGAGGGGGCGAATTAAAAATAAAATAAGTACTCGTTGGCTATGGACATCCATAAATAAGAAAGGGGAGGAGCTAACGAGACCCAGGCGGAGTAGTAAGGTTGTGCATCTTAATATAATACTGATTACGGAATATTTTTGAACAGCCTTTTATAAATACTAAACATAGCCTAGTGATCGAATTCTGGCTAAAATTTTTGCTTTTGGTTGGTTTATTTCATTGACCAGTATAATTTGAACAATCATTGTATACAGATTTAGGGGTCCATCCATAAATTACGTCAACGTCGTCACACGTTCAAGGGGAGAGTCGACGTAACGTCCCACGTCGTCGATGTGTGATAAGGGGTTGGAAGGCTCCTTAGTATCGTGACGTCAAATTACAAAATCTAATACATCTAAGTATATCTAAGTATTTAAACGCTTGAATTATTAACAGTAATATAACTCCTCGTTTTTTATTTTGTATTTTTTTTTAAATTTGTATATTGATGCTGATTTTTGGAAATTTTGATTTGATATTAATTTAATTAAACATAAATAAAATTACAACCAAACCAAATAAAATTCAAACCTATTTCGAAACTGTTACTGTAATGTAATAATTATAGATGTAAAATTGAAAAACATGTGACGACTAGGGGGAGGAGGGAGTCTCACAAATGTGACAAGGACAGGGGTAGGGATAAAAAAGAACATGAAATTCACAACACAATATGGCGTACAAATATTACATACACACATAAATATTAGTGGATGTGGTTAGTTAATGTCCCTCTTCTAGTGGCCTCGCTAATCACAGGACCTCTAGTGACCCGTCCGAGACTGCGGTGGCCCGTTACAGTAATGGGAATTTGGCCTTAAAACATTAAAAAAAAATGATTTTTGTGGTGCAAGCCTTATTCTATAGGTAATCTTGCTCCGAGCTTTTATCCCGAACTAGATTGGGTCGGATTTTTTTACGTGGAGCGACGGCCATCACACTTCCACAACCCAAGTATTTAGGCAATATCGAAGTTCTGTAGAAAGATTGGCAACGTATGACAGCGTGATCGACGGCTTAACGTGCTCAAGGAGGGGTCTCAATGTGTTAAGAATGGTCACCCATCCATAGACTAACCTGGCTAGGATCGTTAAGCGATCCTTTGCAATGTGACTATGTGCAATGTGAGTAGGTTACTCGGTTACGACTTAGCCCTAGACAT
The DNA here is from genome assembly GCA_902825455.1 of Arctia plantaginis. NCBI lineage: Eukaryota > Metazoa > Arthropoda > Insecta > Lepidoptera > Erebidae > Arctia > Arctia plantaginis. Next base: position 2,897,773 of record CADEBD010001048.1, on the reverse strand, counting down.
TGTAGTGACAATAAGACTATTGTCACGAACCGGGTATACAATAAAAAAGTTGTCGGTTAATTACTTTTATTGCACTGTGTTTACAAACACTCACTATTAAAAACTAGAAATTACTATATTACTAGAAATTCACTTCGATGTTAATTTGCTGTATCGCAAAACAATACTGTCCCGTACAGTTAACACGCTCAGCTTTTATAGGGCTATCGAAATTACTAGACTAATCCTGAGGATCAGATGGAATGTTCAGCCAGAACCACGTACAATAAGGAATTTACAAATGTCTATAATCTTCCAATATTCGACACTAGGTGGCTCTGCAAGTATCGAAATTAAGGACCATAATCTCATTGCGTAGCGTTCGTTGTGCCCCACTCGATAATAGATGGCGCTGTCCTCTAGACAACACAAGAACCAATATTTAAAGGAAGATGCGTTCTAATCGTAGGTACTGCACGCACAAAAAAATAATCTGTTAATGCATTTTAGAACAAAACATATGCTACATACGAGTGTAAGAGACAGCTATTTGTAATCAGTACAGCGACAGAAGGCATTTTATTAATGTTTTCGAATTAATTAGTACGTTCGCGAGCTTTTTGTGGTCCTTATTAGGACCCTCACGTTTTGTGCGAAGGTGGCGTGTCTACCTCTTGTATGTATATAATATCATTGCATGTAGCTTGATTGTTTAGTAAAATAATATTGATTTTAGTTTCATTTAGGATCGTATTGACAATAGGTAAGTTATAGTTACTAAGTAATGCTTTTGATTTAATTAGATAGGAAAAGACGCACATTTTTGAATTAATAAATAATTGAGTTTATTTTCTCATTTTTGTGTAAATAATCGGTACTAAGTAAGTTAAAATACTTCATGTAAGTCGCGACAGGTAGCAACCTACGAAAAACGACCACCATCAAATGTTATTCCTGCTGAGCGAATGTGGTGGTGAGTGTAGTGCCGGATTAAGAATACGGAATGTCACTACCCCAATTCATCCCGTGGGTGTCGTAAGAGGCCTAAGGGCGCAAAACAAGGCAGGACTGCAACTGCAAAAAGAAGGAAAAGTTGACACAAACCCTATAACAACACGTCTGACCAGAGTGGTATAGTAGGCCAAAACCTCTATTCTAAGGAGAGGCCTATGTCCAGCAGTGGACTATTAAAGGCTGTTGATGTGATGTGATGTGATGTGATAGGCTCCAGAGTTGTGTTGAGATGCAACATTTCTGTTAAAAGGTCTGGCCGAGTATCTTAACCAAGTTTACATCGCCGTGATCAGATAAAATCAGACTAATTACCCGATTCAGTTTAAAAAAATGATACTAGCTATAACCTGCCACGATTCGCTGTGGCACAATGTGGTTGCAAAAAGTAGATAATAATAATATTATATTCATGTTTCGGACATCTGGCACACAATGCCATCTAGTTTCAAACTAAGCATAGCTTGTACTATGAAAGCTAGATTGACTGATAGAATACTTGTATACTTCTTTTTTTTGTAAATACATACATATTATACATAGAGAACACCCAAACTCCGAAACAAATATTTGTAGATCATACAAAAATTTGATCCGACCCGGGAATCGAACCAGAGACCTGAGCGGTAGTTTATGCGACTGCTGTAGTCGCATAAACTACCACCGCGTGTCAAAATTTAAGCTCAATCGGTGCAGAACAAAATCTACGGGGATGATGAACGAAGAATGCTAGCGCTAATCCTCAGTTGGGCGGTTACGGTTACGTTATTCTAATAGGCGATATTATGTTGCGCTAAGTGCGTAAAGACATTCTTTGCGACTTAGAGCCACACAAAGCCAAAAAAGGCTTTGCGCGAAATGCAGCGATTAAGACTAAATTGTAAATATTTAAAAATACATAGTGGAATATACAGTAAAACTACATCAACATATTTAATCATTGAATTTCACTCATAAATAGATGGATACTTTCAAAAAGTTTTCTCCGACAGCTGTTATCAAATTATATATCACTATCACAGCCGTGATAATAAATAAAATCAAGATAACCTGACTAACCTGATTAACCTGAAATCAAATAGAAGTAGCCAGTTTAAAAATAAATACGCCTTATTCTGTAATAGCGCCGTCTGTCAGCTTGCCTATTTAGCTAACAGGTTTTAATGCCCCAGTTTAAACTTTTACATTTATATTTAAAAGTCTCTTTTAATGTTTCAGTTGCCGAGGGTTGAAATACATCTAATGATTTGACTTAGATTACTTCAAATCGGTTTTGTGTTGGATCCTTTTTGTTATGTGTAAAAGAGTTTTGATTGAAATAGTTGCTTTTTTAATTGAAAGTTATTATGTAATGGATAATAAAATGTTGTTTAAATGGTATTCAAGGTTAGAATGGACAATGTGAAGGCGATTAATAGAACATTATTATTGTTCATTGTTGTTATTGTATCAATATCCATAAAAACACGTGGAATGATAAAGGAAAGCACTGCTTAGGTGCAAAGTTTTTTTGCTTAAACAGAGAGTAGTATGCTCGTCAGAGGTATTTATAAAAATAGTTTTTTTTTGGCAAAGTGTAAAGGGCCATACATAAGTGCATGAGGCCTTTGGAGCGCTCCACCCTCCAGGGTTAGGAAGAGGTTCTCCGGTAACATAATTATAAACAAATTGTTACTAATGCACCAACACTATGGACTGCATTACTATGGTCTCAAATAAATGATTATTATTATTATAAATTACGGAGTTCTGAGGTAACAAACATGAAAAAAAATACAACCGGATTGGGAACCTTTTAAAATAACTGACAAAATTTTGGTGCCCTAAAATGCGATCACAAATTTTAAACGATTGTTTGAAAACGAAAGTAAACTATTTTCTAAACCATAACATAAAACAATGACAGGTAGCCATAAAGACCTTAGAATATGAAGAAAGGCTGTCCGCTGTGCTATTGTTGACGCAAATTAAGGACAATAAGCATTTAAGCCTCCCCTTATTGCAAATGAAAGCGTCGCCAATTCTAAGTTTACACGGATAGGACAACAGGCAATCACTGTTTGTGTTCTTGGAATTGCTTTAGTATCAGGTTATGTTGCGTCTCTCGTCTCAGTCTAGTAAGGCTTTCGTCTAGTAGGGCTCTATAGTAAATAGTTTTCCATTGAATATAGTATTAAATCTTTGTCTTTAAAGTGATTTTACACTTGATTTGACTTTACAGGAGGTCTAACTTCCCAAGCGATATTCCTCCCTTCTCATACTGTACTCTCTCTGTGTATGTTCCTCCAAATGGCAGGTGTTCATGAGCAGCGGTAGACATTTACCATCATATAACCCAACTCGATATATAGAAAAGACAGGACCCTTGTGAAACACAAGCTATTATTTGTCACAAAAATTAAACTTGAAGGGTGCATGAAATAAAGGATTGGAATTGTTTTTTAACTTCAGGCTTATTACAATTCAATATGTTTATAATTTTCAATGTTGCTACAGTTTTTGTAGATAAAGTAGAGAGTATAGATATGGTAAAAGGTACGACAAATAATCCAATTCTCGATGTACATACGATAAACGAAATACCTGGTCAGGTTGCCTAACCACTTTGCGTAATTTGTTTCAGTTTCTCTAGTTATATTTCATTGAAATCACAGGCACTTCGTACTACTGACCAGATAATATATTTTGTTTGTCATGTGCACTAATTCTACGAAACAAAGCCGCGGTCACCATCTTACTAAAAGTCAATGTGTAATGTTGCAAATGGTGGCTATTTTATCTTAAAATTTTACTTATGTAACCTATTTACAATTTACATGACTTAATCAAACCTAACCAGTCAACAGTAATAGGTTTAAATAAATTTATTAGTAATTACAAAGATTTTTAAAGAAATGCTAACCATAATCACTATAGACTATTCGCGTTAAAACGCATCGATCAAGCCTGACTGATCAAGCTTTCGTACAAAACGATAAGTTCTAGGAACCTGATTTGTCAGGAGGCGGGATGAATCAATACGTCACTATTTTCTTAACACGAATGGACTATAGTTGGGATATAAATATTTATATACTTAACGAAAATAAATTAATCTGTAGACCTCAGTAATTGGTGCCATAGAATAAATAAAAAAAAAAAATATGATAAGGTCAATAAAAATTGATAAACTTTTTCAGGCGAGTTAAAATATTAGAGAAAAATATCATCCCCAAAACTCTTCGCACAATAAACTACATAAGATCAGAGTTAGAAGATAAAGAAAGAGAAGAAATTTTTCGGTTCACCATTGTTCAGCACAAGAGATTTAAGTGGAAGAAGTTAGAAAAAATCCAATTAGAACCAGAACGTACACTAAATGCTCTAGTTAAAAATGGCATATTAGAGAATGCCGAAATGTTTAAAGCAAGCTTGCCAGGAAGACCTCTAAATTCACTTTCAAATTTGCACCTCCTGACGTCAAATTTCACAAAACATTTTCTTTACATAGTCGCCATGATCCCGTCAGAATTTAATCATAAGCATGTAACGGACCCATGTACATCTTGCACATACAAGATGCTAAAACGGGATGCTGGACATCATAACATTAGTGATCCCAATAGATCTCACATGACAGCATCCGAATCATTGACAACTTTAGCCGGTGATAATTTAATCATCATAAAAACTTCTGAAGAATCTGATAGTGACGATAATTTTATACCACCGAGGGGTTTGAATATTTTTGGTGGTATAACAGAAGTTATTGATCTTATTGGTGAAAGTTTGTCAGATAATATTTTTGCAGAAATCAGCAAGTCAGAACCACCTGTAATTGATAGAACTCTATCTATTCCTTTAGGTGATCAATGTTCGAATGTTCTAGCAATAGTTTCCTCAGCTGGGCCTCAAACATCTCTTAATATTAGTGCTTTAACATACATCTTACTAACACTAAGGGATCTAAAAACAAGATGGGCTCGAGAATTTTTAAGATTGGTACAACTTATAATAAGTTTTTTTTGTATACAAGATCCAGACTGTACAGATTTTTATTTCGATCAAGAAGAAAGAACACAAACACTAAGGTTAAATTTTAACGTGACTAATCCACCACAGACTTGTTTAGTTATACCAGATATAGATGGTGTAGAAGAAACAGAATACAGAGGAGAACAAAACACATAAAAAGAAGTCAGTTGATTTGAATTTTATGGTTCAATCGAAAATATAACAAAAAACACGAATATTAGTGCGTATTTGATTGATGTATTCAGCTTCAAAGAAGCTTCAATTTACATGCTAATGTACTCCTTGATATTTTTATCTTTCTTATATTCAAATGTTTTTAATTATTAAAGAATTTTTTTGAAAGTATTAATTAACTCGTATTTTATTTTCTGTGTTTATTACCTAAAGTTTCTATAGAATTGGTTTCTACGTAGTCACAGTGTTTTCAAAAAAATCTTCTACTCAGCTCTATCAGATGCTATAATAGTGTATATTATGTATAATATGTCAATTACATTCGCTATTAAAAAAAAAGTAAAAAAAGTTTATACAACACGATTTATAGTTGTATTTTTATAGATTGCTGAGCTTAGCCGATATGTTGCCTTGAATTCGAGGTGGATGGCCTATCACATGACGCTGCCCACGGTCCGTAGCACAATTCCATCTCCTTTTGCAAAGAGTAGGGAAGCAGCTAAGAAACACAAGGTGACTCTTTAGCCTCACACTTTATGTCGAAAAGCTCTGAATAATCTGTCTCTATAAACACTGGGTTGTAGCCAAAACATTTCTAAGATAGCGACGGTAAGTATTCTGCAAGTCTGACTACCTTGAAGAAGACGAAGCCTCTCCCCATCGCTAGGTTGTGTAAAAACCGACTTCAAAGTAAGGTTTTACATTGGACCAGTATTTGTGTTATATCCATATGTATGTATGTGCGTTTGTAGCCTATAATAGTCCACTGCTAGATATAGGTCTCTCCTTAGAAAGGAGGTTTTGACCTACTATACCACGCGGGCCAGACGAGTTAGAATAGGGTTTGTCTCAAGTTTGTCTTTTCTTTGCAGTGATGATGTCCTGCGTAGTTTGCTGCCTTAGTCGGCTCTTACGACACCCACGGGATGAAAAGGGTGGTGACACTCCGTATTCTTCATCCGCCACTACACGGAACACTACTCCACTCCAGTATCCATTACTATTTTATTACTTTGTTTCTTCAATGTGGCCAAGGCCTGTCGCAGGTTAAGAATTATAAGGCGTATATAGAAAAGATATTCCTTTTCAATGGGGATCACATGCCACCGACGGTGGTATCCGAGGGGATTTCCGCACGGAAAAAAAAAAAAAAAAAAGGTACATCGTGTTTCTACACAGGTTTCTATATTTCAAAAAATCTACGTACAAAAATAAAATGCTCCAGTTGTCTTGATATACCAAGTACCCAATCAAAACCTGCCGTGTCATCGCATTCTGGAAAAATAATATTTACTTAGAGATCTCTTAAATACATAGCCAACTAAAAATACCATTTATTATTGTTCCCGGCCCCAATAAAGTTTGGCGAAAAAGGAAAAGTTTTTAGTAGAAAAACACACGTAATCGGTTTTTATAACAAAAATATTGAAATGTCATTGTGCTGTTAAAGAGATTGCCCAATTTCTCCTTTGTTGGCGTAAAAAGTGTTTCAGTGATGTTCATTTAGTATATCGATAGTGACTAATATCACATTTTTGAATCGGTCTAACTATTTAGGAATAGGTTTTCCTTCCGTATTGATCCATTTATTCCACAATTCTGCAATTTTGAATAATAAGTTACTTCCAAACATATTTTACAATTTACTATGAGATACATAGGTAGGTATAGGTACAGCAGGTTTCAATTTCGATGACTAATCTAAACTAATTCTTTAAATAATAATATGAAATTGTAAGCACCGGGATTAAACTCAAATCTATCAAAGAATGTGGTCCCACAATCAAAGATTCCAATTACATAAAGGAAAAACGGTGCAGGAAAATCAGGAATGCCCTCGTCTAGATGTTAGAGGACTTTCCGCGTCGGTGTTAGGCGTTGTACCCAACCCTCCCTTGGATTCGACCGATCAGGTAAACTAGTCGGTCATCCCCGCAATACACACAATTAGTGAAGCTATTCTTTTTTTTCTTTTAAAAATATGATTACCACTCCCGAAAGTTATTCAAAAGACGCCAGCAAATTTTCATTACATGTCACGATCTGTCAAAAAATATGGACATATCGATGTTTCGTCACTTGCCCCTCACTAAATTAAAGCCATTAGTGTCATGGCCTGTCATCTGACACAGATCAATCATAATCATCTTTTGTTACTTCAGATATCGGGACGCGGACAATGATAACTTGGCCAGGATACCTCCCATCCGGAGACTGGCTAATGGCAACATGCTGCTGATACATTTTGTAGACGTTTTGGCAAATTTTTATCATATTAGAGTAAAACTTTCGTGAGTAGTATATTAATTAATCACTTGTATATTTTGGATGGATGCGGACCGGGATGGTTGGCGCTCGTTGGGGGAGGTTTTCGTTCAGCAGGTCCAGATGTAATAACAGATTTTCCTGGATCCCATTTATTTAAGGCGCAGAGTGGCACACCTTGTGGTTTTAGTCGGTTCGATGCCGACTAAAATCACAAGCGGGACGGCCCGAGGGGTTTTTGCGCATAAACAAAGGCATGCATTCAGAAGTAGACGGCGATAGACTAATAATGATGATGATGTGTATTCCGGGTGGTTGACGAAAAGTTTAATCTTTGTGAACTGGTTGATTAGGGGCCCTGCCAGGGTTTTAATTAGTTTAGTTTATTCCATCATAAAACGCGGTTATGCTTGTATGTATTTCAAGGATACTGGAGTGACCTGTTGGTTTAGTGGTTAGTGACCCTAACTGATTAACCATAGTACAGGTTTTGCCTAGTTTGGGATCCGAAATAATTGTAAAAGCGAAAGTTTGCGGGATTCTATGTATGGGCGTTTGTTACTCGATTACGCCAAGAATCCCTAAAATGATCTGGATAAAATTTAGCTACACGACTACAGACTGAACAACACATAGGCGACGTCTGACTTAGCAATCTGGGTCACCAAAGACTAGACTATTAGGCCAGTCAAACAAAAGTTAACATAAGTTAAAAAGTTATGTATTCCCTCTAATCGTTTGAATGCTATTAAATCCTATGATGATTCGGTTCAGTAGTTAAGGAGAGTAAAAACAAACAAAAAAATGTAGACGAGATTCCATTTCTTAACTTGTCCCCTAATTTTTTAAAGCTTTCGCTTATCACCTAATACGTCATAATTTATCAATCACAAAGCTAACAGTGATATATCAGTTTCAAGGGACCCTTAAAATATACTTCTTTAATCGAAAACGCTACCTATTTTAATGTATTAAGGTCTATTTTTCCGTCTCAGGTTTTTTATATTATTGAAGTTTCTCATACTAACCAATATGATTATTTAATGTCATGTTCTACATGAAGTTAAATATTTATTTTTGATTATTTTGAGGGTAACTAGGTAGTTAATATTGTCACGCTTTCATGTTACTTAGCGATAAAAATTTGTTCTACCGCTAAGATTGTAAACAAGTAACGTTAAACGCTCGTGTATCTAGTCCAGAGTTGTTGAGTATTTAAAACATTCACGTGAACCATTCGAAAATAGATATACATATGTACATCTACATTATACAAATCTGAATTAAATTAATTTAATTTTATTACTACCCACTTGTTTTCAGCCTGATAATGCAAGCAAACTAAAACAAAATATTAAAATAAACAAAGGTGTGCTGAAAACTAAATTTAGGGATTTACTCCTCGATGACCGTCGAACCTGTGTCAGTAAGAGATAGGTCCGCAATCATATCACATCACATCAACATCCTTTAACAGTCCACTGCTGGACATAGGCCTCTCCGTAGAAAGGAGGTTTTGGCCTACTATACCACGCTGGCCAGACGGGTTGGTATAGGGTTTGTGTCAAGTTTTCCTTCTCTCTGCAGTGCTGTTATCCTGCGTAGTTTACTCCCTTAGTCGCCTCTTACGACACCCACGGGATGAATAGGGGTGGTGACACTCTGTATTCTTAGTCCGTCACCACACGGTCACACACCACACACAATTACAATTTAAGAGAGACCTATTTCTTAGCGTTGGATTCACCGTGCGGGTACCGGGTTCATCGCGTGATAGATGGGGCAACACATGAGACTTCAACAGCGCCTGGGAATTGCGACCCAAGAATAGGTTTAGGGAGGTTACTCCTTGCGACGCGTCAAAGTGTGCGCCATTTCAAAGCCGGTGGAATACAATACAATAAATAATAATAGGTCTTTACCTATGAAATTGCCGTTTTGTATGCAATAAGTGAAAGTACTTATTTCTTCAAACTTTTTTATTTCTGTTATTCGAAGTAATCACCCATGCAATCGACGCATCTTTGCCAACGCATTGGCAGTTTATTGATGCCCTTCTTGTAAAAATCAGCTGGACGGGAGGCAACAAACTCTTCAAAGGCATTTTGTACTGCCTCTCGGGAATTGAATTTTTTACCCACTAAAAAGTTGTCTCAATTTTGGAAAAAGTAATAGTCGGTAGGTGCAAGATCTGGTGAGTACCAAGCAACCAGCTTTGGTCAATCGGTCACCTATTATTGTACAGTTTTAAAAGTAAGTAGTAATTACTTAAGTGTTAATTAGTATAAAAAAGGGCGCATCTCGCCATCAAACGGTAAAGATTGGGGAGTTTAGTATTTATTAACAAAATTGATTAATATAATAATTATATATATATAAAAACAGTAGATAAAATGTATTTGTATGCTCAGTACGTTTGTTTGCAAACTTCGTTGATGCAGAGTTATTTGGCGTGGCGTACTATACTACTTACACAAATCTTCAAGATAAGAGCGTATTCCCTTATAGCATATCTCAAAGGCCAGCAATCCACTTGTGACTTTCAGTTGCAGATGTTCATGGGAAGTCACTTCCTATCAGGTGACCTTTTTGCACATTTTTCTCCTACATCGTAAAAAAGCATAGTTAGGTAGATATTTTGGGTTCATAAGTGGTGGGTGTTGTAAGAGTCAACTAAGGGAAAAAACTACGCAGAACAACAACACTGCAGAGGGAAGGAAAACTTGACACAAACCCTATACCAACCCGTCTGGCCAGCATGGTATAGTAGGCCGAAACCTCCTTTCTAAGGAGAGGCTCATGTCCAGCAGTGGACTATTAAAGGCTGTTGATGAAGTTAAATTGCTAAGGCGTCGGGCGTGTCATCGAAAATCTATAGATTTTATGCCCAAATAAATAATATTGAGCCTGTTGGTCTGGTGGTTAGCGACGATGACTGTTAGACCAGAGGTCGTGGGTTCGATTCCCACCCAGGACAAATATAATATAATGGTGACGAGCACGGTCATTTGTTCTGGTTGTAATTTATCTATATTGTGTATGTATTTAGAAATGTATAAGTATGTTTATCAGCAGTCTGGTTACCATAGTAAATTTTCTGCCTAGTTTAGAATCAGACAGCAGCATATGAGATGTCGAAGACAAAAATAATTTAAAAAGTATAAAAAATAGCCAAAACCCTACGCAGTGTTAAAAAATACACTGACTCCAAATAAACTTAAACATATAAACATACTTTGGTACTTTTAGTACCACTCAACAGAAGAATATTTAATAATGGAAAAGAGCAAACAGCATGGTACGACCTAAATAAATGTTCAACTTATTCCTCATGAACAATTTTTTCTTAGTTTACTAACAACTATGTATTGTGACCATCATTTTGTATAATCAAAACTAAATCAACCTTTATTACAATATAATTTATGTATCGCACATCAAACCACATCACATCAACAGCATATAATAGTCCACTGCTGGACATAAGCGTCTCCTTAGAAAAGAGGTTTTGGCCTACTACACTACACTGGCCAGACGGGTAGGTATAGGTTTTGTGTCAAGTTTCCTTCTCTCTGCAGTGCTGTTGTCTTGCGTAATTTACTCTCTTAGTCGGCTCTTACGACACCCACGGGATGAATAGGGGTGGTGACTCTCTGTATTCTTAATCCGTCACCACACGGATAAACAGCGCCATCTAAATCTAATTTAAGTACTATTTATTCATGAACATAGATTTCTTTTATAAATAAAAATAGCTGAATATTGTACCTAGTAGTAGAAAGTAGGAAAAAACAATAAAAACTCCAGATTTTTACTTATACTCGTAATTAGCGCAACCTTTAGACGACGTTCAATTCCAAATTTCGCCTACCGATATTTGCCAATCCATCTAATTCCAAACAAATTTTTATGTTTCTAAATGTATATATATTATTTGTAGATAAATAACACATAGACACAGAACAACACACACAGGACCAATTAGACTCGCCAAGGCATGAAACAATCAAAATTAATTAGCTTTATTTCTAGTATACATGTAACTTATAGATCAATGTTATAAATAGAATAGAATAAGCTTTATTGTACACCAGTTTAGTATAATAGTCGGTGTGTGATGGATTATGGTGATGGGTGTCGTAAGAGCCGACAAAGGGAACAGACTGCGTAGGACAACAGCACTGTTAAGAGAAGGAAAACTTGACACAACTCGTCTGGCCAGCGTAGTATAGTAGGTCAAACCTCCTTTCTAAGGAGAGGCCTATGTCCAGCAGTGGACTATTATGGACTATTGATGATAATGATGATATAAATATAATAGTATATCAAGTTATTAGCCATGTACAAATGGCGACCTTATCGCTAAATGGTAATTTCTTACAGACAACCTTTGGACGGACTAATAGACTGTAGATAGATAAATACATGGACAGTTTCGGTGTGAGAAAAAATGTAAAATAATCAAAAAATAAATACAGCAAAACAGCGTTTGATATTGATAAATAAGAAATAACAAAGTAGTATTGATAATAATGCTTCAATACCTACCTATATAAATACTCGTGAATACATAAAAATAGTCAGTAAAACATATATGTTCTATAAATAAATACATACATGCATAAATACATAAAATCTACATTTCCATTACAGAGTAATACAACAGATGGAATATGTTTTGTAAATAATAAATTAAGATGGATGACGGCTTTCTTAAAGAAAGGCAAAGTTTTGGCACGTTTTATAGGTATTGACAGATCATTCCATAGTCGGACAGTCTGTACAATAAGCGATTTATCGTAGAACGTGGTACAGTGAGCTGATACTGTCAGTTCCATAGATTCAGATTACCTCAAGGATCTTAAATGCATGTCACCGAGTAAAACAAAGGTTCATTTAAATAAGTCGGAGTATACGTATGAAATAGAATACCATAAGATATGGAAAGAATATGAGCATCCCGTCGAAGGCGAATTGGGAGTCACTTGAGCAGGTTGCAATATTCAGATTACATTCAGTAATGAAATGTAAATTTAAGGTTCCAAGCTCAAAACTATCCTTGCACAGTCCCTAATTATTCCCCATATAATGGTGATCTGTGTTCTTAAGACCTAAACGCAGATCTTATTCACAAACTGGATTTACTTCTCAATAACTGCATTAGTTTTTAGCCTTTCTAAGTGGGATCACGTATCTGATTTTGGTTCCAAATAAAATGGCTTCCTATTCGCCAGCGTTGTAATACGAGCACTATTAACTCCTATTTTCTAATATTTGTGATTTATATACGGATATATCTTATATACCTTTGGTTTTTTGAGCTCAAATAATGATGATTGTCATTGAATATTATCATACACAAATAAACTTCTTTTATTTTCTCTTTCTAACCCCTATTTGATCAGCTCTTCGTTCAATATAGAATGAAGATATAGAATTCATAAACTCAGGATTTTTTCAAACCTTTATAATTATTCTCTCTTATTCTCATTTGTTTTTGTCCTCGCAAGTACAGCATTTTATTTCTGCATCATCTGTAAATAAACATTAGGGTGATGCAGAAATATGGCTGAGAATGCCTGTCATTATGTTTTGATAAACATTTGTTTAATATTATTTTATTAAATAAAATTAACTGCGTATGTGATTGTTTACCTCTAACATGGAAAACACAGTTTGTCTAATCTAATAAATCTTCAATTTAAATCAAATTGGTCCATTCTTGAATATTTCTCAAATCATAGACACACGCTCTCGTACTGTATTCCGTCAAAACAGGCAATTCGCGCGTGCGACATGCGACAAACACTAAACGATTGTTCGCGCGCATATCGTCAAAGCGCATGCGTCATTTCATTATACTAAAGTTACTTACGCCCTACGTTCTTTAGTCCACTTTAATGCACCTTGAATAAAGTTTAAATTTCAGTGCAGTTACATCAAAGGTGATCGAAATATGTGAAATTGAAGTTCATGCCGTATTCTTTATTCTATAAGGTTCTTATTTGTATGCAATAAAAAGCAATTTATTGAGAAAAGAGCTATTGTTTCGAGAATTACTCGTGACGTATTCGGTCTTTGGCGGGAACAGCCATTTTGAAAATAATTGGCGTTTGTTTATTTTATGAATGTTTTCGTTGAATAGTCAATTTCTTTGTGTGTAAGTTATGTTATTGTTTTATGTTGACAAGGTTTAAAGTGAGTGCCCGATAGGGTTGTAATTTATTATTATTTTGTATTCATCATAGTTAGAAGTATCTAATCAAATGACTCACAAGGCCTGTGAATGCGCAAGACGGTGCGGGCAGCCCAGAATTACATAAACTTATCAGATCGGCATACACTGCCAGAAGGTCAAGAAGGACTTCGGTAAATTCACCCGAAACCGGCTAACGGGTGCGAACGGCCTGATGAATATTGAAAAAAGTGCAAGCTATAATATGATGATTGTGGCAAATGGTGTTCTGTCAACTTTACTCTACCTGCCCCAGATTGCAATGATGCGTGATTATATCTATGTTTGCAAGTGTTTAAGAAGTAGGCTAGGGGAGTTATGGGCAGGTAGTATTTTAGAGGAATGTATGTTACTGTATTGTAGCCGTAAACTTATTTGAATTGTGGGTTAGTTAAATGTCTTAAAATTTTTCAAAAACGGAGAAAATTTGTTCCTTTTGAGAGAAGCAGACGAATGTGCGTGGGACAGCTAGCTCTAAAATAAAATGATCTCGGGAAATGATTCAGGTCGGACCTGAATGATTTCCCGAGATCATTTTTATTTGACATCATACATAAATCTATGGACATGGAGGAATGACAGTCCATCGGATGGTAAATGACTAATGTTTCCACGGGCACCTGCAACTCAGGAGAAACAAAGGTTTAGCCATCCTTTGAGTGCCTCCCCCAAAATTAAGGAAGTGGGGAGTCCAAGTGACAAAATACAAGTTTATACACACATCAAAAACGTCTACACTTGATATTAAACTTATCACATTTCTCATCAAACATAAATTCTATTTCTCGGTATTCAAACAAGCAGGTCCATCCGTTTCGTAGCTACGATGTCGAAGACAGACAATCGATTGTTTGAAAATATTTTTACGCAAGTCATAACGTGTACCCCAAACTTAGCGGTGAGGATCATAAAATATATTTTTAACTTTATCTTAAATGAAATAACCGTTAAAGCAACCCTGTACACTAATTAACGGCTTTTAAAAACCTTTTTATTAAAAGGGTTTTCAATTCCTTTAACACCATTTGAAAAAGAACCGAGACAGTTATAAACTTAATTACTTTATAGGCGAGTTACGAGTTCTACGGAAAGAAAGTATAATTCACAATGGCCGAAGACAAAAATAAAAATTTCTTTTTAATAAACCAGTCAAAACTGTGCTTTTTGTGTTTATTTGTTTATTGCGTTTTACCCTTTAAAACTAATAGCCTCTACAACAATACAGTAATCGTTTTATCGAATTAGGTATCCTTCAAGGTATGTCCCGATGACGCTCTTTGCAGTTTTACCTGCGTTTATGGTCACTGTCCCGCTCTTAAGGTCTAGTAACTTGTTGGTACATTGCCTTTATGGCAGGTGCAAATATATATTGAACACCTTTCAACATAATATTTAACTACATAATACATCGCACTCTTAATCCAATACTGATACTATCCTGCACAAGGAGGACTCAAGCGTCTTTCGGCAATAAATTTCTTGGTTTTGGATAGTGTAACGTATTATTTTCCTGAATTACGTAACTCCTTAGTCATTTTTTCCTATCATTAATATATATAATACCACATTATTACACCTTTACGCTTCTTTTTAACGAGTGAAGCAACAGGGAGTGGGAAGTTTTTCAGCTCACTGTTAGAGCTTTCCTATGTCACCTGTGTGAGGTCCACATCTTCCGGGGAAAGATCCTGCTCCTGCCGATGCTATAGAAGCTTTAAACTTACATGAAAAAGAACTCAATAATGTCATATCATCGTCGATCATCTAAAAAATTATAAGCAAAGTGACATTAATTTGTAACGAACAATTTCTATCTATAGGGTTAAGCCAAATTGACACTAAACGAAAAGTGACACTGTTGCGTCAATCCATTGAAATACATATGAGGTAACTAGTACAAAATTGTGGCACTAAACATAAAATGATACTTTTTCAATTAAAAAAAAATGTGTAACTTACTATTAGTATGAGTAATATACCAGATTAAGCACTAAAATAATACTTTTGCACAAAAACATTGTAAAATTTGTTCTCGACTACATGTAATTTTACGTTAAAGGTCAGTTTTAATCTGAGGGAAGGGAAATATTTTGTTTAGTGACGAAATGGACCGTGCCATTTAGTGGTTATTTATGTAACTTTTAAACCAGTGCTATCGCGATTATATCGAATCCCCGTATTACGGCAAACTTCTGCACTTCTAAATATAAACGGGAATTATTCCGAAATGAAATACTTCACTACTCCATTATTCTTTAAAAAGTGGTGTGAAGAATGTTCTTCGCATACTAATATATAGATTAAATATAAGAAGAAGGAAAGGATTGACTTTGAACGTCGGAAGTCCAAATGCTATGACGCAAATTAAATTTCTGAGACTGTACTTTATTTTCTATGATTACTTTCACAACAATAACTGTTTTAAAAAGGCCAGTTACACAATAAAAATATACCACCATAAAAAAACATCTTCTTAATGAGTTGTCTTTTGAAATAATCCTTTTCGCAAAAGGCTTAAACACAAAGACACCGTTACAAAACTATTTTATTAGTGACATCATAAACGGCAGTTACCGAAAGAATGTAAACAAAAGATAGATAAAATTCTCTTTCGTTAAATTGATCCTAAAATGTTTATGGTTGTGAAAGTAATTTTCTTTTGTTCGTTTGTCTGTGGTATTGTAACATTCCTCTATGGAATACTCACAGGATGGCTTAGTGTGACAACTGTGGACAAAACTCCGTCATACATAGACGTATATTAGATTTACGTCATTTTTGTTCAAAAGAAGTTTATTCCGAAAGGGTCCCATTTAAATTTCATGTAGATCTGATGATGGGTTTCGGAGACAGACAACGGGACTCTTCAAAATTTACAGCAAATCAACCGCGATTGCTTCTAGGTATTTAGTGCTCTTTGTTAGTATTGAAGTCGGTTCCACTTTTTTTAAAAGGTTTTATTTGAGGACTTGTTAAGTGTTAAGAGACACCAACGTATATTCGCCATATATGCAAATCGCTGGCTCAACCGGAATTATACCATGGCCTTACAGAAAACCGGTGTTAAGCAAGTCTTTTGTTGCTTTTTGAGAGCAGGTGAGGTTACAGAAGAAGACCCTGCACATCAGAATTTGGGGTAAGCTCTCAAAGCGCGACAACGTACTTTTATCCCTAAAGATTCAGGTGTCCATGGGAGGTGAGAGAGGGGGGGAGGCGGCTGACCTTAGAGTAACTTCTAAAAATTCCTATCACTGGTTTTATGTGAAGCCATGTTATCACTCCGGTTGAGTAAATGACTACCAGCGCTCATAGACACCTCCAACTCAAGAGTCACTAGTGCGTTGTGGCCAATTGAGTGCCTCCCTCCCACCCCTCTGAAAATACGCAAAACGCACTCGGTGAAAACACAATACAAACAACTGCAACACTACAAACACACACTTAACATTTAATTAAAAATTAAATTAGAAATTCATAACAAACTAATTATAGGCTCTACACCGACTGCCTCGGAATTTATAATCAGAATAATTTATACGTGTAAGCACGTCGCTGTCCGTAGTTCCGTGATAGTTCTATTTTAATGCTGTTACTGAAATTTTTCTGTAAAAGCTTATCACATATTCATAGCGTTAGAGTGAATTTAAATGTAGCAATCGCAAACTGGCCATATAACTATCGTGTCTGTCTTGGGAACGTGTAAATTTTTTCCAAATAAACGTCCTTTTGATTAATATGTTAGGTTTATTTATTTGATGAATATCATCTGTCAAAGATACATCAAACTACAGAGTAACTACTAATCCTACATTGTGCTAAAGTTTTTGCGCCGATTAGTACATATACTTCACAACATCAGCCACTGGGCCGCGGCCAGGCATGATCACCTCGCCTGGTCTTTTTTTTATGTTGGGACATAACGCTCGTTCTTTCAAAACTATAGCAAATTCTCTCTGGATGAGTCGGATAATCGATAATAGGAAAGGAAACAGGTTAGGACTAGTACTCTCCTGTTCCGTAGAGATAGGACGATCTCTGAGCCTGAAATCAACAAGGCAAAGCATTTAATCAGTAGTATTTTAGAGAAATTAGAACTATCACTACCTCCTACAGATAAAAGAACCATAGAATTAAACATTTTATTTAGTAAAGGAGGTGAGATATGTCACTTACACAATAGACTACAGAAGTGATAATTTTAACACAACATTATACGATGTTATTGATAACATTATCGATAATAAACAAAAGTTTGATGATAAAGGCTTTTCACTAAACTTGGCACGTACACTAAACAAATATGGGCATGCTAAAAGTATTGCGAGCGATATTCTTAATGGTATTAACACATTAGAGCGTAATATAAAAGTACCTACAGTTCATGCTGTGGAGATTACTGCGTCCTAAGTGCAGAGTAGTATTGGTTGACAGAAAGACGAAGCGACAAACATTGACAAGAGTATGCTGAGGTGATTAGAGTACAAATAAAGACTGTTTAAGCAGATTTTTAGGAGATTTGTCCATAATGTGCTTAAATCCGTAATATGATTCTAAAGCCCCGTTTTCACTAGAGGATATTTGTTCTGCTACCTTGTCATCCACGAAATATACGAGTTGCGTTGTTGCACGTGATGTCATCTACGAGTCACCGAACAATATGTCATAAGTCGACCCCCGCGATCGTTGAAATGCGTGACTTTCGTGTCGCCCAACAGTTTTTAATTAACGAGGACGCTTGTTGCTTTCGGTTGTTCAAAACGCACAGCACTAAACTTTGAGAAACAACTTTGAGAAGACAACTTTGTGATAAGGACAGGGCAAATGACGAGCGATAAAGTCACTGAGTGACATTACGTGAAATTCGGTCGATGTGTTTTCAAGATACATAATTATATCCCCTAGTGAACACATGGCTTTATAGTAACTCTGATACCCGAAGATGCAGCAATGAGACAGAACTATTTTAGAAGACGCGTTTAGTAGTGACTTCATGAATTTTAATTGTTTGTATGATACCTGCTTTCTTTAATAAGTGATATGTGTGTTCGTTAACTTACTTAACTAAAAATACTTACATTGATTCCTTATTAAAGTAATTTTAAGTACCTGGCAGTAACCAGAACAAAGATACAACCTTCATCAAATTTAATCCACGTATTCTATACTTCATCATTTTCACTGTTATCAATGTTTACAAAACAGTCTCAACTTTAAAACACAACACTGTGTTTACAATACCACGTCAGTGCATCAAAACCCTTTTACTGCCAGCTATCAATATAGCAAACAAACAAACAAACAGTATTAAGTTACTAATGCATTGTCAAGTTTTTAACGGGGTCGATGTCCTATGTCTGCGGTATAGATGGCGCTAGTAGTCACTTTAGACTTGGTTTATTTTAAGTGGTCTCGCTTGATTAATACAATGTGATTAACTACGTTTAATAGCTATGAATTATTAATGTTATACTTGTAAAGCACATTTATAAGTTTAAGAAGAAAGAAAAAAATGGTTTTTATTATTGCAGAATGCTTAATGAATGCGTCACGCTTTTTATTCAAAGGGATAAGCAGACATGTGTTCCCGCTGAAGAGTGTTAAATAAGGCTTTGTGCTTTTTTTAATCGACACAGTTTTTATACACAGTTTTTATATATTATTATGTGTCTATGTTATTCCAATTTCATTTATAAGTATGGTAGACACAACGTGAGTTGTAGATACTAATGGGCACGAATACTCCTTCAGATCTGCTAAATGCTTCCGTTAGAAGTAAGTTATTCACGACGGGTAGTATACAGAGTGGGGTTTAAAACCACAACTACTCCATTTCGATGTTCGAAGGAAGCTTTTGGTACAGATTTTTTTAGACTATCTTCGTTAAAAAAACATAAGGAAACAATGTTAAATATAATAATAACTTTAAAAAACTCACTCTTTTGCATAACTATGCAGAGCCTTATCACCATCATCTTATATCCCATATTTCTTTGAGGACAGTTTAATAAGTTCTCTTCTTCCATTCTCCTAGATCACTCCACACCCTCTTTCACAGTCCTTCATTTCATTGCAAAATGGTTTTTGCTTTTTCTTTTATGGCTGACGCTTGCCTGACGCCAACTCTCGATGGTGATGTAATCGTTCTTTGTACATAGTATCTCATCATCACATCAACAGCCTTTAATAGTCCACTGCAGGACATAACCCTCTCCTTAGAAAGGAGGTTTTGGCCTACTATACCACGCTAGCCAGACGGGTTGGTATAGGGTTTGTGTCAAGTTTTACTTCTTTTTGCAGTGCTGTTGTTCTACGTTATTTTCTCCCTTAGTCAGTTCTTACGAAACCCACGGGATAAATAGAGGTAGTAACATTCCATATTCCTAATCCGTCATCATACGGATATAGTATGAAGCGATGAATGGCAATCCTTGGTAAGAGCCTGTTCTGTGACAAAGAGATTGAGATTTTTTAAGCTGATAAACATTACTTTATATTATATTATTATATTATAAATAAACTACTGACAAATACAATAAATAATCTTCCTCATCACATGATTATTATTTGTCTCGGAAGGAAATGTCACGACTACTTCTGGCTCAGCAACCAAGTTTTACTAATTACTAGACCGACAGGCCACTTATGTATCGATTGATATGTTTATATGCACCGACACTCAAAGTCAGATATAGAAGTATTTATCGGTACAGTAGTTCCAGATATCACAACCAACAAACACACTCACTGAGCAAACACATTGTTTATTCAATGTTACCAATACAGGCAGCTTATCGTGTAGTACATATGTTTGACAAACGTGTGATGTATAATTTACCGTGGGCAAGTAAATGCATGTTTAAATTTCAATCTCAGTTTCGAAATTACACAGTTTTTAGCGTTCCGTACCTCAAAAGGTAAAAAAGGAACCCTTATAAGATCACTTTTTTGTCCGTCTGTCCGTGTGTCAATACCGACTTTCTCAGGAACGGGTAGACCTAGCAAGTTGAAATTTATACCCGGTACTGAGGTCTATGGTCTCTATTAGGTGTAAAAAAATCAAGGTTCTGAGTCAACATGGTAAAAAGATATGGGCAAATTTATATTTTCGCGAAATGTTGAAAGTACCAAAATTTACCTTCAACCGGAAGTACCCTATAGGTTTTGGGTCAAAAAGGCACAAGGCACCTTGCCTCTGATTCCAAACCAGGCAGAGCATATGCTATATTTACCCGACTGCTAATAAACCTATTCAAAGTAAAAAAAATTATGTTATAGAGAGCAAACGAGCCTTCACCTTACCGCTTCCTACTGCGCTGAGTGTTGTGGGTTCAATCCCCACATGGGACAACACTTTGTGTGATCTACAAATTGTTGTTCTAAGTCAAAGTCTTTGTGTCCGTTTTATGATTTTTTTGTAAAGTCCCCCGAGACGCAAGATAAACTTCTAGTACGGGGGTTGTATTTTTAAAAGAAAAAAGACGGATCATCTGATCGTAAGAGTACTGTCCATGGACTTCTGCAACTCAAGAGACATAAGTGCCACCCTTCCAAAAATCCCCCCCTCCCCCACACACTATTCAGGTATCACACCCATGTATTCTAGTTTTGTACAGTAATTTATGAATAGTTTTTTTTTCACTAAGTACAAATTCGCGAGTAGGCCACATTACATTACTTACGGATCGTATCCTTAATGGGATTTGTCAAACAAACGTATAATAGGTATTACCGTGACAGTGCCACTAACTGGGGCGGAATTTTAGGGATACCATGATTCATCATTAATATCATAGGATATTCGTATAAGACGAATGGGAACGAAACTGACATATTTTGAAATTGAAATTAAAATCTATATCTACTAGTTTGAAAAATGAGAAAAATAAAATAATTATGAAAAAAAAACCTGATTAAGTTTCTTGAGGGTTCTTTTCAGTTAGTTGTCAGTTCGAAGCTTTTGTAGAAGCACAAATAAAGACGAATCATAACAGTCAGAAGACTTTAATGATAATAAAGACGTTTTCTTATTTATTTACGTAAAGACGTATTTATTTCCTTTGTATGCACCAGAATTAGCAAACACAAAAAAAAGCTGTCTAAATTTATGAAATACTTTAAGTTTATATATAAGCGAAGAAAGCTTAAATTGTTAAATAATATGTGTTATTAAGTTCCTATATATTTATGAAATTACTGGCCCTGACTGACTACCTCATCAACGCAGACAGAGGCTACAAAATGAAATTGCTTTTTATTACGTAAGAAAGCCACCAACTAAAAAAGAATATTTGGAAATTTCACCTTTAAGGGGGTAAAATAAGGGATAATCGATTGTATGGAAGTTCGTCATTTTCAAAACTAGAAAAACGAAATAAGAAAAATCACGCGAGCGAAGCCGCGGGTAATAGCTATATGTATAAACGGCTAGTTAAAGCTATGAGGATTAAGTATATACTTTACTTGTCGTGATACAAAAGTTCCGTGTGATGACGAATCAAGAATACCGAGTGTCACCACCTCTATTTATCCCGTAAGTGTCGTGACCCAACTAAGGGAGCGGCACTAATCTCTATGAAGGGTTTTACCCGAGAATTAGAACTATTTGGAGCTATAGTAATATCTATGAAAAAGGCAAAGATACACACAGGAACTCATTATCTAAGTATATTGCAAAAAATGATATGAAATGCATTGAGATTAACTCGCAAATATTCATTGCTACTTAGTGTTTTCAGAAAGCAATTTCCTTTTTTTTTAAGTATTTGGTTTTATGGCTTTCACGGTATGATTGGGCTCTGGTTACTTCACTCACTCGGTGAAAAACTACGAAATAATTACTTAACTCTCTTAACTTAACTACTTAATTCCGTGTAGTGACGAATTAAGAATACGGAATATCACTACCCCAATTCATCCCGTGGGTGTCGTAGAGCCGACTAAGGGCGCAAAACAATGCAGGACACCAGCACTGCAAAAAGAAGGAAAACTTGACACAAACCCTATGTCCAGCAGTGGAATATTAAAGGGTGTTGATAAATTGCTCAACACCGGTTTTCTGTGAGGCCGTGGTATCCCCCCGGTCGAGCCTCATCTTGTCTAAAACCAACATGTCAAAGAAGATCAATTTAGTTATTCAATAAGTCATATTGACTTAACATTGACATGACATTAAAAATATGTATAAAAAAAAAAAAATATCTTGGTACTTATCTATTGTCGATCCGCAAATAGCGTCAAGCGAGCTTCATAATATAATATCCTGATATCGGTATAAATATCATCGTTTTTACCTTTTTTATTGACTGGGTGTATAATTCCTGGGGATCTCCTCCTCCTTGGGGACTCAGGAGCCAGGAGTATGTGGTGATTAGATTAAAAATCGTTTTTACCCAGGACTAAATAAATAAAATAAAGTGGGAGTCTGTAAGAGAGCCATTTGGACTGGGTGATACCACGGACTCACAGAAAGCAAGTCTATCAAGTTCAGCAATTTTTTCCTTTCTTTTTCCCCCCTAACTCTGGAGGTGGAGGGGAGGGTTTGTATAGTTCTTTTTATGTTAGAGGGGGCAGACGAGCAGACGGGTCACCTGCTGGAAGGTGACCATCGCCGCCCATGAACGTCTGCAACTCAGGAGTCACAAACGCGTCAACGGCCTTTTAGAAAGAAGAAGTACGCTCTTTTCTTAAAGGTTTGAAATTCGCATCTCTATAGTCTAAACTATCTTCATAGTCTACCTATATACTCGTGATCTAAACACCGCTTAATTATAATTTTGTCTATAATTTTTTTTTTTTTTCGAACATCTGATACACAACGCCATCTAGTTTCAAACTAAGCAGAGCTTGTACTATGAAAACTAGATTGACTGATAGAATACTTATATACTTTTTTGTAAATATGTACATATTATACATAGAAAACACCCAAACTCCGAAACAAACCCAACCCAACTCTCATCACATAATAACAACGATCGTTACCTCCCCCACTAAAACTGTAACGTTTTTTTATGGACAGGCGTGGCGCTATTCTCTGAAGAATACTCAAAATGATTTTCAGAAAAAAAAACTAAATCATGGTCACCCTAAACGCAGTAGAAACCGTATCATCGCTAATTAAGTAGGATTTGTTTCATAATGCTAATGAGACATACTGGAACTGAACTTTGGACTCCACAGCACAAGTTTATGATCGCTATGTTTAGAATTAAATTCACAATAACGGAGCTGGTTAGTTATTTAGTATTTAGAAGTTAATTTGAACTAAGTAAGGTTTTAATTTATTTGTACTAATTAGCAATAATTTACTGTTCCTTTGTTAATTTACGAAATAATAAAGTTAAATTATCTGGCCTTTTGATCCAGTGGTTACTGACACTCATTGCTACGCTAGAACTCGTGGGTTCGAATCCCACCCAGGACAAACATTGTTTGATGAGTACGATTAGACGGCTGTGTGTGAGATGTGTGAGGTTGTATCACCATCTTCACCTTTAATCATGATTAATTGGAATAAAAGTTTTCTTCATTCTTTAATTTTCCACTACTCATCATCAACAGCTTTTAACAGCCCATAGGCCTTTCCTTAGAATGGAGTTTTTGGCCTACTATACCACGCTGGCCAAACGGATTGGTATAGGGTTTGTTTTGAGATTTAATTCTCTTAGCAGTGCTGCTGACTGCTTAGTTTGCTCCCTTAGTCGCCTCTTACGACACCCATGGGATGAATAGGGGTGGTGAGACTCCTAGAGGCTTATATCCAGCAGTGGACTATTAAAGACTGTTGAGGATGATGGTGCTTCTATGCTGTTAATTTATTTCTATCTTTTACGACGAACTTTACGTCCGATAGTAGTTTAGTGTCGTAGTTTATAAGTTAATTCTCGTAACATTTAACCCATTTTTTAAGGTTATTTTTCAATTAAATTTGCTTATTTATGTAGATTGCACATATGTGTATAAGTATTTCGGGAATCCCCGAATAGTTTCAGACCTAATGGTTTGTCAAAGGGAAATACGCTCTATCATCCGAGTCGAGCTCGCTTGCCCCTCCATTACATAAAAAGGTAGTCCTAACGGTCCTTTCCCTTTTTATAGGGTAAAAAATTCCCGAGAGGCAGTACAAAATGTCTTTGAAGAGTTAGTTGCCTCCCGTCCAGCTGATTTTTACAAGAAGGGCATCAATAAACTGCCAATGCGTTGGCAAAGATGCATCGATTGCATGGGTGATTACTTCGAATAACAGAAATAAAAAAGTTTGAAAAAATAAGTACTTTCACTTATTGCATACAAAACGGCAATTTCATAGGTAAAGACCTATTACATATAAAACACCCAAACTCCGAAACAAATATTTAGAGATTACATTTGGTACGAACCCGAGACCGCAGGACAGCCGTCGCATACAACTAAAGGTTAAACTAAATAAAACTGAATGTTTTTAATATAAAG
Source organism: Arctia plantaginis (assembly GCA_902825455.1). NCBI lineage: Eukaryota > Metazoa > Arthropoda > Insecta > Lepidoptera > Erebidae > Arctia > Arctia plantaginis. The sequence goes on along the minus strand of CADEBD010001048.1, from coordinate 2,872,644 downwards.
TTACTAAAGCTTTTAATTAATAATAATATAATAATAAAATATATTTCACTACATTCACACGACGCCATCTAGTCCCAAACTAAGCAGAGCTTGTACTATGGGTACTAGGCAACTTATATAAACATATTTATACTTCTTTTTTTGTAAATACATACATATTATACATTTCCGTGTGGTGACGGATTTCCGTGTGGTGACGGATTAAGAATACAGAGTGTCACCACCCCTATTCATCCCGTGGGTGTCGTAAGAGGCGACTAAGGAAGCAAACTACGCAGGACAACAGCACTGCAGAGAGAAGGAAAACTTGAAACAAACCCTATACCAACCCGTCTGGCCATAGTAGGCCAAAACCTCCTTCCTAAGGAGAGGCCTATGTCCAGCAGTGGACTAGTAAAGGCTGTTGATGATGATTATACATAGAAACACCCAGACCAAATCAAACATTAAATGATCATGCACACAAATTTTTGACTTGAGCGGGAATCGAACCCGCGACCTTTGGAATAGCAGTCCGTTACACAAACCACTATGCCATTAGGATAGGGTAAATATAATCTTATTAGTGTACACCGTTATAAAATGATTTAAGTCTAATAAATACTTCATCTGTGTTACGCGTAACATTGTTACACAAGATCTATTAAAAGATTCAATTTTATGTCAATTTGGGGCCCGCCTACATCTTTCAACCTCTTCAAAATAATTTACAATCAACAATGATTGTAGGTCTTCTTGAAATTGAGTTTCAAATTGTTTATCATTTAATCTTCCGATAAAAAAGCTACTATTTAACTACAGTTTTTTTTAATCACTTACGCTTTGTCGGTTATTAGATGATTCTACAAACTACACTGCAGTAGTGAGTAAGAAATAGATAGACAGCATAACTCTTTGTTTGTACACTATTGTTACAGCGAAACATATAATGTAACAATGTAATGTATTACAAACTAGGCAAAGTACACAGGACAACAGCACTGAAAAGAGAAGGGAAACTTAAAATAAACCCTATATAAAGCCCGCCTGGCCAGCGTTGTATAGCAGACCTAAACCTCCTTTCTAAAGAGAGGCATATATCCAGCAGTGGACTATTAAAGGCCGTTAATGTGATGTGTGATGTATTTTTTAATTATAGAACACTAATTGGTTATGGCAAGAAACTTACATAATAATACAAACATTTTATGTGCTCCCTCTAGCGCAGTGATCATGCTTAAGTGACAGAATATTAATTCAAAAAATAATAGTTAAAATAATGATATTATATACTAATGAACATGAAAAAAAACCATTGAACTAAAGAAATGCTAAGATTAGTTGTTTTTCGCTCAAGATTTTCGGTTTTCGGTTTAGCTAAGGTTTAAAAAACTGTCATCATCAACATCATCAACAGCCTTTAATAGCCAACTGCTGAACACTGAGATTTGATGCCATTATAACTTCTACACAAGCGATATAAAGCTGAATGCTGTCCAATATTTGTCCGATATCGTGGTAAGAAAAATCTCTTCCTATTGTGAAGACGACTACCGGTTCGTGGAACGTGAATGTTAATGGTGGCTAGGCACTTCGCTCAATGTACCAATCCATGTATAACTTTACAAAGTACAACAATATCACATGAATTTTTCGTGCATTTGGGGATTTCATTTTATAAAAGTTCAATCTAGACTCGTAAGATATCAGGTCCTTGCATTTATTATCGATGAATAACAGTTGATATAGAAGTATTTTTGAATACATTCAATTCTATTTGAGTGGGAGATTCCACACCTGGTTGCAATATTCGAGAATACTACGGATTATGCAATACAAACTGGTCTAATGACGTTTACGTTTTCAAATATTTGAATTGCCGTGATTTGAAAAATCTTAGATTCTTTTTCACAATCTCGTCTATATGGTTTCTAAAACTTAGTGAGCTATTCAGTATGGTTTTGTAATGTAATATAATGTAATGTACATTTGAGGCTATGGTATTCAATGTCTTACATTAAAAATATTTATGTTCTTGTCTCAGTGAGGAAAGTGAGCTTATGGAAAACAGCGTCCAGTAAGAGAACAAAGATCGATATGAAGATTTATATTATATCTAAAAATCACTTTTTACCAAAAATATTTTGCAGGGCGGCGAGTAGTAACCGAATAAAGAAGTCCTAACCTAAACCATTGCTGTTTGTAGAATAATAGGTATCCGTACTATAGGGCGAAGATTTGACTCTTGTGACCCACTTCTATTAGCATAACAGACAATACCCTCTGATCAATTCTCTCAAGTAATCTTCTCTCGGTCACTTTTCGCAACGTCTTTGGTATAAGATCTCCTCGTTCTCAGTGCTTTTTGTACATCTTTTGTTAACTTTCTACTGTAATCCTGCTGTATATTAGTGGCTGGTTATGCCTGAAATATTTGCAACACCAGCCGTACTATCGTTAAGTAGAGTGCACGGACTTCCCGGTAACAGCCACTTTATGTTACAAACCTGGGATGTTAGACCCTGATTTATTTGAGCTTGTTTCTCTTCTGTACGTTTGTATAAGCAATATTATTGTTTTCTCCCTTTAAATAAATTTTCTCCCAATTTTTTCTGGTTCCCAACAGGTTTTTCTGTTCCAATATTACGAGTTGGATCAAATTATCAACTCCTCTTTGAAGTAGGCACTAGTTTTAGCACTAACAACTAAGCACGCTTTAACTAGTCTGTTGGTTAACAGAATATATAAAGTAGACATAAAAAAGGCGCCTCTTATCTTAAACAGGTGGCTTGTATGAGAGGAAAAAAATTCTGTGACCCATACCCAAATAATATTCCTCTCTAGTCCTTTTTTGAATAGTATTATATTGTCTACAATTTTCTGCGTATACTAAACTTCAATGCTTTATGCGAAATTATAATTAACTAATTAAAGTCTTCTACACAAAGCAGTTGACAATCGAAATAACATAGTTAATAAAAAAGTGTATTTACAATTACAAACATGTAGGTATTTTATTAAGAAACCAGATAATGAAAACATAAAAGTATTATAAGTAACAAAAACATTCATTAAATGAAATTAAATCACGAATAATTAGCATAAAATTATAAATGATTATCGTGTGCAATATCGTCCTGTCTGTTCGTACGACGTCACAGCCATTTACGATTACGACTGTATAACAAAACCAGTTGTGGGCTTTTTTCAATGGCCGCTTATCGCTGCGTTCGTGAATAACTAAAAGCTCAAATTACAACTTTGTCCCAACTTATTTTATTCTATACAAAATAGTAATAATACAAATAGCAAATATTATCCATATTTAGTCCTAAAGTTAAAAAATCGATTTAAATTTTCATTTTTGACTAACTACGTACACAAAAAGTAAAGATGGCGACAGCTACGAAAGCTCAGCTAAGCTCTGAACGCGTCGGTTACACGCGGGGTGAATAGTGAGGTGAGGGAGGGGACCCAGCCGCATGCGTACCGGGCTCGCGAGCCGCATTCCAGTAGTTCGGCCGTCTACCGCGCGGCGCCATCGTGCCCAGCTCCGCGACGCCCGCTCCCAATACAAAGAACATCTCTGTATTATAAAAAAATCTGTGATGTATTGATTAATTCTAACTTCATCCTACTACTAAACAACTTCTACAACTATTAGTGAGCAAATAGCAGTGTTATACTAAACGCAAGCGTCGTTTTTGACGCGTTTTCGAGCGGCCACGTCCTATGGAATTCCACATTTATCGTTGAATAAAATCTAGCGAGCGGTGTAATGGAGGACCCATCGCGTCGCCTTTGAATGGATTGATCGTGTTTTATATGTTAAATTGTGAATGTACAGTGATGAAAAGTGTTCGTAAAGCTTTATAAATATGGATTGGTGCATGTGCTTGTGCGACTGTGTGTAAAAAACATCGCTTTGTAAAGCGTCTTCGATCGGATAATGAGAGTCGCGTAAACCAGTCAGGATGGTTTCCCTAACTTACTTCGGTCTGCGCCACACGCCCTGGACAGTTCTCGTCCTCATTTTCTTCATCGAAAGCGTGATGGGGAACTATGCAAAATCTTTTTATATACACTGGAACACAACAAACAGTATATTCAGAATAGACAACACCGATCATGTCTTTGATTTGAATAAAGGGAACGCTCAGTTCGAGTATGACCAAGTCAATATAATATGTCCAGTGTACACGCCAGGCACTTTCGAAGAAGATACCGAGAAGTATATAATATATAACGTAAGCAAAGAAGAGTATGATACATGTAGGATAACGAATCCAAACCCCCGTATAATCGCAATATGCGATAAACCGCACAAATTGATGTTTTTCACAATAACTTTCCGACCATTCACACCTCAGCCGGGCGGTCTAGAGTTCTTGCCCGGCAAAGACTACTATTTTATATCAACGTCCAGCAAGGACGACTTGCACAGACGCATCGGGGGTAGATGCCTTAGCCATAATATGAAGCTAGTGTTCCGGGTGTGCTGCAAGCCGGAGGAGCAGTCTCCGGCGCCAACCCCACAACCAACTCTGCCGCCCCCACCACCACCGCCTACCACGCCAGCGACCACAACCACCACAACAACCGTGAAACCTGTCACTAAAAAGACGCACAAGTACGACAAGACACCGAATGAGGTGATCAAGAGCGAAGAGTTATCTCACTCCCGTGGGGCTGCTTTGGCATCTTCCTTGGCCCTGGCTCTGGCTGCGAGCGCCGTTTTAGCGCCTCTGGCTCGGTGAATGTGCGCTCGGGCGGCGCGGCCCCCGCGCGCGGATATCCTCGCGAAGCCAGGCCCTGCCACCACACAAACTTTACATACTCTGCATTTACGCCCTGACACTCTAATTTACACGTGAATTGTGTACGATTTAAAGAGCCGTGATACAAAACTTTCGTGGTATACTGTACTTGTGTTGTGCCCCAAGGATTTTGGATGTAACCCGTGTGTAAGTAAAGGTGAAGGATTGTGCAAAAAACTCAAGTTTCGATCTTAGTTCCAGAACTTTAGTCTGTAAGGAACTCGAAAGCCTAATTTTATTATAAGGCCTACTGAATAATCGAACTAATATGTGAATTAATTTGATCATAGAGGAACATCAAACTGTAGATTACGATGAGTTAAATATATTTATATATAATGAAATGTTAACATGTATGATAAAATTAGGTTTCTTAAACCGTTTAGGAATTAACGATTTTTTATATTTTTCATTATGCAAAAAATATGACTAAGAATTAGGGTTCTTAACGGATCAAATGCAGACATAGGAAATCGTATTTAAAAAAAATTAGGTAGCCTTTTTATTTTTAATTCAAAAGACAGTTTTTGTTTTATTTTTCAACGAATACGCATTAATTAGAATTTATTTATATTATAAACGAAAAACTTTGGACAAGTTATGAATCTTGTCTAGAAAACTGTGATTTTGGTTTTAGTATTTTTTTCTCTTAAATGCTTTTATAATGTGATATATTTACCTTTTATGTATTAAAAAAAGAAGCCTTTTCACCTCATTTATCTTGACTGATTTTTGCATCTCAGCTTTTTCTTTTTTTTTTACGAAAATAATTAATGTATCTATAATACACGTCACTACCACTGAAATCGAATGTAATCAGAATATTTGCGGGCATATTGTTTAAAAATAACAAGCCATAGACAACTGGTAGTGACATGTCTTATATTAATTAAATGAATAATTCGAGACCTACACCTATTCGAAGAAAAATAATTTTAAATTAATTGCAGAAGCAATGGAAATGTCTTATTTTTTTATTACAGATCAAGCACACTTGTGCCATTGAAAGAATGTGTGAAAACGCATTTCTACACAATAAAAACATAGACAAATAGTTAAATAGTAGAAAAATAGACCGGTTTTCATTTAGCCAATATTCAATAGTAACAGTTGATATATTTTAGGTAGTTTTAAGATTAAACGGTTGAGTTTCAAATTATGACGTTAAAACACTTTTTACGTAATAACGTTTGTTTATATTTCATGGAATCCTATTTTAAATAGTAGAAAATAAGATTTCAGTCATTTTACATCTAAGAGCCATGGACAATTAATGTCATCCCAGCCAATTCATAATATCTGAGAAGAGTTGAACACTATTCTATATTTCATGCCGAATGGGACAGCTAGTGACATATATCTTCATGCCCAGAGATTTACACACAGTATAATAACGTACTAAAATAATAAGGGAAAACATTGAAATCAGTCAAAAAGGTGAAGTCTCAACATCTGTTTTGACGTTTATAAATAAACCTTTTTTATAAACATCATAAACTTCATTGTTTCATAAACAAAAGTCAATTAGAGATGAAAGAGTATTATACCAAAAAGGTAGTTTCAAAACAAAATAGAGTGAAATACAGCTCGGTCGTTCATTGTCTATGCATTGTTTTCTAAACAAATGTTTTAGTTTTAAATATAGCGATGGACGAGAACATTTATGCTATTACGATGTTGATACCCTGCACTTTTATTAGTGGCAGCTTTGTGAAAGTTAAATTAAAAATTCTTTGTCTCCAACAGGATTGGTTGTGAGTTCAAACTTCCAAGTTGTAAGACTAACATTCGATCCATTAACCTGTACCTGGACGTAGACCTCTCCCAATGTTTACCATATTAGACGCTCCTGGACGAAAAATAGCCTCCACTCTATTGCATCTATCTTCTTCAAGTCGTCAGCCTATCTGGACGGGGGTTGCTCTAGGTCTCCAGTACACGACACGTTGTCTCCAACGACCATTAGTCCTCAGTCAGGCAGAAGTAACCAGCTTATTAGTAATCTTTGTTTTTTTCTAGGTCTATATCATTAAAATCGTTTAATAAACTCTTCAAAATTGTAAGGATTTTCTTGCAATCCCTTTCTTTTGTCAGTTTTATACTCAAGCCAAGTTTAAGACTTAACTTGCAATTAACATCTTCTTTTAACAATTAGCTATACTAGCTAAACGCTGTACGTATTTTCTAATTAATGTCAATATTTCCAATACGGACCAGTGAAAACGTACGCTTACTTAACTAAAAACATAATATTTAACGGTTAGATTTTCTGCAAAAGATGTAATATACACCTGCGATCATTATTACTTCGCAGAAAAGCGTTTAAGCCTAAAGATATTTCTGCAGCTAGACCTATTACTTATTTTAGTAGTAATTTCTTACTTAAAGCACTAAAGCTTTCATGTCACCCTATTCATAAAGTATGAAGTATATGAGTTTACTATTTGCGCCTATTAGCCATAGAATTTATTGCTACTTTCAGCTGTATACGGCATTGCAATTAGTACCAGCACCATTATAAGCACGAGGTTGTATTATTTAAAAAATATAAACATTTCTACCATCATATTAGAATTGAAACAAAACCTGTGTTTCTTGCTTTTCATCAACTATATGCATAATTTCTCTAACAACTACGTATATCCATCATATTTGAAGTCGTAAAAGAATAAAACAGTCAGTTCATGAATTTTCAGTGGCTAGCTAAGTTATCATAAACATAATATGCCGCCGCCTGTATCAAGATAGAGTTCAAGCATCGACCGAAATAGATTGAGCATAAATTCATTGTGTAAAACCTTCAAGTAACAACTATAAACCGTTCACTTAAGTATTACATTGTAATTGTCCGTAAACACTACTTGTGGTCTCATAAAGGGTTTATTGGCCAACTTATCAATTCACCATCTAAAATAGACATTCAAGTAGTGTAATTCTGTTTTAAATTTAAGGGTATAAGAATTATTCTGTGGTCAATATATGTCTATACCAAATACCTGTCTGTAGGCAAATATTTTGAGCATTTTCCCCTTTGCTATCGAAAGATTTATATAGATATTCGTAGATATTATTTTGAGATGCAATGGTTAGTGACCATTTAAACGCTTATAGATGAGCTATCTCAAATTACATCCATACGACGAGTATTACTAGACAAATTGTTTTCAAATGCATTTGAATATGATGTGTTCTAACAGAACCAAGGCACCATTTGCATTGATTAGTCTCTATAAAAAGATCTAATTTCAAAAGAGATGATTCAAAGAACATTTTTAATTCATTCTAACATTTGCCGATTACAGTATATAAAGGACACTACTCTTCCGTATTCTTAGACTTATAACTTGCTATTTTTCGTTTATTAGAAAAGTCCATTATTGATTAGAAGCATATTTAATTAAGTCAAACCCTAATTGGAAATGTAGAATTCGTAATTTAATTCTCCTGAACTGGGTATTTCAAAAGTAACAGACACATTGGGGATTCGTTCATCATCAGTTGCGTGTTTACCAGGAAATGCAGACGTATTGGGAATGGGGATATTATCTTTAACACTTGTTTTTACACGTGGCTATGATGTGCTCTGACGTTTTTGAACTGAATCAATGTTTACACTATTAAGAAGCGGCCTAATATCCCTAATATAAATACATTGAATTCTAATTACTTTTTTTATTTATTTAGACGATCTATTTACTTTTCAAGACTTTTCTGGTATTTTGGTCATAAAATTTAAGAGGTTCAATTCTTTGGACATCTTGTTTGGTTCTTTTTACACTTCGGATTTAGTTTTTTTGTTTACTGAAAGAAGCATCCATTTCCGTCTGTAACGTATTGATTGTATTCATAGTAGTAGTAGATAAAAAACGTGTCGGAAGTACGGCAAATTCTACCTACTCTATGGGATTTTTCTCGACCGTAATAGTAAAACTGTTTTGTTTAACTTTTCATAAAAGAAGAATTATATAAAAGAAGAATAAATAAGGTGATAAAGACGCATTCATTACAGAAGATGGAATAATAAGCTGCGTTGTCGAAACATTCAAGTCCGCCTGTGATCCTAAATCTGTCCCAGTTTAATGCAGCAGTATATCATTGAATATACACAGTGAATATACATACGAGTATTAACGGTCCGCCAATAACAAGCTTAGAGCTCCGAATAACCCAATATCCAGCTCAAACAAATTGTAATTGGATTATCCGTCCAAATTATTAAACACCCACTATAAATGATAGTAACAGCACATAACCAGTACCCAGTACTTATATCGTATCTATTTGATAATATTATTTACTAAGTTTTTTTTTTAACTCAAGGGTTACTTTAAACTTTTAAGAATTAAAAACCTTTTTGTACCTAAGATACAACGTAAAAACTCGAAGAGAGTTTACCGGGGTAGTGATCATTAACATTTTTTTTTTATTAGAAGTTTTTTGAAAATTATGATTTTGTTAGTATACCTACTTTCTTATGTAATATGTAAATCGTTATTTTTCAACTTTTTAGTTCAGGGCCATTAATTATCGTAAAAACTTTTAGACATTCGCGTTACATCATACATTAATGTGTTCCGGAACTGACGCAATTTATAAATTTGGAATTACTTAACGTTTCAACCCGATTGCACTAGCAAAAGCCATTAATTTCTAAATATACGTCGTTTTTCATATACCATATAAACCCATTTATGTTGAATCCAAAACATATGGAGAAAATATCTCACAGTCTACAGCCCAAAGTTTAAAAACCAATTGTCTGAGCTAAAGGAGCTATTGAGATAAAGAATTTAACATTAAGAGTTGTACTGTCAAATTCATTGCCTCACCTCTTTAGAAGGGTGAAAGCACACTCAGGTACACACACCGTCTCTGACTTGAGTGTGTCTATTTATATTGTAACCCAAACATTAAAACGTCTACTTAGCTTTTCTGGGTACAAGCTTGTGTTTAAATATGTCGTTCAGCTATTTTCAGTTACCGAAGGGATTGTGAACGACATAATCTTCCAGGCATGTTTATAATAATTTAGATGAGTTTTTTTTGTTAAACATGTTTGATGTTTAGCTTGTCAGACGTTGTGTTCATTTAATCTGTGCTTGTGGTATGTTTTGTCTTATTAATGAGTAACGAATACTAGTCGTTTTAGAGTTAATTTTAGAATAAATATCTGCTGAATTTCATATGAAACGAATAAAAGAATAGGATAACTCAGGTAAATAAACTTAATAGCAAAACTTAAAAAAAGCTCGCTAATGACACAAAAGTCACTACGAAAGAAATCCAAGTTATGTCTGATATCAAAAACAGATTATTTATACATAAAAATTTGAAAACGTATCAAACAAATTCAGGAACCCAAAGCAGTTTCATTTACACCTTATTTATATTTTTCTAGTAAAAGCGTATAATTTTGCATTAATGTAAATAAAGCGGATGTTGTTTAACCCGAAACACATTTAAAATCCACATCTGCTCTTTAATTCTTTGCAACTATGTGAAAGTAAATTCGGCACTGTTGATATAAGTGTGAAGTTATGTTAACCGCTACAGCTATTCCATCAATTTAAACGGCCTAGAAAGCAGTTTAGAAATGATTCCCATCATCTTTGAGCCTAAGAAATTGCAGAGCCTGTCTTCAGCTTGCCAAATCGGCTTGAAATCTATGAAATCAATTAACTCGGCCCCGTTCACAAAAAGCCCGCAAACGATTTTACTGGAATTGGATTCTTTGTTCACCCAACTTGGCTTCAGTTTTTTTTATCATAATTCTCACTGACATTTTTAAATGAAGCCTGTTAAATGAAAGTGTGTTTTAGATTTTGGTGTCTAGTTTGATTCAGATGTTTTTTATATATTTACTCGAAATTGGGTTTCGAATCGATTGACTTTAACATTAGTATATGCCAATACTTGCCTCAACCCGCTCTAAAACTATTTTTTATTTGAAAAGATTTTGCCTGCATTAACATCCTATCACTAGTACGCTTTGACTACTGACTACTGGCGATACTGTCTTGACAAGTTTAGACAAGTCTTGAGGTGCCCCTAGTTTTAATAACTTTTTATTTAGCTGATTGGTTTAAACACTTCCTCTAGATAACAGAATGAAATGGGAATAAAACTATTTTATGATATTTTACTTTACTTTTTACATTTTAACGTCTTGTCACGTTAAGCAAAAGTGTGCAAAACTTTATTCACTGTATCGTAAAAGGGGAAAGTAATATCGTAGAAACCGTAAAAATTGCGCTTTTACCACATGATATAACACCGTATCGGTACTCAACTTTTTCTCAGTTTTTCAAGTTTTTCTTCTCTATGAACTATTAAATCAATATGATTTTATCTCGTATAGTAATTAAAGCAAGAATCTTAATATTCTCCGTCTTTTTTAGTCCTTGCGGCTCGCAGTGTTTCGTTTTTTAATAGCTCGTTATATTAAAATAACAATAAATATTTCATCTCATAAACATTTATGATTGGTTTAGATAATTAAATTATGTACGAGTGTTAGAATGCGCCCATGATGGATATAAAGCTCGAGGAATGTTAAACAGAGATCTGTCTTTGGAATAATTTCATATTTTGGTGTATTCAATATGTAATAAATAATTTAAAGATGTATTTAAATCACCTGGTTTATGTATTTAACGAAAATAAAATCTTTGTCATCGAGGCTCGTCAAACGAAAAACATGAGAATTAAATCTTGACCGATTGAACATTTTCAAGTATACTAATACGTTTATTTTAAACCCAGGTAAAAACCGGTGAGTTTATGTTCACCTGCCACATTATATGGTCATAACATGTCATTTTATATTTCTTGCAAGTCATTTTATTATTTAGACTGGCCACGTCAATTGATTTGAGGATTCAAACGTGTAATTTGATTCGGATCATGCTATAAACGAACTTATTCAAAAAAACTTCAGGTAGATTGATTAAACGATACTTCATATTGATTGTTATAGGTCTTCTTTAAACCCTTTCTTTTTTACGAATATCACTACGGCTCGTTACCTCGCCAGCGACTAACGGTAAAGAGGGATATCGAACTCGAACCGACTAAACTCATACAGTGTTTCATCATCGGAATTTGTGGACAAGATATCAGACGCACCCTCAATCAAAATCCCTATTTAGGTTCAGACATGACGTCTATTAATCAAGGCGACTTGAACTCACTATGATAAGGGACCACCCTCTAATTTTGAGAGGCGGGAGAAACGCTAAAAGCTTACGTATGAAACGCCGTACGAAGATGTAGTGATTTCAATATTTATCAAATTTCTATTAGTCAGAATATATGACTTACATTCTAGAATTAAAGACATAAAGTGTGATTTCATTTAATAATATTGCATCGTATAAATAATAATGTAATAAAACGACCATAAACTTTAATGTTTCATCATTTCGTATTGTTTCTATCTAATACAAAACTATCATATCTGTTTTAGTAATCTCATGAGTTTGATCGTAGATCATTAGAAATCCTGAATCAATAAAAATATGTAAATAAGTTGAGTAGAATCAGCGAACTTTGGGAAAGAAAAACTTCGTCCATCGTAACTATAGAGAATTCAATGAAATATTTCGTATCTGTATTAGATCTGAATAATTAATTAATACAATCAGACTAGAAGTAAATGAGAAAAAGTATCTTCTATTCGAACTGCGACGCTAAAACAATCTTGTGTTTCCTGCTTACCCACAATAACATGCAAAATCCGCAGAAAACCACTTAAAATTTAACAGTTTCAAGCCATACATTACCCACAATTATGACTTTTACATGTGCCCAAAAATATAATATTAGAATCCTAGAAACTCAAGTGTGGGACCAATTTCAAAAGTTATTACTATTTTATTGCACAACTCAATTCTAATATTATGGGGCTTTAGAACGGTTCGGGTGTGCCTAGGCGTGGCGACTAACATGTTCTCAGACATTTCAGTATATATATTGTAGCAGTAATGCCCGCAGGGTTGCTATGTTAAAAACATGTTTGGTTTATCAACGATCGATCTTCTTGAGCGTTATAAATGTCTAACATACTCTTAAGTGTGTATCATTCGATAACAGTTGTTTCTTGAGCAATGATTCTTTTAATATCGATTGGAACATAAACAGATTTATGTCACACCTTTCAATTACAGTGTTATAACACTTTCACGTCGAAATATGGCTTTGGTTTTAATGATTTGTACTATTTAATAGCGGTCGCCATCAGATGGAAATGTAACGACGTAATTAATTAGGCATAACAATAATTCAGTTCAGGTTCAAAAAATACTTTTCCAAACACTTATTTTATTTTTTCGTACTTAAGTCTTATATACGATGACAGGCCAAGATAGTTTTCTTAAACATGCTAATAACGAATTCATTATTCAAAAATACATAGCTTCTGACATTTTTGTATATTGGGGACTTAAGCGTTGGTCTAGAATATTTAGTATCATCATAATAGATCTCAAAGTATATCATTGCGACTATAAAATCATTCTAATTCCTTGAACCATTTACGTATCTTGCCTTTTTCCATTAAGTACATTTTTAAATACAACCGAAACGGTATATTTTGACTTTAAAGATCAGCGTTTTAAATACTTCAACGCATCGCTAACTTTATTGTTATACTCAAATTCTTGTGATATTTAGACTAGTTCTACTATATAACATGCAACACCTACTTCGATTCCGGCTTTATTTTATAACTTATAAATCTTAAAACTTATTTATCTTAAAAACATTTACAAGGCTGTTTGTGTTCTACTAAAATTTAATTATTTCCCATCATTTTTTATTTTATTTTATGCATCTCATATTAGTTTATAGGGTTCCATATATTAAAAATATTTATGTTATAGTCCAGATCGATAGATTATTAATCTTTCCATCTAAATTGGTAATAACTGAGTAGTCAAATTTCCACCAAACGGTGTTTAGTTACTGTACACAGGAAACAATCAGTTCCATCTGCTTATATCTTGCGTTATATTTGCATTAATTAAGAAACAGAATTCACATAGAATTCACATAAATGAATACATTAAGAATCCTGTTTATATTATAGATATTCGCATTACAAACAAGACCACGACTGACGGCTGTCTTTTGTGTTATTTTTTTCACAACGACATATGCAAATGTTGGATGACTTTAAATAGATTTATTAAATCAGTTCTGGTTGTATAACGAAGTAATATATATGCGAGATAAATATTTGATAATACGACACTAAAGTTAATTGGGTTAGCATTTTTTTGATAATCAACAGTTTTTATGTTCAAGAATTTCGAATCGTAACACTCTTATTTACGTATAGATACCAAATTAGCATAGTCTTAAATGTCATTGTGTAGGTCGTTATTTGATATAATATTAACTCATGATATATGTATTTGGAATATTAAATTATTCTTCGATACCAGCGTATTTGACTTCTACAAGACGTCCGATATTATCTAGACCATTTTACTTAAAGCATCTTACAATATTTAAATTTGGTATATCAACCAAATCTTATGATAGACGCTTGATTCACAGACATTATTTACTACCAGGAAAAGTTAATTTTGTGAGAACTGATGTTTCGCATATCTTGAAATATCCTCCATATAATTTATAACGTCTAGCATGTGAAATTTCTCATGAAATACCTCAACATCATTAGTAAATGCGTTAGAAATGGATTCCTCTTTAGTAACACTTATTTTACATACCATCTCCTGATATTAGTTAAACTCTTAGCCATAAATATTTCTAATAACGATGATGAATATTTTATGAATCAATGAACTGTTTAGTTGCTATCATTTTGGATAGTTCGGAATTCATATCTGAGGACGAAACTTTTTATGTTAATTTTGGTAATCTCTGACGTAATAAAATAAGAAAACCTGCATGCTTTAAAGTTACATTAATTTCCTTACTTACAGATTAGTATATATCACACACTGCGAAAGTTTAGAAGTCAGCCCTGCTAGTCACTCTGATTTAGAGCCTAAAAACCATGTTAAATTATTCTGCTGTAGAGCATTTTGCAATTTAAAACCAAACAAGAAAACTGAAAATAAAACAATACATAAATTGAAAACCCACAAATTTAAAAAATAATTTTCTCATACTTATAACATCCCTCCTTTTTCATCGTAGGTTAAAATTAAAGAAACATTCAATACAAACTCTTTTTTTTTCAAAAGAAGCTAAAAGAGAGATTGAAAAGATTTTTAAATCCATGTTTTACAAATATCCTTAAAAAATCAGGTTAACTCCATACAACTTACACGTAAACGCAAAAACGTTTGTTGTTTGTGAACAAATATTAGAAGCGTAAAAACTTAGGTCAACAACCGGTTTATTTAGTCTAAAAAACTAGAACAAAGTTTCAAGACTGTGCTTTCTTCGTAACATAAATTGATAAGTATATTTTACGAAGATATTACCATGTAACGATTTGAAGACAGCATTGTTTGGCATTGGAAAAAATGGTCTGTTATTATCAGCGAAGATGGTCATCGCAAGAAATGCTAGTAAATTACATGAAACTAGATAATAAATCATAACAAGGCATTAATCTTCTGAATCAAACGTCTCCATCCGGTGGTTTGTTATTTTTGGAGCTCAGATACTCAAAGTTTGTGCACGCCCCCATTCGGCTGGGGATTCGTGGAAACTTGGCAATTTTAGTCGTTTGATGGATATTGTGTCTATTATTTCTATATTATTGGCATCTAAATGATTTTGTACACTTTTGTGTGTGATAATGACATCATTCAACTAAGCAAATATAACATCTCAAAATCATTCGTGATGATTTAGTTTCGTTTGAAAATTCTAATAGATTTTTGTTAAAATCTTACACTTATCTCTAATTTCTGTTCCAAAATATTGGGTCCATAAATTTGTTATATACCTGAGTTCTTTCTTAATCGGTCAAGTGAAACTACGTCAAATACGATATTAACGATTTCACAGAACATCAATTATAAAATGCTGTATTCATTGTTTTCCAGTTAACTGTTTCTTGATTTTAAATTTGAATAGTGACCTGTGAAACCACGAACAAGAAGAACAGCAATTAAGCCCAGGACTCTTACGTATGTGATATACCGTTAAAGTGAGCGTTTAAAAAAAAAAAAGAAATTGTGTATTTTAGGCATTCCTACTAAGATGGAGAAAATGAGTTCATTAAGACCCAACAGCCGTTAAAACGTTTTCAGCTGACTTGATAATTTAAAATTAAATCGAGATTAAAGTAATTTAAATCTCTTGTAAATGTGATTCATTGAAGTGGAGGGATCATCTACGAGTATAATTAATATCAGAAATCCTTAATTTTTAATGGGAGTACATTGAATTCGAAATTCAAATTCTTTAATTATGTTATAATATAACTTTATAATAATAAACGAGTAGAAATTAAACGCATACTTAAGAACATTTCATCAAAGCTTAAAGTTCATTATGTAAAATAAATGCAGAAAGTAAAATTTTTAAAAGATATTTGCAATAAATTCGTTAATAACGTGGTTACGGTTACAAAAAGCTACACGCCTCCACGAGTACATACATGGGTACAGTTTATCCCCTGTCATGGAATCGAAATATAAAATATTACTTACTAACTACTATATAACTAAATTCACAGTTAAAACTAAAGTTAGAAAATTCATGTTTTGTGTTTTTCCCTCTATTCATTCACAAAATGTAAAATTTCAACATGCCTAAATTAAAAATTAGGAAACATTTTTCAATTATAATGCACAATTTTCTAAAGAAATGAGGCGATTCACATGATCTTGACATCAAAGCAGCTCGATTGATGTGTGTGTCACATTGTCAAGAAATTACGACGGGTGTTAGCTATTTTTGTTTAAAACTGTTGCTCTAAATTCAGTCTTTGTATTCAATCTGATTGAAAGATGTAAAAATATCTGATGTAAGACAATATGTGGCAGTGATTCAGATAGCTGTCAATGAAAACGTGTTTAAGAAAAACATTTTTTGTTCCTAGAATTTGTGGTTTCAATTTAAATTATTAAAAGTTAGTCTGAATTCGGTAAAAAATAAATCTCAAACGATATGCAACAGTACGTTTTAATGGAAAACTTTATGTTAGATCAGTGCAAAATCGTGAGAATCAAAAGAGAGATTATCTCAAATCAAATTATTACACCACAACATTTCATCAATAAGCACCGTTTCTTTAAATCAACGTTATACCCGTTGAGAATCATTTAAAATCAATGGCTGATATAAACGTTGGATCTTCGAATAATACCATTTAACAAATGCAAGGCAATTTTACGGCACAAGAGAATGGTGAACTCTAAGAAGGTCAAACTTTTTTGTACCAAACACCGAATCGGATAAAATATAAAAAATCTTGTATAAATCGCGTCTTTTAATGGAATACCCTAGAAATAGATTAAGACATCCAATTGAAAGTTTATGTTAAAACTATGTTAAGTTAGGCCGTTAGAGGAAAAATTTAAGACTTGCAGTTTTTTTTATTAGATCGTGTGTGGTTATTTGTTACTTTTTTGATAGATATCAATTTAAGATTAATGACCTCGATAGCAATAATAATTTTATTACTAAATTGATATTCAGAATGGTATTTTTGAGCTTATAAATCTTGTAATTAAAATTTACTTGCCATTAAAATTGGCTATTGATACTGTTAAATGATTTTATTAACAATGAGCTATTCTAGACGTTCCTTACTGTCTCGTTTGTATTTTAGCACTGCTTTGCTCAAAGGGGTCGTAGCGTACTGATATTATTAACCTATAACCTTAAAGAATTGGGCTGGAATTGAAATAGTATTTATCACGTCGATTTATTCCAGAGATTAACGTGTTAAAAAACTTCAGTTAATCGTGTCTTAAAGTACATTTTTTATATTTCCAGGTCATATACTACAGTTTTTATGTGAAATCCTCTACCTAAGCTAAGTGCTTTTAGTATAAGAGGCTCCATGGCACTTAAAATGCCGCAATCATTTGATCGTAACTCCAACGTTCTGGGAATATTTAGAGACCTTGAACATTAAAGAGAGAAAAAATTGCTATCAGCGAGATGGCTGAAAATAATTATTAAATCTAAAACGAATCATTCTTCGATTACTAGAAACATCATATATTTCTAAAGAGTGTAATTACAAGACCAATGTAAAAAGCAATTGAATTCTTAAACTGCGAACTTGCATTGATCAAATGAGACGAAGAAATTAGTTCTAGCTGAATCTTTGAAATTCAGCAGACGGTCTGGCCGGGGAATATCTGAGCTTTGTATCTAAATCTTTAACACCTAAAACTTTGTAGTTGTTGTCATAAATTCTACTAGATTTGCCTACGGCTTTTTAAAGGTTTTTAGGTTTAAGTTATTCTTCTATCCGCGATAAACGAAACTTTTTCTATCCATAATATTTATAAATCTCCTCCTATCTATCCAGATAAACTTCATTGTTAATATTAGTCAACTAGTATAAATAATACAAGCTGAATAATTTTCCCGCACTAGGAATATATCTTGTGTCGCGGAGGACTTTACAAACATACATGAAACGGACACAAAAAACACCCTGACTCAGAACGGCGTGGCGACCCCTTAAACTACTGTCGCCATCCGTGCAGTCAATAATAATGGAAATGGTGTTCTCTTTCTAGTCCTGATTAGTTATTAAAAGTATTAACTTCTTACGCACATTTAAAATAAGCACGATCTTCATTACAGTACATCACATCAGCACAGACATTTATGTTAACACTGTTATGTGCTGTTCACCGTTTCATTGTTAGCAGGCTTAACTAGACCTGTTGATAGAGATACAAATAATTTTATTACTGCTATTTTGCTGGTACACGCCAAAGGGTTGATCGCGAAAGGGGTGCGGTTTAATACTCTGTAATGAGCGGATTATGTCTATGAATTGAGAGGAAAAAGCTTGCTAGCCTTATGTGCATTTAAGTACTTCCACATCATGTAGATACCATTCAAAATGAAGATTATACTTTGCAGGAAGGTTCAACTTATGTTTTAAATATTGGTTTTATTATCCAAGATATTAAAACGGTATAGTTCTTTACCTACATAAAACTACGATTGGTATATTATAAAGTGGATGATGATTATTAGGATGGGGTATCTCAAAATATAAAATTTTATATTAATAGAACACATTTCTTTCTCCACTATTGCTTTATATTTTCCCTTCATCATCTTCTTGTATATTGTCCATGTATGTAGTTTATCGGGACATTTTTTGTTCGCTGACTTCTTTAATTAAGAAAACAGTTATTTATACGTGAATATATTGCAGATATTTTATCATTTGAGACTATAGGCTGTCAAACTCTATAATTTCTGCGAGAAAAAGATAAAAGATCAGCAATTATATAAAAAAACACATAATAGTCAAAGCGACTGCTAAGTGTAGAATACTCTGGTGAAAATGTTTTTTTAAAGACGTTATAACATTTGAATAAGTCAAGATCATGGTGCTGCTAAAATTTCGTTATAATTTGAAACTCAACCGTATCAAAGACACATTTTTTCTTAGTATGACCTATCATTAGTTTTCAATTAGTTGTGCTGTGTACTTAGACTAATAATTATTGCCTGATTATTATTATTATTACTAAAAATGATGACCTCATTCGCAGAATCTCGAAAGAAAATCAGTCCGCTAGTTTATAATGAGAAAAGCATAATTTTATATAACGAATTGAGACGTTTTCCAAACAAAAATATTTTTCCGAATGTGTAAATCATGCAAAAATATTTATTACACGTGTCGAAAAATGGTAAAAGTATGAAATACACGTGTCGAAATGTTAATATTTCACCACTATTACTTACTAAATTTACATGGATAGCATATATGTATAACAGGTTTATTTTATCTCATCTGCTGTTCACGATAATTCATTTTCTTCGTGGCTATTAGGTAATAGTGGAACGACCATATTAAACTGACTATTAAAGTTGATTTAATGTTATTCTAGTACTAATGTAATAACAGTATTTTGTAGTTCACTGTCATCCTAATAGAGTTATTATTGATTTGCATTAATTATTACAGGATAATACTCATTTATTTTGTCGTACTCATAATTCTCGTGTACCACTATATTTGATGAGTTAGTTTTTTTATGATGAAATGAATCCTTTTAATACACGCGGCCTAATTTTTTTTTTTAAATATACATCGATGAAATCGCTATATTTTTGTGTTTGGGAAACGTTTTAAAAATAATTGATATTGTGTAAGTCTAATACTATATATCTGAGAAAAAAATTCCTTTTACGCTAATTGTTAGTAATTAAATTATAATATCACCGAACTAGTGACTCAATAGAGAATCAATCCTATGACTAGTGCCTGATTTTATCTATGGTTTGATTAAAATTTCACGAGACCGCTTATAAATTTGTGAAGCATTAATGAAACCATTTGATAGAATATTTGTTTGCTCAGTGAAGGTTGTTTAATCAAGTGTTAAAGCTCCTTTTTACTTCTGAAAATAAGTAAATTTTCGTCTACAAGAGTAATGTTACAGAAAACTTAAAAATTCACGGATATTATATTAAGATAAAAAGAAACAAATAAATAATAAACGCTTTCTAATGTACTTTAATAGATAATAAATAATTTTTTCCTTTTTTTTGTGTACATTTTGCTCTTGTATTTAATTTTACTATTTTTAATACTTAATGTTCCAGGTTTTATTAAAAAAATATTCGCATTGGTGCTACTAGCGATCGCTTATATAGTTTTAATATTTTAATTTATTTGATAAAGTTGTACTTATTTTTCATTTTAATAGACACTTTGATGTACTTAATTTTATTGATAGCAAGAAAATTCTAGGAATATAAAATTTTAAAGTTTCAGCCACCTCTGACTGTTCTAAAGGTATTTTTGTAAAATAACTAATCTTAGCATTAGTAAAATAATCTCTGAGTTATCTGAGTCACTAGTTTGGTCGTTGTGATTTCCTAAAACGAAAACATATTCAAAAGCCACGCTTTTCCTAAAAAATGTGCGTATGTTGGCACACGAGTAAGGGTTCCGTAGGTAGCTATGGAGCCACAGAAACGTAGTTATATACACTTGATAAATCATTTGTATTATATTGGAAAGTATTTGTACAATTCCATTTATATCTACGGAACCCCAGATTTGAGGATACTTAATAGGTTGTAGGATCGGTTATACCGTTAGTGTACTGTATGATATATTTTGCAGCAGTATTGTTAAATTAATGCTGTAATTTAAAAAAATACGCGGCCATAATGTCTCTGGTTTGTTTTATAAAATATGTATATTTCTCGGTAAGGGCGAAGGTATGTTTCCTTAATTTAAATTTGTAAATCGATTTGACAGCAGTAACAGTTTAAAATTTTCGAATCCAGAAATTATTTTTTTAATTATTAAACTGACACAATAGTAAAACTGAATTAATTTAAAAACAATACCTTTTGCCTTCCTACCTAAATTATGGGACGAATAGAATAAAATTGTTATCGAAATTGATTTAAGGTCCTGCATAAACAAAATTAAGTAACGGCTGATTTTGTTCTCAAAACTATGCCAGCGCCATATTGAAAATATTTAATTTGCGCTTGAAATTACTATTGCAAATTTAGCTCAATATTTATTATATTGCATGATATATACAATTTTTAGCGTAGTTTTAACAGCATAATCGGCTGTGTCTAAATTCTGAAACTTGCAGGACTGAAAAGGCCAGGGACTCGAACACACTGTATAATAAACGGCCTCACTTGAAAGTTAAATATCTTTATCAGAAGAAGACATAATAATTTTTCTTTTTGATGTAGATATTTAGCAAGTGTTTTGATAGGTCCAGTCCACTTTGTAGATATATATATTGATTATAATAATGTAGGTATTTATAAGGCAATGAATTTTGAAAATAATAAGTGTTTGGTAAGGTATAGAGTTTGTGGCCATTTTGTAACGGTGTGTTCGAGTCCATGGCCTCGAGAGATTGTAAAAATAGTACTGGAGTTTCGAAAAATAAATGTACCTACTAAGTATTTGGTATTAAATAACTTGTAAATATGTTGTTAAAATAAGTGTAGCCCCTGTAGGTATTTATTTGTACGATTTCGGGCCTTTGTTGAAATCCAAAGTTTTTAATTTATTTTTCGACCAATAAATGTTGGAGAGAACTATTTTATTGTTTTATTTGGACTTCATTTCTACAGTTTATAATGGACATTACTCGCCCGATTCAATTAAAGTTTTAGCCACAGAAATCTCTTGGAGCTGGACATGCAGCCATCAGAAGAGCCGCCTTTATAAGGCCCTTGTTTATAGGCGGTAAGACGAATACTATTCAGATCAGCAGCATACTGACAAGGGTCAAGTAAAAAGCAGGCTAAGCATGTATGATCTCTGTCTGTGTAGTGATGGATTAGGTATACAGAGTGTCACTATTCATCCCGTGGGTGTCGTAAGAGCCGACTAAGGGAGCAAACTATGCAGGACAACAGCACTACATAGAGAAGGATAACTTGAAACAAACCCTATACCAACCCGTTTGGCCAGCGTGGTATAGTAAGCGAAGACCTTCCTTCTAAGGAGAGGCTTATATCCAGCAGTGGAGTACTAAAGGCTGTTGTGTGTGGGTGTGATCTCTGTCTGTTAAATCTAAAAAAGGCGCAAACTATGTTAGGATTGTGGCAAATGGATGTCTATAGAGACTATAAGTTATATCAAAAGTTTGAGATGTAATCACAATAAAAGAAAATCGAACCATTAGTAGTTTGAAGTTTCTAAACAAAACCGTACTATATACTATAATATTATAAATGCAAAATGGTATCTGTCCGTCTGTCTGTCTGTTACCTCTTCACGCTTAAACCACTAAACCGATTTGGATGAAATTTGGTTATGAGATAGTTTGATTCTTGAGGAAGGACATTGGCTACTATTTACCGCGAGAACCGACACACGCGGGCGAAGCCGAGGGCAAAAGCTAGTAAGATACAAAGTGAATAAAGTTGGATACTTTGGTGTTAGATAAGAGACAGATAATTGCTTGTGTGACTTCATGATTACTTAATAACTTCGTATTACTTTTAGAGAAAAGTCATGGATCAAATCATATAACTTTGATTTGAAATTGGGACATGTCGAACCGAAAAGTTTTTTAATTTTCATCCTGTTATCATAATTATTTGGAAGCCATTAAAATATGTCTTTTTTTGCCTGATATTAAAAAACTGGGCATAAAAGCGACTTATCTAATAAGGTTAGAGATTATGTTAGCCGTAGTGCCATTAAAAATCCTTTTTTTAACGTGAGGAAACCCCTTCGGGCCCTCACCCCACTGGGGTTTACGACGGGGTGGTGTGTCGGAATTGAACCAACTACGAGTAAAACCACACAGTGTACCACTCTGCATCTGAAATAGGAGGGAACCGGCAATAGCTGTTATCGAGGCCTCCGGACCACTATCACCCTTACGATAGCCTTTCTGCAAAAGCAAAAAGGATTCTTCAATAGTTGGGACTTTAAAACCTTTGTCTTCAAAAGGTTATAGATCCTTAGAAAAGAAAGAGCGAAATGCTAATATGAAACCGCCTACACACTGACAATAAAGGTTACAAAATACATTAATAATTTAGAATGGAAATTAAAAGCTTAACATGAATACTAAAGAAATACGAGAAGCCATTTAATCAGCATCATTTTATGGTATTGGATGGTGTCAAAAAACAACTTTTTTTTTGGGTACCGTGAAATGGCCTCTGAATCATTCATGGTATCGTCGTAACAGAATAAATTAAAGTTTAATCATTGTTTTGAAGGGCTTTATGGATCTGGATATTTGCCGAAAACTGTCTGCCCAAATTGTTTTGTATTTGTCTGGCCAAATTTTCTGGTGGCAATTGCTATAGCAATAAGGCATCCAATCTGCTTCCGTAGTCATTAAGGCGATAACAAAAGCTAAATGATTTCTATAGGAGGACTGAAATGCGAGTTGTGTGTGCTGATTGAAAAAAAAAACATTTGAAATAATGACAGCGGGTAAGAAAAATATGGCTTTCTGACTGCACGTAACAGAGCGCATTGGAAATTTTGACCTGAAACTTCTTTAGCACCGTTGTAATTTGAAAATTAAATGAAACGAAAAAGCGACAGTAAAAAGAGCATTAATTTAATCTTCGTATCCTCTATGCTATCACGTGTCTTTGCGCCTGCGTACAAAGAAGCCTTCAGAAAATGTGTCATAAACAAAGTGGTGTTTCATTCACGTGTTTTGCATTTGTGTATTAAAATTCGTTGGTTAATTAATTTATGTTAATTATTTAACACATCTGTATTCATTTGAGCAATATTTTTTATTTATATAAATTATCTAAAATTAAATTTATTAACATTAGTAAATTATTTGTATTGATTTTACACACAGTAATATCTGTGTATACATATATGTAATTTGTATTTTCTTTTTAAATATGATATTTATATAACATATTGACAGTGTGAATATTTTTATCTTTTTATTTAATAAAAAATTTTTTTTCTGCAGTTTCCCTTCTGCCGTGTAATTGCACACACACTTTTTTTTAAATTGTAGGTATAGAGGGCCACATCATCATGTGGGCGCTACTAACAGACACAAAGATCACACAGACTCAGAAAAACAATTTGCGGATCACACAAAGTGTTGTCCCGTGTAGGGATCGAACCCACCACACTCAGCGCAGTAGGCATTGCTTAAGACCGGTTTTCTGTGAGACCCATTTTTGCCGAAGCAGCGTTCTCCAAGTTTGTAATGTATTCTATATTTTTGCACTAAACTTTTGTAAGTTTATTTTAAAAATATAGAATACTTTACATCAACATCATTAAATCATTCATCCAAATCATCAATTATAAACATTTTCATTAATTCATTTCGGCATGATGTGATTTCACTCAAATCACATCGTCACTGGTTATAATGTAACCAAATGTAAAAAATGAAGAATAAATTTTGATCTCTCACCAGATGTGAGACATCAAAATTTATGCTTATTAAAACTTAACAATTATGGAAAGCTAATAAATAAATAATAATCAATGGTGTAGACAATATACATAGACATAAAAGCAACTGCGAAGAAAAGCAAGAACGCAGTGATCTCGTTTGTTTACACATCATAAGTATCTTTACTACGGAAGACAACAGCTATGAAAAGACAAGAAAAACTTGAAACAACCCTATACCGACCCGTTTGGCCAGCGTGGTTTAATAGACCAAAACCGCCTTTCTAAAGGGAGACCTATGTCCAGTAGTGGACTACTAAAGGCTGTTGATGATGATGATGGTGAAGTAAGTGTTACCTAAAGAGCTCTAATAGATGTTGCACATCGAAAAGCACAAAGAGACAAAAGTTTTAATCCAGTAGCTTGTATACAAAAGTGAAGAAAAACCTAAAGCAGCAGTATTTAAGAAAAAAAGGGGAGAAATGAACGGTATTCACTAGACCGAATAGTACCATTACCATTTAGGCAAGTTATAGCATGGCTTAGGCAGGTTATTTGCGTTTTTCTCTTTGCGTATAATAAACATTATTGTGTAGATAAATCGTGGAGAGTAGGTTGTATGGTGTGTTTTGGCTTTTCTGTTCTTCACGAAATAATGTTAAGTTTACATATCTCACACACGACCATTTGATCCCAAATTAGCCAGAGCCTATACTATGCCAACTAGACTGCTGATAAACATACTTATATATTTGTAAATACATACATGTGTATTTGTAAATACATATATAGATAAATTACACCCAGACAGAATCAATTAACGTGCTCATCACGCAAATATTTGTCTTGGGTGGAAATCGATCCCAGTATAGCTGACTTAGTAGTCAGGTTCAGGGCACTATACCACCAGGCAGGTAGTTAGCGACTCTGACTGCTAAGAATATGTTAACGGATTTATTTATGGCACTGCTTTTAGCCTAAAAAGACAGTTGTTAAGCAGTCTATGACAAACACTGTTGTGACAGTAACCACAACCACGTTTGCTGCACTTATCAAATATATTCTTTAACACCATGTATCAAAACAACCTGGATCGCACAATGAAAATTCTCACACTGATAAGTAATACAAAACTTCCAAACATCAATCGTCATTTGTGATAATCAGGTGACCCGTCTGCTCGTTTGCCCCCTTACCTATACCATAAAAAAAACGTTGACCGCAGTCATGTCAAACATGCGGACCTATTCTGCTAGGCAGATCTTCAAAGATCCTCTTTCTCTCTTTGCGATTTATTATTCACAGCCCTACCACAGATTATACATATAATCGTTCCCATCTCCCGCTACTAAGGTGCGAAATCAACAAACCAATCGAAACTACTAGATCGACAAGCGTGAATTAAAAATATATTTCCTTAAAAAGTATTACAGCGCCATAAAATTAGTATCTGATGTTTTTTTTGTTTAACATCTGTTGTTCTACTAATCCTTGTTTGAGTATCTCTCATCAGATCTATCACAATGTACACGGATAATGTACCAACAACCGTAGCACCAATTATGGGTGCAATAGCCGAGTGTTCTATATATTCTGATTGTCTGTCCGTGGGCTAAACAAACAGTTTCTTGCGTAACATTGGCCAGCAGTTACTTTCTAATGTCTGACTATTGTTACAATCTGTTTAGCGGGTACGATTCAAGATTATGAACTTTAGTTTTCCTTTACAGGTTCTTTTTAAGATAACTCCCAAGCTATGCATATATCCTGTGCCGTGGGGTTTTTTACAAACGTAGATGTAATAGACACAAAGAACACTCTCTCAGAACAACAATTTATGGAACACAGAAAGTGTTGTCCCATGTGGGGATTGAACACACACCACTCAGCGCACTACTACGCCATCCGTGCAGTCGATTCCATGGCTATCTTTTATGATCAGCAGACGGATTACCTATTTAGTAAGACTACCGCTGCCTATGTATACATGCAAATCAAGACTCATAAGTGCGTTGTATGCCGAGACTGGTCTGCTGAATGCACCTCTGAAGAGAAACCAGCGGTTATCGTCTTCGTCCAATGTTAGTGCCCCGTTGATATCAGCTTAAAGGGCTCAGCGGGACGGTTTTAAATGCCTCCATGCCATGTAATGTAGAATGCGCTCGAACACGTATTTATTAACCTCGAATTTGGCGGAGTGAGATATTTGTCTTCTCCTTTTTATAAAATTTGTTGTTTTTGAACTGTGGAGGAACGGGTGTCATGTCCCTTTAACACAAGGGGAGGATCCTCCGATAAGGCCAGTTGATCATGCCTGGCGGGCCGCGGCCTAACGGTTGATGTTGGGAAGCTGTATATATGCTAATCAGCGAGAGAATTCTTCATATCGCGATACAGGATTACAGGTTAGGACTACTAGTGTCGGTTGAACTACACTTAGTTACTGCTAAACTACTTACTAATAGGTAATCAAAATTATATTCAGTCCTGATTAAATCATCTGATTTTAGAATCTGTAGAAAAAATAGCGCTGTCTCTATGACTCTATGTCTACTTCGTGATTAGAATATTGTTTTAGTACCGAACTGCAAAATACAAAGCATTGGATTGGTAAAAAAGTTAAGAAATTACACCTAAGATTAAATTCTTAGCATTTACCTTTTTGGGTTAAGTTATTAAATTATAAAAACAAATATTTTATCTAATCATTACTGGTTGATTGCTTAGTAATCTACATTAATTTAATTTAAAAAAAAAAAACTCTATACAAATAATTTCAAAATTAATTGCGTTCTTTAAATAACATTTGCGATTATGAACGTTAACCCTTTCTACGTGATAATTTTTAGATCTATGTGTTATAATGTAACACAAAATATTATATTATCAATAATTAGAGACCGTTTAGAAGGTGATAATTACAAATCTTCTACTTCTAAAAAAGACAACTCCCGCATTCGGAATATATCCTGTGTCGCGGGAACTTTACATAACTAAACATACATGAAACGAACACAAAGAACACCCAGACTCAGAACAACAATTTGTGGATCACACAAAGTGTCGTCCCATGTGGGGTTTGAACCCACAACACTCGGCGTAGTAGGAAGCGGCGTGGCAACCGCTTAAACCACTACGCCATTACAAAGGTGTAATAAGTTTCATAGACAACAGAGACTGTGGCTTCTATTCCCTTATAACTTCTTTCAGAACACTGTATACTGTATAAGACAATTCCTCGTTGGAGGAGTTTAGAAGGGCTTCATTTATAGCGGTAGACTTATTGAGTGTATGGTAATGGTGGTTCTACATAAACATTTGAAAGAAAACTTGCCAAAATTATCAAAAAATAACTAGCGACCTTGCATCATCAACAGACTTTAAAAGTTCACTGCAGGACACGGGCCTCTTAGAAGGGAGGTCTTCGTCTAATATACCACGGAAAGACCGGTTGGTATAGGGTTTGTGTCAAGTTTTCCTTCTCTCTGCAGTGCTGTTGTTCTGCGTAGTTTTTTCCCTTATTCGGCTCTTACGAAACCCACGGGATGAATAGGGGCGGTGACACTCTGTATTCTTAATCCGTCACCACACGGACGAGAGCGATCTTTACAGCAGTTCAAATTATGGTATGTGATACCTGAACATCTCACGACCGACGATCTGACGACCAACTAACAGAGCATCGTTGTTGTTCATCAAAAAGCGAGCGCCTCCCATACCTGTTACACACTTCCGTCCCGTTTCATGAAATCTCTCTCACAGGTTGCAGGAAAGTGTTTCGCAATATATTAGGTACAATAAAAAAAAGAGATCTGGGAGATATAAAAATATTGATGTGTTTTTTTTTCAAAGAAGCGTAGAATGAATGCAAAATGCTTTTTTTTGTGTGTTATATATGACTGGACACAGATGATCTCGACAACCTTATATGGGCTTACGTGAGCGCTCAAGGCTCTCTACGGGTTTTAATTAAGTGATGTTGCCCAAGGACACCCCCTGTGGGGTACAGACCTCGGCTTAGGACGCAAAATGTGGTATAGTGACAATGCATGCCATGACTACATCGTCGTCGCAGCGTTAATTCTTATTTTATGCAAATATTTATATGTATCAAAGATGTCTCAATGCATTGGTCAACATCAATGATATTAATACGGGTACGGTGGTTAGTAACACTGTCGGCTAAGCCGGAGGTCGTGGGTTCGATTCCCACTCAGGAGAAATAATTTTATTGTTTGATGAGCACGATCATTTTTTTCTGTGTGGGTGTAATTTATCTTTAACATGTATGTATTTAGAACTATTGAAGTATGTTTATCAGCAGCCTGGTTCGCATAGAATAGGCTCTGCCTAGATTGAGATCAGACGGCTGGGTGTGAATATGTGGGATTATTATTATAACTATTAATTTCTTGGAACAAACAGTGGCTTTAAAGCTTGAATGTAAATATTATAAGACGAAAGTACTGAGTGGTATTTCATGTTCAAAATATGGTACAGAGTCACAGTCCTCGATAATCGATGAAAGCTGCTTACCATCTAGGGGTTACAAAACAGCATCAGTTAGGAAAAATGGTTCTTAAAATTGCTTTTGTTTTTATCTTGCATTATATCTTCGACTGACTTTTCATTTTTAGCATCGCAAAAAAAAGTCCAATAATAATGGTTTTATTTAAACTTAAGGAGGTTATCATCAGCCACTGATGAACAACTAATAAATATGAATACATCCGGCACCGCTCAAATCTGAGTTAGTTAAATTAATTGGCATCGGCAGTCCAAAGTCCTTGACAGATTTACCCCCAACGCTTCGTCAATGACGTTTTCATAATAATATTGTTCGATAAGACAGGATAAAAGTATCCTAAGTATATGAATATCTGGTCAAATAATGTATAGAAATTTTAGTTTTAGTTTAATATACTTAAATTTTGGCGGTAAAATATTTTAACAACAGTTTTGATAATTCCATCACCAAGGACACACTATATAAAGTATTTTTTTTACTCATTCTAGTACGAAATTTAAATAAAATCTGTGATAGCCCACCTGCGTGTTCTCCGCGTTACGCAATTAAACGGTCCATTTTTAAATTACACAAGAATTACATAATATGAGTTTTTATAGCCCCTAATTGAAAATTATCGCTAAATGATACATTTGG
The DNA here is from genome assembly GCA_902825455.1 of Arctia plantaginis. NCBI lineage: Eukaryota > Metazoa > Arthropoda > Insecta > Lepidoptera > Erebidae > Arctia > Arctia plantaginis. The sequence goes on along the minus strand of CADEBD010001048.1, from coordinate 2,842,658 downwards.
CGATTATTTAACCATCTTTAAGAACATAATGATTGAATTGCCACGAATGTATTTTATTGAAAAAAGTAATAACTCAGTCAGTATGCGTTTAAAAAACAATTGCTTCAAGGTTACATATTGTTATTCACCTTTCGATAATCCACTGAACAGTGCTCCGGAGTTGAACAACTCCTTAGCAAAAACGTTAATAGTTTTGCATGCACGTAACGAGAATCAGACCCGATACCACGAACAATTAATTACCAGTCTGTTTACGAAATGCCTATTCCTTTTGTTTTTTTGACAATCATAGTAGGTCAATAGTTATTGAACGACGGAAATGAATAAATAGTTGCGAGATTCGGTTTTTGTTTTGAATGAAACGTTATTTGAATTGTATTGTTTTATATTGTAGGCGTTACAGTTTTGTAGGCATGAGTTTTTACGGTACAAGTTCCTTCTGTTTTTTTTATTAGGTATTCGTTGTTTGATAGTGTGTGACATGCGCAACATTGATTTTTATTCACAGTTATTGTTTTGAATAAGACAATATCGGTGTTTATTATTGACAAGATTTATTTAGTACTAACTGACCTGCGCAATTTCGTCAGCGTTTCTTAAAAGGAAAAAAAAACACGTATTTACAACATTTTTCATAAATGCTCGGCTCCTACTGGTCGTAGCGTGATGTGATATAGCTTTAGGATATTTAAGCCTTCCTCGAAAAAACGGGCTATTTAACAATAAATACTTTTTCAATTCGAACCAGTAGTTCCTGAGATTAGCGTTCAATTAAACAAACAAACAGACTCTTAGCTTTTATAATGGAGTATTTTGCCTAATCAAATTGTTCCTTTTTGATAAACGCAGCACTAAAGTATAGCTTTACTAATAGAAATTCTAAATAAGCTAGTTCTATCAAGGTATTTAGATAGTAAGATCAATTGAATTTCTGTTGTAAATTTACCACAATTCTCCACTTGGATTTTCCAAGGAACTCTGTTAACATATTTTTTTTCATTTACTGATCACAAACAGCCTTTAGCAGTCCTCTGATGGACATAGGCCACTCCTTAGAAAATAGGTTTTGGCCTACTATATAAATCTCTTTTAACCAACTATTATTTTATAAATAAAATTTCATTATCAGACAAGTACGTAACACGTCTGATTCCGAACGTTTCCGAACCGTGTACCTTAAAGGATTTACAAAACGTTTTCAATTATAGTAACCAGTACCACCAAAGAGCCCTGGAACTCCCTACAATATCGATCTTCTTTAGGTCCTTGAGGTAGATGACTTTTGTGCCCTATTCAAAAGAAAAAAAGCCCAGGTAACATTTTTAATGTTTATTAAAATAAACTGCAGTCTTAATTAGAAATTAAACGATTTTTATTACATAAAATTGTAATATGCATCATCTGTCATATATTAATCTAACAGAATTGAGATCTTTATTTACGCGGCAAATAGACAGCCATTTTGTTTTTTTTTTACACAAGAGTATTGGATTACACCAATGATGCTACCGTGAAATGTAAACGAGTATATTTTAGAATATTTACATAAATTATTGCATTAAAGGAAAAGGCGGATCAGTTACATATTTACAGTTCCACTTTTAACGGATATTACACCGATCAAACTGGATTTGCGAATATTAAAATAATTCATACATAATAAATTGATGTTTAATAATGAAATATAGTTAAGAGAGAGCCTTTTTTTGTTGACGGCGTGGACAATCACTTCGGCTCACCTGCTCCTCGGGGACACAGGAGCCAGGAGTATGTGGTGATTCCATTAAAAACCACCCCGACGGTTGGCCTCAGGTGTCCTACTCAGGACCATGTTATTTCAGGCCCCCTCCGAATTGACACCATGCCTAATCAGGCCCTATCAAGCACTGAAAGCACTTCCCCCCAGTCAAGAGAGGGCCTAAGACCCTGTATCTATATATCTATAAAATAAGAAAGTGACAGACTGATTTCCTGACTGATCGATCAACGCACATCTGAAACTTCAAAGTCGTATGAAATTTTGCATAAATGTTCCTTAGGTGAAGTAGGTGTGCACAAAGAAATGATGTTTTAAAATGGGGGTTACGGGTGCAAAATAGGGGTTAAAATAAAAACTAATAAAAAGGGTGGCAAATTTGATTGGGGAACTATTTGTTAACTCGATTCCAAATTCTCAGTATAATCATATTCTTTATTAAAAACAATATTAATTAAACACCTATTTATATAACTTTTTAAAGCGTTAGTATGTTTGTTAGTCAATCACCCCAAAACGACTTTCCAGATCTGGACGAAAATTTATGCCGGCCAAATTTATTGTCAAAATTGACATTTCCGCGAGCGAAGCCGTGGGCAAAAGTTAGTTTTACCTTATTTATAGTTAGTACTATCTGATTTACGTATCGGTGTAATTGCCAACTAGAGGGGTTAGAGGCCTCCTTGTCTTAAGTGTACACCTGGAACCCCATCAAAAGACAAGTTTGGCCTCCATGAAGTGACGACTCGTTTAAAAGAAAAAATCCTTCGGTCTAAGAAAACTATCTATCGTGGTGTAATAAATAGTTATTCTATTTTGAAACCGAACTTATGAAGTTTATCGATTTGGATACGTACTAACGCTACACTATGGATCCAGGCAAGCCGAGGTCTTCTGTATTTAAATACTTCACCTTCAGTATTAGTAAAAGGGTGAAATAATAAGACTATTTCCCTGTAAACCGAACTAATACCGTTTCCAACAAACCGATGTGTTTCTGATATCAGTAAAAATAGGTTTTTATAGCTGAAGAGTTATGTTCTTTGATGACACCAATCTCAAGATGTCCGATTTAAATATACTTTTTTTATTACATAACACTAAACATGTCGTGAGAAATAAAGGAGAAAGGTAATAAATAAAAAATTATTAGTCTCATAGGAAGATACTACTCATTTTATAAAATTGACAAGACCCAGACATATTTAAATTATAGTACAATACATACTTCCGTACCTACATCATAAATGTGAATTTCACGCCTAAACCACTAAACCGATTTTGAAAAGTATTTCCCCAATAGAAAGCTACATTATCGATGACCGATATACATGCGATCGAAGCCACGGGTAAAAGCTACTTTTAACATAAAAGTAGGTACATGTCCTCTCAATAATCTCATATGACTCCTATTGGCCGGATTAACAAGAGTAAGAGACGAAAACGTCGGCATAATTCACGGACAGCTATCAGCTCATTGGAATAATGAGACCTGATTATAGTTAATAATGTACATGTAGGTGTTTTACCTCTGCCTATCCTCTCCGGGCTACAGGCGTGAGTCTCAAATTACCTACGACGATAATTCAAATAAATATAAAAAAAAACTTTGACAAACAAAACTGCCCATCAGTCTATTAAAATATGACATTTAAAAACATAAAAATAAAAAAGTCCAATTTTGTCTATTTTAAATATATCGAGTTAATACTTTTTTGCAAACATGCCTTTGATATATTGAAACAACATTAACCATAAATTAGCTGGCCGATTACCATAAAATACACAGAACAGGTTGTCTGTGGAATTAAAAAAATATGTAAAAAAAGTTGTTTGAACATCTATTTTGTGTTGAACATTTCCAGTGACGATACTAACATCACTAACATTAATTGATTATTAATTTTTCAATTATAAATGTTTGATGTTTTTGAAAATGTTTATTATTTTTATTGTTTTCTTAAGTTATACAGATGTGTATAAACTATTATGGCATCTGTTAACGACCACAGACCATGTACCTCTAACCGCCTCCAGTGTACTTACATATAATATTTCTGATAGGTGTTCTTCTTCGAAAATTACAATTTTTCTTCAGCTTCTCTTAAATTAACCAAGGAAGACACAGACACTACAGACAGACAGACAGACTACAGACATCAAAGAAGAGGTCATTACCTCTTCTTTGATGTCTGTAGATCAGTGATGACAATAGTTTTTTGAGAGACAATAGTTTTTTCAACATGAGCTTCCTCACTTCGGGCTTTAAACAGTTGTTTCTGATGATTAGAGTTACGCTGACAGAAATCAGAGTACTCAAATAAGGGCCACAAGGCCACATTGACCCTTCTTTCCGCCTTTGTTTTGGCTAAAAGTACTCACTATTTCATTCCGGAGTGTAACGTGGTAAGGATTTTTTATAATATAGGAGGCCAAACGAGTAAAGCAGAGCAGAGAGGTCAACTACAATTCAAGGGTCACAAGTCAGTCAGAGTCCTCCCTCCAGAATCAGGAGGAGGGTCTGGGCTGCGGCAACCTTCCCAACTCGGGGAAAAACAACGAGAGAATTGTCTAACACATGTTTTACCTGAAAGCGTGGTATTATTTATGCCTTCGGCCTGAATGTACCTAAGAATGTGGTCCCACGTTGGAAGAGATTAAAAAAAATACATTAAATGACATGCTGATCTTATCCTAGGGGCTTCTACAATCACAGGACGGACTTCGGAAACTACTGCAGTTCCACTCGTGTTACCTGTTCCAGACTACATGTCTTACTTCTCCCTCCTTAGCCTCACTCACCTTACCTCTCTCTGACCATTTTCTTAATTTATCTTCTTTCTTTATCCCGTCTTATAACTATTACATTATCTTGGTGTCAGGCAAGGATCCTGCTACAAAAGAAAACCAACAAAAAGTCTTCGACAAACGAGCAGATGAGATGATTAGTTATTATCATCACCCATTAATCAAGAAACATAGTTGTGTTGGCGCTCTTTCAGTCCATCTCTGCCCAGAATTAGGGCGGGCATAAATAGAGGAAAGATAATAATCATTAACAGCCTTGAATGGTGCACTGCCGAATATACAACTCTCCTTAGAAATGAGGTTGTGGCCTACCAAACCACGCTGGACAGACGGATTGGCACAGGCTTTGTTTTAAGTTTTCCTTCTCTTTGCAGTGCTGATGTGCTGCGACTCCTACGACACTCCATTTTCTTAATCCGTCACCACACGGATTTAAAGATTATTATAGGTATATTAAATCAAAAATCTTTAACACAGTGATTGTTTGTTGACGAATGACTAAATTGTATTATTCATGGTTTAAACCCATCTTAACATGCACAAAGAATTATAGCGGTTAGTGCTAGGTACATGTTATACAAAAGAAAAGCTTATTTATATTCTTGGCTTGTATAATGAGTAATTGTGGACGAATTACTCACTCATTCATGACAATAGTTTTCAATGGAATCATGATATGTAAAGAATAGAGGTATTTTGACTTTGGCGCGGTTTCCGGCTGACAGATATTGTCTATGATTATTAGGATAAATGATATTCTTGCAGGATAAACGCAAATTAGAATAGAGACAAACGCAGATTGCTTCTTTACTTTAGGACTTAGTAGTTGCTATTAAAATTACTCACTACTAGAAATGAAAATTATTGCTGTCCTGCGTTAGTGTGTGTGTGTGTGTGTAGTCTAGCGCTAGCGTAATAATAATAATTAGTCGCAGTAATTTTGTAAATCAGTCACAGCTGTGATGTAATGATTTAAAAATCATATGTTTTTTCTAAAGTGATTGTGATTTTATTCCATACCTACTCGCTACTACTACTAACTAGGAACTAGGTTTCTGCTTGTTTAAAGTGTCCACCAGGTAAGATATGCTATTTTGTAGCTCTAGTGATGAAATATGTTCGTGCATATACTGCATTCTCCACTATTCTATTGGGTCAGTCTGTCAGCGAAGCAATATTTATGTTCTTGTGGCCACGCCTCGGCCAAGTTCTCGATAACTTCCAACAGCTAATTCCGCTGTGAGCTCAGCATGAGGCGAGCCCGTATGCAATGTTTGAAGCGCACAGTTCGGTTCTAAGAACAGGTAATGTGTGTAGGTATTTAGTTCTGCACGGATGTGTCATGTTGTGTTCTCGCTGTAATGTCGTTGTGTTAGACACAGTTGGCTTAAATTAATGTTTATTGATTACCTATATCATGAATGTCTACTAAATAATATTTTATTACTTCTAAATATTATACAAAAAAGAACAACGTTAATGTATCTAATTTCACGTTGTTATTTTGATTCGTATTAAATATATATTGTCCAGAAGATCAATTCTCGTAATAAAAAATCCTTTCAAAATTCAGTTCTGATCTACTCTCAATCTCACAAATATCATAAAAGGTATTCTCGTATTAAAGTATTATTAAGTCTAGCAGAATACCTATTCAACTTTTGGTCATAATACGATATAATCATATTACAGTCAACTTTGGATGTTTAATACTTTAATACGAGAAATTCCTTTATGACATTTGTGAGATCGAAACTAGATCGGAACTAAATTTTGAACGATATTTTTTACGAGAATTGACCTTTTGGTCTGATCCACCTGCCTTAACGCAAGTACCGGTTTCAACAGACTCGTGTCGTACCGGCCGAGCCAATATCCTGTCAAATATTTAATATTTGTTTTAAATAATGTTACAAGTGTTTTACATCAAACGCACCGCATGGGAACTGTGACGGCACTACCTTGACTTTACGTACGTTCATCTTACAGAAGATGTTGCCATAGATAAAATACCTGTTGATGTAGCGACATCGTAGCCTATCATCAAATAACACTTCTATACTAAATATAAAGCTAAAAACTTTGTTTGTTTAAACGCTCTAATCTCAGGAACTGTTCGTTCGAACTGAAAAATTCTTATAGTGTTGGATAGCCTATTTATCAGGTAGGGCTATGGACCATATAACATTACGCTACGACTAATAGGAGCCGAGCATCAAAGAAAAATGTTGCAAAAACAGGTCAAATTTATTACTTTTGAGAGACAGAGGGATTCAGCTAGTATAATATGTATGTAAAACACTAGAAGACCCGGTGAATTACGTATCACCTACATATATTTATCCATATATATATTACGCGTTTCTTTTTAACAAAAATAATTAATAGTGCTTAATTACAAAATAAAATCAAGTGAAGTACAAAATAAATATAACAAAAGTTGTCGAGCACTAAAGGAGAACGGCAGATCCTGTACCCCTACCCCAAGTCATAAATTTTTGGATGATTATGAAATTTGTACCGTTTATAAAGCTAGTCATCCTAACTATTTTACATAAAAAACGATATATTTACATCGAGATTAACGAATGAGCTCACTGGTGTATTTAGCAATTAAAAACAAACATTCACTTATTAATAATATTGACTGTACAGATTAGACGAAGTAATAAAGGAATTATTATTTTAAATCACCTAATTTAAGTAAAGGTAATAACAACTTTTATTCAAATCGATTAGATTAATCGTGAGCAATATGTAAAAAAGTAATGAAACTGACACGACAGGGTATCGTTTTATTGACGGATCAAGAAAATCATATACGAATGATTTTGAAAGCTATCTAGGTCAACTTTTTAACAACAGTGACAACTCAATTGTGACAGGCAGCTGTCATTGGTATCGACTTCGCACAGCCTATAATGCAAACTATAAACTAAAAACACTTAAAAATAAACTGTAATTGTTGATGATATTAACAGCCAATTAAATACAACAATAATCAATACCATGAAAAACGGAAGGCATGCCTATCATTGTCCTTTACTAAATAATGACAGAATGTTTTAAAAATATTTAGTAGGGTCACTATGTCAAAGGATTGACATATTTGTTTAGTTGTCAAGCTACTAAAGCTTTTTACATTGGGACTAATCCCACCCACACGCCCACCACTGTAACTCCTGTACACCAGGATCCACAGCAGTGACCCACGAACACACCGAGTTATGACACTCGGGAAGTCCCAGGAAGAAATTAAACTGTCTTGGAACCCGCAACGAAATTAATCAGAAGAAAATTGGAGGAGTTGGAAATACAGTAAATCCACTTCCCTCCTTAGCAAAGCGGGAGACAAAATGAAGTAAAATGGGCATACACCCTTTTAAACAGGGGAGCACCACGGCCATAAATATTACGGGTCCTACGTGAGCTATGTTTGATTTCTATAATATGTATGGCAGAATCGCCTAAACGCACGGAAATTCACCCTAGTTGACACAAGATCCCCATAGTATACCGCCCCAGATGTCACCTGCAAGCTATTCAGCATTATATTACGTTCATTATACCAAAGACTACATTCCCAGAGGATATGATGAGCAGACTGTTCATAGTGAGAGTTAGGTGTTGAGCATTGACACAATGGTGACTCGACTAATTTAAATGAATAAAGCTTGCTCTTAAAGTTACCATGACCCGTAAGAAATTGAGAGACACAGTGATCCACCTCAAGCCATATCCTCGACAACCGTTCGCGAACAGATGGAAAGAATTGGTAAAGATGGCGCCCCTTGGATGATTCATCCCAGCGTTGTTGCCATTCGTCTATGAGGTTATTATAGACATCGGGCTGCTGTTGAAGCAATCTTGTAATTTTACCGCGATCCCGCGCGCCCAAAAAATCGCATTCCATGTTTTGTTGTCGTGAATAGTACATGGCTGCACGTCTCTGCACCTCGAGATCGACCGGAAGCACACCCGCCAACACCGGCAAAGCCTCAGTGCTAACCGTCCTATATGCCTTACACAAGAATATCAGTGCAAGTCGTTGGCCTTGTAACAGTTTGCGACGGACAGCGCCTACGGTCGCCCTATCGGCCCATACAGGTGCACCATAGCACATAGAACCTAAATAAGTAGCTCCGTATATGATCTTTAATGTATTAAATGATAGACCCCATGTCGCAGTTGATATCCTTGTCAATGCACAGAAACTCTTTTTAGACTTTTCATTAACTATTTTAATATGTTCGATAAATGAAAAGTTTCTTTCTAAAACTAATCCTAGATAACACACTGCGGTTTTATTTTTTACAGTAACATTGTCAAATCTAATGCTCGGCGGTGATTTGAGGTTACCTTTTAAAAGTAGCTGGAAGGTTTTGTTGGGTGCAAAAGTTAAGCGATTACGTTGACCCCATTGAGATATCAAGTTCAAACATCTATTGGCTAATCTCTCAAGCCCCGCCCTAGTATCAGATTCCACCAGTAATAAGCCGTCATCAGCATACGCGTTCAGAGTACATCCGGATGGTATTGGTATCGCAAGAAAATCGTCGAAGCCGATATTCCACAAGTATGGACCTAGCACCGATCCCTGAGGACATCCCATTGTAAGCGCCTTCGACACAGAATGATGACCAAGTCTTAGTTTAGTTGTACCTTGTGAAAAGTACGAAGAGATAAGGGAATAAATATTTTTAAAGCACCCCCGTGATTTTAATTTCAGCAACAGCATGGGCCACCATGCGTTGTCGAAGGCGCCAGATATATCTAAGAAAATAGCCAGCACGTATTGAAATTTTGACCCTGTGACAAGCTTTCTAACCGATATAACAGCGTCAGTTGTCGATTTACCCAACGTAAATCCAAATTGTCTATCATGAAATTTGACTCCACCTGGCAGAAGCCGGGGCACTACAAGACGTTCTAAAAGCTTTCCTAACGATGGTAACAATGTTATTGGTCGGTAGGATGTAGGATCATCCGGTGGCTTGTCGCCACTTTTTGGTATTATACGAATATTACCGCACCGCCATATACGAGGAAATATTCCTTCAGCAATGCAACGTTTAAAGACAGTGAAAATCGTGTCACCCGAAAGTTTACAAGCTTCTTTTATCATTTTGTTAGATATTTTATCATCGCCCGAAGCCTTGTTTAGCGGCAAGGATCTAATGATACCGAGAAATTCGTCTGAAGATGGTAAATCAGACATTGGAGATAGTGGTGGTTCGATGGCCCACTGCCTGATCTGTCGGTGATGATCAGTGTCGTTTTCCGGTCGATCGTCAGGTACGAGTGAGTCTAAAAGATATTCTGCTGTTTGTTCTACTCCTGTGGTATATCTGTTATTAATTTTGATGTTCTGTATGTATGCAAGGTCGATTGATCTATTTGCCTTAAATTCGTGATACAAAGGTGACCACGGGCCCTCTCTATCGAGTTTATCAAGAACTTTCTGAATTAAGTTTCCCTTGGATTTTTCCACAGCAGCTCTGTAGTGGGACCTGGCAACTCTAAGAGCAATGAGAGCATTGTTGTACAAATCTCCTGTTACGTTATGTTTTTTAATATTGTTTAATTTTCTACGAGCTTTCCGGTAGCTTCTACGTAGTTCGGCTAATCTATCATTCCACCAATCACATCTACGAGTGTTAGTGATAGATCCGCGACCAATAGTTACATCAGCGCAGTATGTAAAAGTTTCTGATAGTATTTCTGCGCTTTCCTCAGCTGATAAACTACTGCGACTGAAGTCTTTGGTATGAGTTGCAAAGAGTGAACCAAACAAAGCCCAGTTCGCACCTTTCGTTTTATATCTAAAATTATAGGGAGCCCTTTGTGGATCCTGTGCAACCCTTGGTATGAATTCGTACACGATCAAGCGGTGATCACTACAGGATGCGTCCGGAAGGACACGCCATCCGGATATCGAGACGTCGCCGCGCGTAAGCGTCACGTCAATAGAAGACTCACCCATTGGGTTGCAAAAAGTTGGTGGTGCATCGGGGGTATTGTGAATAATAAGATTCATTTCCGCAATGAAATCTTCAACCGCACAACGTCGAACCGTGTCGGTTGAACGCAACTTGCCATACCATAATGAAGATGACGCATTGACATCAGCGCCAATGATAATTTTATGTCCCACGAGGAACTACTAAAGCTTCTTTAAAAACAAATGTTTTTATCATAAACAATTGATTTGTATTGAATGTATTGAATTGTAATTATTCGCAAGTAACAAAATGTCCCCGTGCATAAATTTGTGACTAATTATAATGCCAGGTGAAGGTTTTAACCTTTTGTCTGTGTCTGGTCATTATTAATCATGGAAATAGATCTCTGTTCAATTTTAATGTAGCTTATATCTATCTCTTTCTAAGCTTAGTCACAATATAAGTTTCTGACAACCAACAAATATGCCGATCCTTTGTCATAGTGATACTTTGTATTTTTAAAACCAACACGCGATAATCCGAATATTTTGGGTAAAGAATTTATTTATCTCACAAAGAAATTTACATTTCACTTACATGGGAATATATTTTTCATCACTCAAACACTTAAATATGACACTATTTTTATTAAACAGTTTACAATTTGAACGGTTACGTTATAGTTTTGATACTAATCAATTTGTGTGGGTACTCAAATTATCCACGACTAGAGACGGAAATATAAGTGTACTAAATGCGGACTCGTGGTCACAATACACGTTAGAACACAGGAGTACTCATTCATTTTACACGATCGTAATAGTGGTGCTTTTTTTTGTTTATATACAATAAAGCATTAGTTAAATTTTTAAATGCTTAATATGTTTCTTGAATATTGTGTTTTTAAGTTGTCTATTCGATAATAGGTAGGTTTCTAATTTGATCCGAGTTTATCGTACCGACCACGGGACGACCATCAAATGTTGACAGGAAGGAACATTTGTATGGGAAAGTAAAATCGCTGTTTTTGCTAACTACCGAAGACTGAGACTAACGAACAGTTATTTATTTTCAAATTTAGATAGGATTTTTTTGTTTTTGTTTAGAAAAACTTGTGGCAGTATAAGTCAGATTAAAATAATTCTTTCAGCATGGGATAGAATAGCCATTGAGGTATGCTCTAAACTGTAAATGACACGAGAGCCAGTAGTGAAAGTGCAGAGGATGCGTAGTAACTACTTACCTATGGGAAACCTATTCTTCGTCACGTATGCGCTGGCTCGATCGGACTGACATACTCTAATACATATTTTTAAGTACTACACACTTCAGTTACTTAGCACAGGTCTCTATGTGCGCGCTTGCGCCGCTTCCTACTGAGTTGAGTGGGTTCGATCCCCACATGGACCGCTTAGGTGATCCACAAATTGTTGTCCTGAGTCTAGGTGTTCTTTATATAGGTTTCATGTATGTTTGTTAAATCCCCCGCGACACAAGATGTATTACTAATGCGTTCTTTGTCATGTAAAACCAAAAAAATAATTAAAAACGTAAACAGTTAATTTATAATTTTTCAAATGACACAACAACATTAATTGTTATTTTTATACATGTCTGCTTACACCGCAAGACTAAGACGTACGTGATAATAGCTAATAAAACCACTGACCGGCAGATATCACAATAAAACAGGAAAATATCGTAAAAACTGCGCTCTCTTTCAGTTCGTGAGCACGCACGCCGTTAAATAATAAAATATTATATGACGTCACTATACATCTCTTAATGGGTAATAAAAGACACTAGCGGAGGGAGCTGGTGATGTTGAACAGCCTTGGCAATAGATGGATAACCATTTTCTAGTTCCACCGCACATGACACAGGGAGCTTTAAGGGTTATGAGCAACTTTTTAGATACCATTGTGGTGTTAGAGTGGTCAAAGTAGGCCAAAATCTCCTTTCTAAGGAGAGGTCTATATCCAGCAGTAGACTATTAAAAGCTGTTGATGTGATGTGATATGATACATATGAGCGTTCCTCTTGAATCGCTCTCTCTAGTGATGAAAAAGGTCTAAGCTTTCACGCACTAGAACCATTTTTACACGCTTTATATTAGCTTCACTTGTATGTTTGTTTGTATGTTTGTAACCGACTACTTTGGGCGTGATTTTGACTGACTTTAAACGGTCAGAATTCGTTCAAACTTTGTAGATATATCGAGGACCGATGACAATACACTAATTTAAAAAATAAAATAAAAAAATATAGTTTTAAAAAACTAAAAAACTTTTTTTTAATTTATTTTATTTTATATTGTGTCAAGATAGCAAGAAAAATAAACATGTTTACATGATAAAATTATAAATGTAAGTTTCTGTCGTGGGGCCTTACCTCACTTACTATAACCACATGAAATTCTGTCACACGTAAGTCTATTGTAGGCAACTCAGGATATCTTAACAAGAAGAGAATCCGAGGATCCCTGCAGCCGTAGACCGCTTGGTTAGCAGCCAAGCACACCGTGTAGTGTACGGGGGCCCTAAATCCTGTCCAGGTCAGAGAGCTGCGGAACTTTTTGGCCCCATGAGGAAAACTAGCGCTGTGCTTTAGTTTGTTATGCTATACTCGTAGTACCTACAGCAAACCGCTGAATGGGATGACCCTTTTGTTGACAACCAATGTACTTACATAAAATTTATGCATTTTTGTTGTGGTTAATAATAATTTGTTGTGGACAATCTTACTAATATTATAAAGGCATAAGTTTGTATGGATGTTTGTTACTCTTACACGCAAAAAACGACTGAACGTAACTGGGTGAAATTTGGCACAGACATAGATTTTAGTCTGGAAGAGCACATAGACTCGTGGAATGAGCAAGGTAGAACAACAATCGCAGGTAACACCATGGCGCGCAGATAGTTTTAAAATGATTTTACATCTTTCTTTTCTAGAGCAGGCTGCGAAGCAGGACGCAAAACACACGTCAGTAAAAGTATATATCCTAAATTGTTATTATTTTTTCTATCACCTTAATTAGAAGTTTAAAAAGAGAGAGTGGGAGAAGAATTTGGGAGTTTTTATTTTATAGTCAGTCAAAATACCGTGTGAAACGCTCTGTTGAATGTTTTCAGAATGTACAAAATTAAATGAAGTCAAAACTCACTGCGACCTTTTTTAATAAACGGACTCTCTGGACACAAAAACATTTACATTTCGTTAGGGCTTAGTCATATTGTCCTCGTTTTGGGGTTCCGTATTCGTAACTACGAATCTTACCTATAGTGGAGCCCTGTCTGTACATTCATGGATGAACGTACTCCCTCATCCCTCCCTTATATAGTACCTTATATAGATTGTATAGTACCTTATATATTATACCATGTATAGATTGTTGTACTATATAAGGGAGAGAGGATTTTTTTCTCGTCTATCTTATAGTGAGGAGGGGAGGGGGGGGGGGGGGGGGGGGGGTCGTAGATAAATCTCTATAAAACATTTTGAGCGTGAAGCTTGCAAAATATAAACCTTTATAGTGTTTTTTTGTAAGCGATACCTAGCCCTCCCTAAAGTGCTTCCCATCACTCAGTTACCTGTAATGTTTTAAAAACAATAGTCGTCGACTTTGGAGATTTCGTACTTAATACGAAATCCTTAGAAAAAATGGGTTATTCCGTCTTCATCTTGCTAAATTTCATTCCAGTATGTCATTTTCTTAACTGATTCCAGTTTTTATTTCACATTTATCACAGGTCATTATTTATTCTTTCTATTCATAACTGACCCCGTTTTGTTTAATTTGCTATTCGTAACTCATCATTAATTTTAAAGGTGGGTTGAGTACTAAATAAGCGTTTGGCATGATATAAGAATGGGATGAGATTCAGTAGGAAGAAGAAGGAACAACCTAAAAAAATAGATTTTAATAAACTACAGAAACCTAAATTGCGTATGACCCAACAGGTCCATAGACAGTTATTGTTTATTTGTTATAAATCTGACTCAATATTTAATCCAAATTTTAATCTTATATATAAAATTCCCGTGTAACAATGTTAGTTACCATACTCCTCCGAAACGGCTGGACCGATTTTTATGAATATTTGTGTGCACATCGGGTAGGTCTGAGAATCGGCCAACATCTATTTTTAATATCCCCAAATGACAAGGGTGACCCACCCCATTTTTTTTTTTTTTTTTTCCGTGCGGAAATCCCCTCGGATACCACCTGTCGGTGGCATGTCGGACTCGAACCAACTAAAACCGCACGCCGTCTCGGGTATTAATAGCCGGGGAACCAGGTATACCCTAGAAAGGAAGTCCCTGGTGCCCCGACATACCTCGGGTCAGGACCCACCCCTAAAGTTTTTTTTGTTACAGTGTTCCCCTAAAGTTAGAACCCGGGTAAATTAGATAAGTCATTAGAATTGTGGCATAGACTAAAAGCTGCATTTATAGTCTGTATTCCAAAGTAAAGGGCTTTATAACTTTTTTTTATGTTATACTCTAAATGTGACTGAGCCTTTATGCTAAATCACGAAGGTATTCCTGTTCCTTTAGATTTAAAAAAAAATATTTGAAACAAAAACTTCCGTCCTCTATCCGTCCAATCGTGACAATGACCTATGACGTCTGACCCGTGTGAAACTGACATCGTGATGTTCGGGTCGCGTTCGGTGTTCGAATTTCGAAAAAAAAAGGAAGACGTCACGGCCCGCTGATTGCATAGAATGTGTTCCGCCGTTGACGAGTAATCACGAAGTTGACTAATTTCGAAAATTGAATGTTTGGAATGCACGAACTTTCGGTTAGAGTTTGTCCCACAGATAATCCATTAGATTTACTATAACGATATCATGTACTTAATAATGTGAATATAGTGAAAGTTCTCGATAATGAATAAATAAAACAATATAAGTTATAATATCACATATGAATTGTTACATCTAAAATCTCATGGCCAACTCTAGCAGTGCGCCCAATCATTACGTCATCATAAGACGCAACGTAAGACAGGAAAACGCACGCCATTGTACGTTTCCCAGGCTTCCGGTTACATACTTCCGTCCCATCCCGAAATCACTCTTAAAGACTACAAGAAAGGCTGACAAATAAAAAAAAACAGTAACTTGATACATCAACCGCCTATTACTAAGCTAGATAGAGCCCGTACTACGGCAACCGGAAGTTCTGTAGATAGGCTGTAGTCGGAGTTTTTAGGGCTCCAATTACCCGTAACAATTGTCGCAGATGTTTGTATGGCAACCATATATTTATTTCTAGACATATACATATTTTATTATACATAAATGGATAAATTACACCCAGACAATAAACAAAATGCTCATCAGAAATCAGAGAGTGATTTGTTCTGAGCGTGTGCATTAAATTTATGACTTATGTAGTTAAAACTATTAACATTTGTACATGATCATAACAATTATAAAATAAATTAAAAGAAAATTTAACGACATTTTTCTTAATAACTGTTTGAAAATGTTGTTTCGTCTGACCGTTACGTCTTGTAGGCGCCTGTTCCAACTAACGTCATTCAGTCACTATAATTATGGTCAATGCTCTGCTCCTAAGGGTTGTTACGTGAGGTTTTATGGTTTATATTATTCCTCAATATCTGTAGATGTGATATAACTTACCGCGTTATACGAACAAAATACTCATCAGTATTATTTTGCAACTGGCTATGTTTTGTTTTGCCAGAAATATAAGTCTGTATGTACTCGAATGTATCTCTTTGGTATATCTGTATTCTAAACGGCTTGATAAATTTTAACGTTTGAGGTAACGGTAACGTTCGTTCTGATTGTGAGAATTACACTGGGTATAGGAATATTATTAAAATTCCTGGTTTATTTAATTCTAAGTACCTATACAGTGTAACTTCACAAACCTTATTCTCGTACCTACTTATTTATTATGGCCTTACCTTAATGCCAGACGGCCAGCGTGATATGGTAGGTCAAAACTTCCTTTCTAAGAAGAGGCCTATGTCCAACAGTGGACTAATCAAGGCTGTTGATGATGATGATACATTTTCACGCCATCGAGTTTTTTGTTTTTTCATTAATTAGTTCTTTACGTAACTGTAGCTAAATTGTATTTGGTAACATGTGGACGTTTAATAAGCCTCCGTTTACATTTTCGGGTATATAGGCGTGAGTGTATTTACTTTACTTTATTGTACCTTTGCATTGCTATAAAACAAATCCAATCTATACAAATAAATAAAATAGAAATGTCTGTTTGTAATGTCAAAATAATAGGTTTTTTCATGCTCACACGGTTATTTGCACGATACCTATGCCTAAAAAACAGTTTAATTTTTTTTTGTCTGTCTGTCTGTCTGTTTGTTCCTTGTAATCATCTAAACGGCTGGTCCGATTTTGATAATATTTTACTACCAGGTAGCTGTAGTATATAAGAAGTAACTTAGACAATTTTTCCTCTCAGAAAAACCCTATTAAATTTTGCCCAGTCCGTGAATCGAACCCCCTAAGGCAGTGCTTTTCAAATTCCAAGAGAACGATGTTGTGGGTACCAGCTAGTCGTTAATAACAATGCTATTCAACCCTATCCTATTAATTAATTGCAACAATTAATTACATTAATTGACTTCAACAATAAAATAATAATTATCGATTAATAATCACATAAAATACGAGTATAATAGCTAGAAGATAGTATTTAAGTTTAAATTACCCGCTACTAAGTTATTTTATTTAAATGCTCATAAATCAAGGTATTACGACGAGAAACGCATAGTCGGATATTAATACTTATTTTAAATTAAAACATGTAATTGTATGACTCTGTTTCAGTATTTGGATCCCTAGGTATTTCATCCAGGTATTCCATCATACGTTCAAGAAGGCTGAATGGTTGAACTAGAAGCTCAGCAGGTTTTTTTTTATAGGGGCAAACGAGCATACGGGTCACCTGATGGTCAGCAACTACCGCTGCACATGGACACCTGCGACTTAAAAGTCACAAGTGCGTTGCTGCCCTTGGAGTCCCTCCCGTTTGAGTCAACGGGACGGGGGATTTGGAACCTTGTAACCTCACTCACTCAGTGAAAGGCAACCAAAGAATTGCTTAATACCGGTTTTCTGTGAGTTTTATGCGATATCCACTTTCTTCTAGAAGGGGTCGGGAATAATAGAATTCAAATATCTTTATTATTAATAACTGCTTTAGCTTTAAATTGTGATTTTAGCCTTCTTTTAAGCAATCAATGCCATTGTTAGGAGTCTCCGCTCTTCGACAACTAAATGTAAATAATACTTAGAATACCCAAGTTATTTTTAAAAACATTGTTTATGGACTGTGTGCGTGCGTATGTTTGTCTGTGCGCGCGTGCGCGTGTGTGATCCGGGAATTAATATAACTTTCTTTCTTTTCTTTAAAAAAAATACCGATCTGTAAAGTTGGTTTACTGACGATAGTTGAACGTGACAACGTCATAAGAAAATACTGATGGAATGGTTGAATTTTTCAAAAATGTATTATTGTATACGAGTAGTAGCTGTCCACGCGGACGCATCGCTCACTCAAGTTCCTACTTGAGAGAGACAGATGTCGAACGCTGCCAAACGCGGAGGCCGATTGTGCCTCTTTGTCACTCGTTCCGCGCTCTCGCTTGCACTTCACGCCTTAAATGGAACGCCTCAGAGCGAGGTAACGCCGCATGAGTCATGTTTTTTCGTGCGTGCAGCCGGCTCCATCGAATTATAAGACGTTGTCACGTCAAAACAGCTCCCGCACTAGGAATATATCCTGTGTCGCTGGGGACTTTACAAACATACATGAAACCGACACTTAGAACACTCAGACTCATTTTGACCAGACCCAGGCTCAATTTGTGGATCACACAAAGTGTCGTCCTATGTGGGGATCGAACCCACAACACTCAGCGTAGTAGGCAACGGCTTGGCGACCGCTTAAAACGCAGTTATTGAGTACACGGATGGCGTAGTCTATTACGAAATACAACTGTTTAAAAAATATATTTTAACGTAATTATTAAGTAAATTTTCTTTTATCTTAAAACATACCGAATAGAAACATCTACGCCTAAAGTCAATAATTGGGCATTTCACCCTACACACGTAAGTAAACCTGTACGTCAATCTGCAGTAAGGGGTGGTTATCAAAGGTAACCCTTTAAAACGCCAATGGTTGTCACGCGCGAATTAATTTATCTTTTAATGTGATGTGTATAAAATTTTATTAGGGGTCGCATTTTAGGGTAGACGTTGTAAAGGGGTTGGAGTTTTTAAAGCTGTACAAAACAAATTTTATTTATTGGTTTATTTTTACTACTTTATAAAGTAGAAAAGAAATGTAAATATTGTAAAATGACAATTTTTTTATTAAAAAGGATCTTCTGTTGAGTGTAAATTTCTGAAGAAGTAGAGAATTTTTGCTCGAAACAGCGTCGCTTATTTTGAAAAGCAAAAACTGAATTTGAAAGAATATTCTTAATTTTCCAGAGTTGCAGATAAGAAGATTTTGTTAATAACATATATTATTATATGGGCAACTACTGTCCTGAGATCATAGCTGGCACAAAAACAATGTGCCAGGTGAAATATCCTCATGAATAACCTCTACACTCGTTGGGGTGACGTGGTCTGTCGGACTCTTACTGACTAAAAGCCGCCCCCATGCGGTGTTCCATTACTTGTCTATGACCAGGGGATCGCAGTTACATTGTTCTACCACCCCAACAGGCATTGACAAGGGTCACCCTAGATGGGTCCCGTCACCCGGTGCGACTATCAGCCATCGGTCGCTTTGTTCTTTAGCGCGCTGAAGTATCACGCTGTCTCTCCTGTCTCTGATTAGTAGTTTCCCAAAAGTTTGCCCCGCGCATGCCACTTCCTAAGATGGTCGGAGATTATTAAACGCACACTCGAGCTATTTTAAACAATGCATTATTAGTCTTTATCCATAATAATTGTACATTTAATGTAGATTAAAATTGCTCTTCACAGCATATAATTAAAATGAATATAGAAGGTATTAGAGTTTAAAATGAGGGGCAAAGCGTCCGTCGCGGGTGGCAGCGGCCAGCAGGATCGTAGCAGGACCATAAATATTGCATATAAAGATGCCCAGTTGTATAGTCCTATAATAATAATAGTATAATTAATTACTCCACACTGACACCGCATTAGTGTTAGTAGTATCTACATTGCACCCGTGCGGAACTGGGGTGGATCGCTAGTGTCTTATACATCACAGCAGACCCTCGTAACTTCGTCTAGAAAAGGAATAAATTCCCCGAAAATAAAATGTTGCAACATGCTTGGCTTATATCGGTCTTGGTGTGATGTTACATAGCCTTACCCGACTAATGGACTATCAACACTGAAAAGATTTTTTCAATCCTAACCAGTAGTGCCTGAGTTTAGTGCAATTAACCAAACAAACAAACACATTAGCTTTAATTTATTAGTAAAGATAGATTTCCCATAGACAAAGATATGCCGCCTAGACAATAATCAAAGTTGTTTATGACCAAATACATCGACATTTATTGCCTTCAATAGTTTGATCAACTGATGACTCATGAACCACAATAAGGTCAGGTCTTACTCATGCAGTGAACAGCATGCATTATTGCATAATGAATTAGCATGAAGATATTATAGGTATTTCACTCTCAATGAATGTCGTCTGACCTTGGGATGATATAAATTGTGAACAGATTATTGTTCTGGTTTAATCTTTGCAGTGTTCTTTGATTTGAATGATTTCTTTTTCGTTATCAAGAGATATTATAAAACGAATTTTAATCGAATTCAATAAAAGGAGGTTCCTTATTCGGTTGTATCTTTATTATGATTGTTACCTACCTCAAAACTCCGACTCAAAACTATTTATGACCCGATTTTTAAAAAACGTAACAAAATCATAAACAAATATAGCTAAACGTACATACAGCCAAGTGTTTAGTTCCTTTCTTTTTAAAAGTAGGTTAAAATAAGGGCACAACCCTAAATTATATCAAATCGAATGAAGATATCAACATGTTCCCCAGGGAAGTGTCACATTACACCATTTATTTGGATCCGGGTCGATGTCAATGCAATGTGATTACATTCAAAAATCCAATTGAAGAGACTCGTTACCAAAGGGTTTATTTGAAAACATATATCAATACTTACTCTTTGCCGCTTCTTTACTCGCGTAAAAGTTATTCTTTTTCTGGATGAAAGATAAGTTTTTTCTGTTCCTCTGACAATATTGTAGCATATCAACCACCTTGATATGTATTTTTTTTTTCTGAAAGAATTCTCGTGGGACGAGACTTGAATAACACATTGCAAAGTTAAGCAATCCTAACCTGGTCAGTCTATGGATGAGTGACCATTCTTAACACATTGAGACCCCTTCGTGTCTTGGAAAGCACGTTAAGCCATCGGTTCTGGTTTCCATATGAACATCTGTGGCAATTAAAAAAGTCCGACTACAGTCTTTCTACGGAACTTCGATATCGCCTAGTACTTGAGTTGTTGAGATCTGATTGCAGTCGCTCCGCGTAAAAAGTCGAAGCTCAGCCGTACCGTAGTAGATCCGTGTGGTGACGGAGTGTCACCACCCCTATTTATCCCGTGGGTGTCGTAGGAGGTGACTAGGGGAGCAAACTACGCAGGAGAACAGCAAACAGAAGTAAAACTTGACACAAACCCTATACCAACCCGTGGCCAGCGTGGTATAGTAGGCCAAAACCTCCTTTCTAAAGAGAGGCCTATCGGCCTAAGGGACTATCGTAACCTACAACCCAAGAGTCACAAGGTGTTGTTTTAACTCAATGGTCACAAGTGTATTGTGCCGCCTTTTTGTGCCGCTTTTTTTTGCCCCCCATAAGGTGGTGTAGGGCCTTCCGTCCTGAAAGTCCTGAAATAAATGTTTAAGACTGGGTTTCTGTGAGGCTGTTTTATGAATCCCCGACGCAAAAACGAGGGGGTGTTATAATTTTGACGTGTCTGTGTGTGTCTGTCTGTGGCATCGTAGCTCAAGAAACAGATGAACCGATTTTGTTTTTTTTTTTGAATTTTATTCTTAGATATGTTTGATAAAAATTGGTCTAAGATGACTACCGCCACAAAATGGCAGATTACATATATTTTCACAACTAACATTATTTTAATTTTTAATTTTGTTTGTTTGCCATTTGTTTAAATTTTTAATTCTATTTTTTTAATAATTTTTTTGTCGCTTTTTAAGCCCTTAAATTTTCTTTATTGCTTATACCTTTTTTTCGCTTGATTGATCTTTTTTTTTCACTGTGCTTGCTGTGGCCTCCTGTAAGTGAAGGACTACACCGACTTTATACCCCTTTAGTTAATAATTGTTTTTATTTGTGTACCTATATCTTTCTAAGGAGTTCTAATTTATAAATAAATAAATTACTCTGATGGACCTAGCGCATATGTGTGGAAAAGTGGTTCTCTCATGCTGTTGATCGGCTGAGCAGATAAGACAAGTAAAACGACCTACCAAAAAGATGTCCAAACATTCATCTTCATAAATCTTCGATTTTATAATATTGATACGATTTAAGTTTATTGACAGTCCAGAAGTACTAGGTAATTGGATTTCTAAGCTTTTATTATGTCATCTATATGGTTAGTAGTTAGCTTTCGGTCGTGTTAACTGCTCAGCCTATATTTAATATTGAATCGCAATCTTTTTTTATGAAAGAGACGCAAAGCAGACCTGATGGAAAGTAACAACAGCCGCCCATGAACGTCTGCAACTTATGAGTCACAAGCACGTTGCCGGCCTTTGATTAAGGAGTACGCTCTTTTTTTCACTGCCCATGAACGTCTGCAACTCAGGAGTCACAAGCACGTTGCCGTGCAAGTACGCTCTTTTCTTGAAGGTCGTATCGGTCCTTAAATAGTGCAGACGATAACTTGTGCCACACATTGGTTGTGCGAGACAAAACGTATCTTGTAAAGCGCACAGTGGTGGAGTACCAATTATCCAAGAGTTGGGGATGATGAAAATGTTGCCGTGTGGAACGATGGCGGAAAGTTGCGGACGGTGTTAGTCGGAACAATTTCTCGAACACTCTCCATGATACATACCATATAGATTACTTTTGTTCAAAAAATATGTAAAGCTAGCAAATGACATAATAACATAGACTGAGTCTATAAAAAATATTGACTACTACGAACATTAAAGGACTCCATAAAACTATGAATTATCTATGGTATATACATATAGACAACCATAGATTAGGTCACGATCCCATCAATAATTCATACAAATGTATAATATTGTCGCATCGTGTGCCGAAGTACTCCACATCGATTGTCAATAATTTTTATATTGGTAGTGACTAGATATACTTTGACTCCAAATAGAAGAGGAATATCAAGTCCTGGGTATATACTTTTGTTTTATGTTACGTGATATCTACGAAATTTGTGAAACGATTTCCATAATTGACATTGACACATCTCACACACCGTCTGCTGCCAAACTAGGGAGTGCCTGTACTATAGTAACCAGACTGCTGAAAAATAATAATACACTTAGATTTACGTGTTATAGATCATCATTATCAATAATCTTTAATAGTCGCTGGACATAGGATCTCCTTAAATAGGAGGTTTTGACCTACTATTACACGCTGGCTAGAGTTGGTGTAGGGTTTGTTTCAAGTTTTCCTTCTCGTTGCAGTGCTGTTGTCCTGCAGAGTTTGCTCCCTTAGTCGGCTTTTACGACACCCACGGGATAAATAGGGGTGGTGAGATTAAGAAATCTGAACAAATGATCATGCTCATCACACAATATTTGTCCTGGGTGTGAATGTAAGCTACTACCTCTAACTTAGTACTCAAAATCGCTAAACAGGCGGAAGTTTATATTCAATTGGTTATACTGTAGGTTGTATATAAGCTGGAGTGGGTCGACAGTCCGCTCATAAAAGAACCTTAACTATAATAAAAAATATTGGACAAGTTTTATACCGAAACCTTCCCAAGGAACTTGTTTCTTTATCATTCTAATGTAAGGGATCGAAAAAAGTTTCATTTGTCATAATTCACCTATATAGGTACTCACATACAATATTACTTGTGTGAAATATGTATGTGCACTCTATCAAGCTAATCCTTCAAGGATATACCGAACTGGGTCAGAAGTACTTCATCACTCATTCGGTCAGTCATTCGGTCATTGCTCATTATTGACCGATCACTTGATAGTTAGGGAATGAAACATAGGGATAAATATAACTACAAGCATGAAAATTTTTGCATATGTAATTAAGGATTGCATTTATTTTTAGATAGAAATATATATTGGTGTTTATGGAGGAAATTTTAAATATAAGCATGTAAGAAATGAAAGGTGATAAAAAAATATCAACAACATTAAAAAATTAAAGATCTGAAAGCTCTGAAAGACAACTCATTTGAACATTGCCTGCAATTCCAAGAAAAAAGTAAAAAAAACATGATTTGGTTCTGGTTTCTAATAAGAGTTATCGAGTAAAGTGAATTAGTAATATGAACAGACACCATAATCGACTTGTATGATTAGATAAAGCTGGTTAAATAGTTTTAAAAATATTTAGATATAAATGAACAATTTCAGATTTCTTTGTTTTATAATTGCAACCAAAACCACGCAATAAGAACAACTGTTTCAGAGTCAGAAATAGATTTAGGCTTTTTTCATGGCATAACGAGGCAAACGAGCAGACCAGTTGCCTGATGGTAAGCAACTACCACCGTACATGGACACCTGGAACTCTAGAGTCATAAGTGCTTTGAGGCCCTCCCATAGAATTAAGATGTATAACACGTTATGTACAACACATTTATGTATGGTGTATTTATGTATAAGATATATGTGTACTTATATATAATATTAAGGACAAACCCATAGTGTTTTTTTGTAATGCTTATTATAAAACATTGTATTCTTTCGATGAAAAAAAAAAAATTAAAATGAGTTTGGGCTCCGGTAACATCACATTCGGTTAAAAGCAACTAAAGCATTTCTTAACCGGTTATCTATGAGACTGCTGTTATCCTAAAAATATGCAAAAAAAAAAACTATTTTGATAAAATCTTCATTAAAAAGGGTTAAGAAAACTCATGGTTAGATCTTTTGAACTTTTACAGTCGATGTGTGTTAAGACCAAGTATTGCTATACAGTATATTCTCCCGTAGGTTTACAACCGCTAACACAGATTAATGAAGTGATAGAAACAATACAATGGCGGCCTTAGTTTCGAGCGTGGCTTTGGTTACGACACCATTTTAATTATCAGCAACTGGTATACCCTAGGGCATTGCGTTCGTTGCTTTGTTCGTGTTCAAAAATGTTCATAGCAACATATCATATCATATAACAACCTTTAATAGTCCACTGCTGGACATAGGACGAGTTGGTATAGGGTTTGTGTCAAGATTTATGTGGAGAGAATATTTTTTTAGCAGTAAGAATACTTCCTATTTTAAACTATCTTCAAAAAGGTTGATTTTTTCAATTCGTTTCTTTGTGCTTTATTTTTTATTCGCGGGCCATGTTTCGGAAAAAATGGGCCATACTCGACCGCAGTGATACCATGGCCTCATAGAAAACCGGTGTTGTACATTTTTTCGTTGTTTTTAAGCAAGTGAGTGAAGTTGTGGAGGAACGGGTGTCATGTCCCTCCAACACAAAGAGAGGATCCTCCGACCAGGCGAAGTGATCATGCCTGGCGGGCCGCGGCATGATCACTTCACAAAAAAAAAAAGGGGGTTAGCAATTACTCCGTAGATCGGTGTGTCTTCGTTAGATGGCGTTATAGTATGTTACTTTGTTACTGAGACTGAAAGGGCGCCAAAGCACTGGTGACTCTTGAGCTGCAGGCGTTTATGGGCGGCGGTAGTTACTTACCATCAGGTGACCCGTCTGCTCGTTGGTCCGTCCATACTATAAATAACACAATATTATAATATAATTAATTTAAAAAAACCCGCAAGAAAAATTACTTTAAAAAACAACAACTTATTAAACGTCTCAATGAGACGTTTAATAAGGCCAAACATGGTATATATGCTGTAATTTTTTGAGGAGTTGGCTAACCCGCAGAGTACTTGGATGTCTACTACAGACTACTTACCATGTTGTGGAAATATCATTAAACTAACAGTATACCAAATTTCAGAACAATCGGACCTGTGGATTTTAGTGTCATCATCATCATCAACAGCCTTTACTAGTCCACTGCTGGACATAGGCCTCTCCTTAGAAAGGAGGTTTTGGCCTACTATACCACGCTGGCCAAACGTGTTGGTATAGGGTTTGTTTCAAGTTTTCCTTCTCTCTGCAGTGCTGTTGTCCTGCTCAGTTTGCTTCCTTAGTCGCCTCTTACGACACACACGGGATGAATAGGGGTGGTGACACTCTGTATTCTTAATCCGTCACCACACGGACACGTCACCACACGGACAACGGATTTTAGTGTAGGAAGTGAGAACTGTTAGTAGTTTAGGAAGTGAGCTGATGATCTTCAAAATTCATAGCCAAGAACCATCTCGATCACATCGACTTTCGAACACAAATCCGCATCGAAATTGGTCCATCCATTCGGGAGCTATGATGCCACAGACAGACAGATACACAGATACGCAGATACACAGGTTGAACTTATAACACCCCTCGTTTTCCGTCGGTGGTTAAAAAATTTTACGTTCGCTATCAATGAACGTGTAGGAGGTATACACAAATACATACATACACGTCTATACTATATAATATTCCAATACTATCTTCCTTCTATCTAAACATTTCTATAACTAATATAATTACATATATCTTATTATTATACACTATATATCATTACAATATAATATGTAGTATTTATTTACATATTCTATACTACCAGTTACACTTTCACTTTATATAAATAATTTAAGTAAATCGAATAATATTTATTTATATTTCATTCGGTGTAGTGGGACCACACCCTAATCTTCGAGTCCTATTGTTTCCGCCGTCGGTCGGTGCAAGCGCATCGACCGCTGCATAGAATTAGTTCTCGTACTGCCCTCGGTCGCGAAACCTATTTTGTTGCCTATGAAACATATAAATTCTATGTATAAATATAACGTGTAAATCTGTGACATTATATATCAAATTTTCTCTTGACTGTTTCTTGTGCTGTGTTAATTGTTGTGAGTCTTGTTTCTCCTTCTGTGAGTGTAAATAAACTTGTGCTACTACCTTCCAATACAACTTTTATTTTTCTCAAACTTTCTGTAAGTAATTTTTATCTATACTACAACTGGTGACCCCGTGAAGAACACAATGAGTGATAGTAGTGACTCAGCTAAAACCACCGTTTCATCAGGAAACAAAAACCACGTAACGATACGTCGTGCAAAACCCGTCACTGTTTCGCGAAAAATGAGCATAAAAATACCTGCATTTGCTCCCGAGGACCCCGAAATCTGGTTTGCATTGCTAGAGGGGCAATTTGAGGCCATAGGCATTGAGGATGATGCAACGAAATTTACCCATGTCATCACTCATCTTGATTTGCACCACGCAAAAGCGGTGAAAGATATTATCGTTAACCCTCCCGTGAATGACCGGTATCTAAAAATAAAATCGGAATTGATTCGGCGGCTGTCTGCGTCGCAGGAGAAGAGGGTAAAGCAGTTGCTCACACACGAAGTACTAGGGGATCGAAAACCTTCACAATTTCTGAGACACCTGCTAGACCTAGCTGGACCCTCAGTCCCGGAAGAATTCGTAAAGTCTATCTGGAGTAACCGACTGCCTAATAATATTCAGACGATCTTGGCGTCACAGCCTACCCACTCTTTGGAACAATTATCGGACTTGGCGGATCGTATCCAGGAGATTACAGCGCCCTGCCACGTCGCAGAGACTTCATCCAGGTCAGAACCGAGTACCAGCGTGTCCAATGAAATTGCTGAACTCAGGCAAATGGTAGAAAAACTTGCGTTGAAGCTAGACGAGCGCTCACGTTCCCCCGAACATAAATACCGCCGGACCAGAACACAGAGACGACGTTCTCCTTCTCGCCAAAGATCCAGGTCAAACTCGAGCTACCGCAAGTACCCTATTTGTTTTTACCATAGTAAATATGGCCCACGAGCCCACCACTGTGTTAAGCCATGTGACTACAACAAGTCGGGAAAAGCCAACGGCGGTCGCTAATGGCGACAGACGACTGCCCAGTGACTTCAGGTCGCCTCTTCGTTTATGACAGAACTACTGGTACCCGATTTCTGGTGGACACTGGGAGTGACCTGTGTGTCTACCCACGTTCTGCACTACGGAACCGTCGTACGAAGACTGACTACACCTTATGTGCGGCCAATGGCACTTCCATAGACACTTTCGGTAGCATAGATCTAAATTTAAATTTAGGTTTAAGACGTAATTTTTCTTGGCGCTTCACAGTGGCCGATGTAACTAAAGCTATAATTGGTGTAGACTTTTTAAGTTTTTATGATCTTGTTGTTGATGTTCGAAACAAAAAGCTTATTGATAATACAACTACATTATATTCTAGTGCTTCTGTAGCTCAAACTAATGTATGTTCTATTAAGGTAGCAACAGGCAACACCAGGTATCACGTACTGTTGGGTAAGTACCCCGAAATTACACGGCCGTCAGGCACTCCGTGGGTCCCAAAACACAATACAGTACACCACATCCGCACCACACCCGGTCCTCCTGTATCTTGCACTCCTCGCAGACTGGCTCCTGACAAGCTTAAAATTGCTAGACGAGAATTCGAACTCATGCTTAGCAATGGTACAGCACGTCCCTCAGAAAGCGCATGGGCTTCTCCCTTACACCTAGCTCCTAAAAAGGACAACAGCTGGCGTCCCTGTGGTGACTATCGCATGCTCAATTCCCGAACCATCCCTGACCGGTATCCCATTAGGCACATTCATGACTTTGCGCATAGCATAGCGGGCTGCAAAGTCTTCAGTACGATAGATCTGGTGAAGGCTTTCAATCAGATACCAGTCTTCGAAGAAGATGTTCAGAAGACGGCCATCACCACTCCCTTTGGCTTGTACGAGTTCCCCTGTATGACCTTTGGGCTGAGAAACGCAGGTCAGACTTTTCAGAGATTCGTCGATGAATTGACTAGAGGACTTGATTTTGTTTATCCTTATTGCGATGATTTTCTTTGCTTCTCTCAGGATGAGGAACAGCATGAGCGTCACCTACAGCAGCTTTTCGACCGCATGAAGGAATACGGTATTCTGATCAACACTTCAAAGTGCGTTTTCGGAGCCCGCGAGGTAAATTTTCTAGGTTACCACATATCGGCAGCAGGCACCAAGCCCCTGGAGGCGAAGGTCCAGGCAATTACAGACTTTCCAGTACCTAAGACAACCAGACAACTGAGGCGTTTCTTAGGCATGCTTAATTTTTATAGGCGCTTTCTGCCTAACTCAGCTGTAATTCAGGCTCCTCTTAATGCCTTACTTGCTGGCTCGGTCAAACCCTCTCAACCCGTCATCATATCCGGTGATGCACTGGTCGCTTTTAACCAATGTAAGAAATCTCTTGCAAACGCTGCACTACTTGCTCATCCAGACACCGATGCTAAACTAGCACTCGTGACGGATGCGTCTGACTTAGCGATGGGTGCAGTATTGCAACAGTTCAAGCGGGGCAACTGGCAACCACTTGCATTTTTCTCTCGCAAGTTTAGCCCCTGTCAGCAAAAGTATTCACCCTATGACCGTGAGCTTTTAGCAATATATGAAAGTATTAAGTACTTCCGGCATATGGTGGAAGCTAGACACTTCATTGTGTTCACAGATCATAAGCCAATTACATATGCTTTTCACGAGAGGAAGGCTAATTGTTCACCTCGCCAATATCGACATCTGGACTTCATATCGCAATTTACGACCGATATTCGTCACATATCTGGTAAAGATAATGTTGTGGCTGACACACTTTCGCGAATCGACGAAGTTCAGATGTCAATTAATCTTGATCAGTTGGCAGAATCTCAAGCCGATGACCAGGAGCTTTTGAAATACATTGGTGGTGATTTTTCACTCCGTCTTGAAATGCTTAAGCTTCCTGGTAGCACAAAGAACTTATATTGTGACGTAAGCACGCCAAAACCTCGGCCTTTTGTAACCAAGCCTCTGAGAAAGCCACTGTTTGACAGCCTTCATAACCTCAGTCACCCAGGCGCTATGGCTACCACGAAATTGGTCGCCGAGCGGTTCGTCTGGCCTGGTATGCGTAAAGACTGTCGAGAATGGTCTCGTAATTGTCTGTCTTGTCAACGCGCTAAGGTGTATCGCCATGTTTCTGCACCTTTAGGTACGTTCGATCTACCACGTGCGCGTTTTACGTTTATCCACGTAGACATCATTGGCCCACTACCTCCTTCACAAGGTTATAGCTACTGCTTAACTGCAGTGGACCGTTTTACCCGTTGGCCAGAGGTCACGCCGATGAGGGATATGACCGCAGAAACCGTCGGCAAGGCACTAATATCCTGGATATCCAGATATGGATGTCCCACGGATATTGTTACAGACCGCGGCCGGCAATTTGAATCCACACTTTTCCAATATCTGGGAAAAATGATAGGATTTAATCATCGCCGAACAACCGCGTACCATCCTGCGTGTAATGGCTTGGTGGAACGGTTCCACCGTCAGCTTAAAGCGGCCATAATGTGTCATGCAGACTGCAACTGGGTCGATAATTTACCTCTAGTATTGTTAGGCATTAGGGCATCTTATAAAGAGGACTTAAAGGCTTCGTCGGCTGAACTAGTTTATGGCGAACCTTTACGTCTTCCGGGTGATTTCTTTCAGGCAACTGTCCCTGATTCTACGGATCTTACTGATTTCACATCGCGGTTACGTCATTTCGCACGGAAACTTCGTCCAGCCCCCGCTTCTCGCCATAATAAAAGCAATGTCTTCATTTACAAGGATTTAAAAGCTTCCAGCCACGTATTTTTAAGGGTCGGTGCATCACGAGGTCCGTTGGAACCTCCGTACTCCGGTCCATACGAGGTTCTAGAGCGTGGGGACAAAACATTTAAGATCTTAATGAAAGGTAAGAGCGTCACAGTATCTGTAGACCGCCTTAAACCAGCCTACATACTCGTCGACCCCTCCACTAACAACTTACCTTCCCCAACCCCTACTAATAATGATCCCGTCATAGGTCTTACTCCTAGTCCCAGTCCTAACCAGAATAAACCTCCAGATGATCTGAGCACCAGAACCACACGTTCGGGCCGCAGGGTTCGATTTCCAGATTTTTATCGACCGTAGTGACGGTCTCAGGGGGGGAGTGATGTAGGAGGTATACACAAATACATACATACACGTCTATACTATATAATATTCCAATACTATCTTCCTTCTATCTAAACATTTCTATAACTAATATAATTACATATATCTTATTATTATACACTATATATCATTACAATATAATATGTAGTATTTATTTACATATTCTATACTACCAGTTACACTTTCACTTTATATAAATAATTTAAGTAAATCGAATAATATTTATTTATATTTCATTCGGTGTAGTGGGACCACACCCTAATCTTCGAGTCCTATTGTTTCCGCCGTCGGTCGGTGCAAGCGCATCGACCGCTGCATAGAATTAGTTCTCGTACTGCCCTCGGTCGCGAAACCTATTTTGTTGCCTATGAAACATATAAATTCTATGTATAAATATAACGTGTAAATCTGTGACATTATATATCAAATTTTCTCTTGACTGTTTCTTGTGCTGTGTTAATTGTTGTGAGTCTTGTTTCTCCTTCTGTGAGTGTAAATAAACTTGTGCTACTACCTTCCAATACAACTTTTATTTTTCTCAAACTTTCTGTAAGTAATTTTTATCTATACTACAAACGGATTTCAATAATTCTTGTTTTAATTGAATCGATTGGACTCAGATTTGGTTCCAATTACATTTAAAGTAAATATTCAACTTCTAAGGGTGACAAATTAAGGGATAAAGGCCTTTATCATGATTTAGAGACATTTAAGTAGTTAATACTTTTTAATGTTAATATTATCACCATACTGGCGATGCCTATTCGTCTGCATCTCTCAAAAGGAATAAATTTTACCCGTTTTTCAACATTTTACGTTGATACTCGGCTCACATTGGTCGTAGCGTGATGTTATATTGCCTAAAGGCTACATCTACAAAGGCTCTCCCATAAATGGGCCATCCAATTTTTCAATTCGATCCAGTAGTTCTTGAGATTAGCGCATTCAACCAAAACAGACAAACAAACTCTTCGGCCTTATAGTATTAGTAAATAAACTAGACAAGTCGCCAACAGTCAATTAGTTTACATCGGAAAGTAAATTAATTGGAAAGATAGCTTTGGCAAGTTTCACATGACTTTTTAAACAGTGTTGCCAATGTTGACCTAATTAATAGAGAAAACTCGCCACTAGCTGATCGGCACTTCTCATGACCGGCGTTTTTCTAGCCCAGAGAATTAGCGTTGCCATTCGACGTGGCAGTGCTGCCAGCATCTGGAAACGCTACCAGTAGGCGACGATATGGAGCCTTAGTCACTTGATAGTATTTTCTGTTCCAGGATTACGTGGGCGGCCGTTTCTTCTGCTTACAGACATTCTCTGCCAAGAGTACTGTCCATCGCATTAATGGTGAATAGTTGTCGGTTCAGGGCTAGGTGTCCTTTTATTGTTCCTATAGGGAGAGGGGGTTTGGGCTCAGGTAGCCTCACTCAGTCAGTGGAAAGAAACGAGTGAATTATTTAACATCGGTTATCCGTGAGGCCGTGGTATCCTCAGAGGGCCGAAAGCAACTTTGTTGCACTTTTACTCGATCGTCACGTACGATTGGCCGCAGAGAAATCTCCACCAACCGCAACGCTAAACGCGTTCGCCGTCGAGAGTGAGTCGATGTGAAATAAACTTGCAATCGGTCTTCTGATCATACAAAAAAACATGTTACTATTAATATAGGTATAGGATACATTTAAATTTTATTACCTTTATTAGGTACTTTTTTTTAATTAATCCATAAAAGCGTGTTAATGACAATAATTATGTAAGCTTATCTTTGTAAATGTAATATTTTATTAACAGGGATGACGGCTAACTTGTTCAGTGTTAATGCTTTAATTATTACTTTAAGTGAGCGCTGCGGTAGTTGTCTAGCAAGTTAAAATGAATGTTTCTTTATTTATTGTAAAAGCGTTACGTTCTGTAGTAAACTTGTATGAAATACAACTTGTGACGTCATAGCTTATTACTCACTTATAATAAATATAATATGAAAACATAAAAATGAATCATTTTCTTTGAATATTTAGTTAAATTATGTTAAGTATAATTTTGGGGGCGTCGTTTGTAAAATGGATTGTAAAATTAAGTTCATAATTAAATTCATTCTAATTACATAAAACCAATTTTAAACAACAGTTTATTAATTTTGGACTTTGACTTTTTCAGAGGAATTTCTTTGAAAAATGCGGATCATCAATCATCATCATCAAAGGCCTTAAATAGTCCACTGCTGGAAATAGGCCTCTCTTATAGGCCGTTTACACGCATGATGCGCTTCGACAAGTGTCCACAAATACAAGCGTATAAACGGGGTGTTAGGCCCGGCTCGCGTACGTTCGTTGTCAATCGGTACTGGTGTCGGCTTTTGAACACAGATCAAAAGAAGTTCGCGGCAAGCGTTTGCGATGTACAGTACAGTACAGATGTATAGTACAGTACAGAACAAGCACGCGCGACTTGCACCTACCGACTATTACTTTTTCCAAAATTTAGACAACTTTTTAGTGGGTAAAAAATTCAATTCCCGAGAGGCAGTACAAAATGCCTTTGAAGAGTTTGTTGGATCCCGTCCAGCTGATTTTTACAAGAAGGGCATCAACAAACTGCCAATGCGTTGGCAAAGATGCGTCGATTGCATGGGTGATTACTTCGAATAACAGAAATAAAAAAGTTTGAAAAAATAAGTACTTTCACTTATTGCATACAAAACGGCAATTTCATAGGTAAAGACCTAATATTTATCTGCAGATATAAACAATCATGGCGGACTATTTTCATTTCCAACGTCGAAAACCATTATCAGCATTTCACAACCGTCCAATTAACCGCTTCAAGATTCTTCACAAAATATCTATAAAAGTCACATACAACAAAAACCAGAAGAACGGATGTTACTTTGTAAACCGTTTTGTATCATGAAAAATATATCTGCATCAACTCTTTGCTAATATTATGAACACAATGTATGTTTGTTGGTTAAGGTTTTACGCATTAACCGCTGAACTGATTATCGTGATACTTTACATATAAGTTGTGAAATATACATAATAGGATAATTAAGTAACTTAGTAAAGGTCTTACTGATAAAAAAAATAGTACAGAAAGGATATAAAATACCCTTTAGAAAGTCTTATAAGCATTTTATAGTCAGTTTTCTAGTATGGTCTGGTGAATGAAGTTCATTTTATTTTATGTATAAGGATACATACATACATACACTCACGTTTTATCCCTAAAGTGGTAGACAGAAGAGTGGAAAATACCTATATTTTGCCAACTATCTATTGTTTTTTTTTTTGTCATCTCCCGCTTTAGGAATAGAGCTAGGCAAAGTATCGTCCAATGTGGAGATCGAACCCACAATACTCAGCATAGTAGGAAGCGGTGTGGCGACCGCTTAAACCACTACGATTTTATTTTAGTCCCACGTACATAGCAGAAGACAAGACAAGTCGTCAACCTTGTATAAAGATTAAGATTTAATTAACAAATTTGATTGTCTTTAAGGAAGATTGTATCATGGTCACGTAGGTTCTGTATTGAGATACGGTCTATTGTTGTGGGGAAACTCAGTAGATGCTACTCGAGCGTTTTTATCCCAGAAGAGATGTGTTCGGGCTATGGTGGGCATTCCTCCTTATGAATCTTGCAAACTTTATTTTAGAAAATATGAAATATTACCGTTGCCCTGTTTGTACATCTTTGAAGTAAGTGTTTTTGTTAAAAGTAACCCTGGTTTATTTAAAAAGGCAAAAGATATGTTCCCACGCAACACTCGGGGCAGTGAAAGACTAGTCCTGGATTTTGTTCCCAGAACTACACTATTCCAAAAAAATTGTTATAATATGTGTATCAAAATATTTAATAGCTTGCCACCAACCATAAAGGCGTTGCCCCTACTGAAATTTAAAAGGAAATTGAAAACATGGCTTTTGGAAAAAATGATATACTCAGTGACCGAATACCTAAACGAGCGATAAATACAAAAGCACTTGATAATATTTTATTGTATATTGTGTTCTATATTAGAATTAAATTATCGGATTAAAAATTTGACATTGCAATTATATATTTGACATTATGTAAATTGTTTATTGACATGAGCTTAGTAGTTTGTTATTAAATCAATCTTTTGTTGTAATATGCATGTATGTTTCAAATTTTGCATGTCAGAACAGACTGACGAAATATGTGATTCTCTTCTAATAACTATAAACAGCCCATGTACCATATTTCTGCAATTAAATTATCATTTCATTTCATTTCATTTCAATTATCATTTCATTTCATATGTTTATATGTTTACATTTATATGTTTACATTTATATTAATTATCATCATAATTATTATCATTGTTATGTTATTTTATCAATATTATTTAGAGTCGCCTTAAGTGTAACATTGTAAAAGGTCTTGCCTGGTTTTTTTTTACTTACCATCTTACGGCCAACTCTAGCACCACACGCTTTCATTGGTCAAATCTAAGAGCGCTTTTTCCTAGCTTCCTGTTACAATGTTCGTCCCTTGTCACTTTCACAGAATGCAGGTTAACGAGAAGAAAGACGTTACAAAAAATTATATCTAAATAATTTTCTAAAAACTTCTGTAGACGGGCCTGTTGTTCTAGTAGTTGCTAAGGCAGAAGTTACGGCTTCAATTCTCACTCAGGACAAGTGATTTTGTGATGATCACGATCAGTTGTTCTGTGTTTACTTGTACTTTATTAATATTATGCGAGGGCACGAGACCACGGGGTCGGTCCCCAACCCGTTGGATCCACGTAAACCTACGACCGAATCGACTACAGTACAATGTGTAAATGTGTGTTAAATTATCGTAAAAATAATTATACCGTCTTCGTTATATACAGCTGGCATCCTAAAAGTGGAGTATTCTAACCTATGAATACCGTTATTCATTAAATTAAAGATGAAAAAAATGTAGACCTAACAGAATACTGTAGATCTGGTAACACTGAACGTCATTATATTAAAAAAAAGTCGTTTACAAATAAGTAACGGGAGTGTTGAATGAAATGTTTCTTTCGATATAATCTAGGAAACTAATAACATTTGAAATGCATTATTCAGTTCAATTATTTAACGACAATTTTACAGTTGTAAAGTACTGTTATTTTCTATTTCTATGTCCGGCAGTGCGAAAATAACTCTAAAACTATTTGGCTCTCTTCGGCACAACTGTTTTTGTCCAGATTCGCCAGCGCCCTGAAGAAGTTTTGAAGTGAACCCTGCATGGAGGCCTATGCCCAGCGGTGAACCATTAAAGGCTGTTGATGATCATGATTGATGATAGGACTTGAACCTGCTTTCCAATTTGGCGAGTCGACTACAGAAACCTTTGTACTTAACTTGCAGTCGAACTACAATCCTATAAAGGGCATTACTTGAATATCAATTTAATGAAATAAAAACATAAACGGTGGTATTTTAGTAGTTTCGTTCGGGTATAAGATATTTTAAGGCTTCGGAGCAAGTATTTATACAGGTTCAAGTCCTATACAGGTACAAAATCATTAACATCCTCTGAGCCTTTTCCCAAACTAGTTTAAGTTCGACTTTTAGTCAACTACGCCACGATTTTTACGATTTTGACGACGAGCGGCTGCAGACCGCCACAACCCAAGTACTAGGAAGTCGAAGTCGAAGTCAAGTCGAATTGAAATTCAGTAGGTACACTGTTGTCGGACTTTTTAGGCATCCAACTGCCCGTAACGATTGCTACATAATTCTGTTCGTATAGCAACCAGGGCCCAGCTTCTACTTCTTTTACCATCTTGAAAGAGGTACAGAAAAAATTTTGCAACTTGAATAGTTACATCGATTTATTATAAGTAGAGGAGAAGTAGTGAAACGAGATTCTTGTAAACCGAGTCACAGTTAAAGTCAGTTGAAAAAAACTTTTGTCTTTCTGTCGACTTTTCCGAGTCAATACGACCAGAAAACATTTAAGGAAAGAGCGTCCTTTTAAGGCTGGCAACACACTTGTGACTGTTCAGTTGCAGGGAACCCAGGGACACCGGGCGGCAGTACAGTCACCATCAGGTGACCTGTTTGCTCGTTTAGCCATATCAGTCAAAAACATCTGTTTTCTAGAAGCCATAGTACATACGAGATATTTTTGTTTTGGTCTAAATGGCGCTGTGTAATAATTTATAATGCTATGCTTAAAGTAACACGAACAATTTAAAAATTGATGTCATATCTGTTAAATTCTGTGAGCGTAGAACGTTCTTTCAAATTATTCGGATTATTGCAAGTCATCGAACAATATTACTCGACTCAACATAAGTGTCATTTAACAATACTGATCAATGAGTAAATTGTATGCTTTTGAATTAGTCGAGTAGCAATAGCTGGTGGATGATGTGACCTGTTCTTACTAATATTATAAAGGCGAAAATTTTTATGGATGTACGGATGTTTGTTACTGTTTCACGCAAAAACGGCTGAACGGATGCGGATGAAATTGTCACAGATATAGATTGTAGTTTGGAACAGCACGTGGGTTACTTTTAGTTCGAAAAAATATGGGATGAACAACGTACAACAACAACCGCGGGTAACACCGCGGGGCGCAGCTAGTTCATAATAATTGAAGTTGAAATTTAAAATAACATGTCATTTTTTTCAAGCAATATGTTAACAGATAAACACAAATAGTCTTTTTTATGTGCAACGTCTTTCCTCTCGTTCTCCTGCAATCTGTGGGAGGTATTTTGTGAAAAATGACGAAGTTTTATTTACTTTGACCGCGGGCGGATGAGCGCGGACGATGCTAAAGATTGCCTTTTTAGGTTCCACCTGGATCCACGGCTTCTGGTACTTGAGACCGCGTGCGGTGTTAGTCGGTTCGAGTCCAACATAACCACCCCAACCAGCCGTCCGGTGTCGTGTCTCTCCCTCTTACACTTCCTCTCCAATGGTCTCATGGGTATCCTTTCTAACAGAAAAATATACCATTAGATTGTATGTTGAATGCATAATTCACCACCAAAATCAGTGTTTTTAGGCGTTTTTTTTAAATCTGACTTTGACGTTTTAGTGATGTATGGTATGTATGTAATTAAATGCAAAAAAATCTTTTTATCATTGTGTACATTAAGGTCTATAAATAATAAATTTCTTTCTTTCTTCCTTTCTTTGAATATCAAATTTTCTACAGTATAAATAAATAATGAATCATTTGCTTATTATAATAATTTAATTACGAAAAGAATTTAACCTTCATACATACTTCAAAAATGCAAAGTAAAGGATTTATTAAATCATCACATTATAATCGATAAAAAATCGACTACGTTACCTGGTATCGTATAAAAAATCGTCTAACAGCGGGGCGTCGGGCCGATGGATACCACACACGGTACGAAACATAATAACTCTTAATGAACACTGATAGGACTTTATAAATATGTAAACCCAATCACAGTGACGAGGTGAGGTTTATTTTTTTATTTTCAATAAGTTCCCTTAATTCCTTTTAGCTTCCTACAATTAAATAAAAAATGAAAAAACTGTATTAATTTTTTATAAGTTCCAACATGCACACAGTATTATAAACACTTCATTCTGCATTCTTAATAAATGGTATCATAGGGAGTGCTTGCAGGAATTGTTCAGGGTTATACCGGCTGCTGCCACCATCTTTCAAAGCGGCAAAACATCAATACTTATCATTTAATTAATTGATTTGATCAGTTCAATTAAAAATATGTTAAATGTTTAATTTAGTAAATTTAATAAGAAACCCTATAGCAACCCGTCTGGCTAGACTTTTATAGTAAGCCAAAACCTCATTTTAAAAGAGAGGCCCATGTCTAGTAGTGGACGATGATGATGAAAAAAACTTATCAAAGTAAATGTCACTGATCCTATAAAACTTATATTTAATTTTGACCATATTTACTTTTCCGAAGGGTTTACTCGGCTCCCCTGCAATGCAAAAAACAAAACAACATGTGGTTTTAAATGGTTTGATTCCGATGTAGGTACCACTTCAACCGTTAGCACCGGTGAGATGACGTCCCGTGGGGTTTCCATGCGATAAAAAATGACATATCTATCATTAATGATTACAAGACTTACAAATGTTGATATCACATTATACCAAAAATTTATTATTTGTACGATAAAACATTTGAAAAGAAATGATTATAATGATAAGAATGATTATACCTAATATCACCAGGCATATTTAGTAAAAAACTTAGATTCCTTAAATACTAGATGTTTTCTAAAAAGTCGAGTAAAAGACTAAATCATAAAGGCCAATTTGGTGAATGGGTTGGGCATTTCTTGGGAATCCTAGGTAAATTAAATTTAAGAGATTATCATACAAAATGATATTTGAATCACGAATTAATCATTTACGGGGATACTAAGAGCAGTATTTAAGCCTTTCAAAAATCGGATCAGCATAAATCGTATAGTATCAAAGTGAATCAAACATAAATATCGAATTAAAATCGACTAAAACGTAAAACAAGAATTAAACGATAATTTTTCGAATTTCGAATTCACATACCGTTTATTGTATCGTCCTTTTAGCCAGGGGGCGCCAAATTTATTTGAATGTTTCAAATGATTTTAAATTAAGAACGTATAATTTTTAATATGCTAACTTTTTGATGATTGTGGTACTAAACTGTACGGCCTGTGGGATAAAGATGCGTTATATTGAATGAACTAAATTGACAACTTACAATATTATAGTCTGTGATACAATAATACTTGTTAGTCCGTTGGTGTAGTAGCTACTGATCCTGAGCTATGGATTCTTTATGGATCACCATCAATAAAATTTGTTCTAGCCTATTTACCGTCAACCGGGCACTTTAATAGGAACAGGTTCATCACCATCATCAACAGTCTTTAATACTCCATTGCTAAACATAGGCCTCTCTGGAAAGAAGATTTTTGTTTCAAAAATAGAAACAGATTATTTAACAAATAGTAGTATTCTACCATACATTTTCTGAACCTGGCGTCCTATTATATCAGTACACATCATCCAAACGTTAGTACTCGTAGATAACGTAAAGATGAAGACAGATATACCAACAAATAACAAACAATTGGCTTTCTTTACTTCAATTTTAGTTCACCTTTAAATTTTATTCCGAAGTCTAAATACCAGCCAGTGACAAAGCAGTTACGACATGGGATGAAACGAAGAAAAAACCTTATTCTTCTAGACTACCTGTCACCATGCGAAAGTATCCACGCATAGACAATAAATAACGTAAATATTCATGTTTCCGAATACAAACGAAGAATACCGAGACGCATAATCAAATTCTTTTCAAAAGCTCTGTTTTATGCGCGTGCGCTGCCAATATGAAAACACCTTTAAGTATTATGCAGATCCGTTCCGATACTTTTGTTTCGAGAAATCGTTAATACTCTAATATTTTATTGTTACAAAGAGATATATAAAAGTTGTTGACATTATTACAGACTACTGTTTTGTGTTTTTTTATCATTTGAATTGCTATTAAGCTGATTGAGGGGTATCGTAATGATTTGATTTGTATTTCGTGAATGCGAAATGTTACATCCCACCAAAAGCATTTATATTCAGAACTTAAAATTGTTAGTGTTCAGATGATTTAAAAATTACATCCATACTTATGTTGTAAATGTGAAATTGAGTTTGTTTGTATGTTTGTTTATTACGCTTTCACGCCTAAACCACTGAACCGATTTAATAAATTCTAACTAATAGAAAGTTAAATTATCAACAGTAACATGGCTACTTTTTACCGCAATATACACGCGGGTGGAGCCGTTGGCAAAAGTTAGCATAAAATAATCAAAAATGAAACGACCCAGCCTTTTAGTACATCTGAGATCTTACCTGCCAACAGAGAGCCTAGTGTAAGTTTATTTCACTTGGTCCGAATGCCTTAATAACAGCAGTTCCCGGATCCCTCCTATTTCAGGCGCAGAGTGGCACACCGTGTGGTTTTAGTCGGTCCGATTCCGACACACCACCCCGCCGCAAACCCCGGTGGGGTGACGGCCGGACGTGGTTTCCGTACGTAAAAAAAATAAAAAAGTTTTTTTCACTTCTACTAGATCGTCACGGTGACCGCGTTCGGCGTTACGATTGGCCCGCACTGAAATCTTCACCAATCATAACGCCAAACGCACTTATCGTCGAAAGAGAGTTGATGTGAAATAAACTCACACTAACACGTGCGCTCATTGGTCAGTCAAATAGCGCGCGCTTTCCTCGCTTCCTGTATGACACTTCCGTCCCTTTTGCAGCATCTTAGACCAGGCTCGTCAACGTAACGTCAAGATTTTCCGAGGTATTTTCTAGTAGGTAGTAATTCTTCCTGATGAATTATTTAAATTGTGACTTATTTAGTTTTCTTATATTGTGAGTATAACATTTATTTCCACAACCTTTAATACCTTAACTGAACAATACTACCATAAATCACCATAAAAAAATATTAGATTATATAATTTATTTAATGTCGCCATTTTGAAATTTTAAAAACAAATGTATATTTTGGAGACATCTAATTTCTTTTTATATTGTTATACCTATTACATTTCTTGACACAACAGTTAATACCTAAACCGAACCTAAGTACCATGTTTACAAACATTAATCACCATACAAATCCATCGGAAACCATATTTTTTTCAAATGTCATTCCGCCATTTTGAATTTGAAAAAAAAAACAAATCGCGTTTGTTCGGAAGCGTTCGTGAATCTGCGTATTTCAGGCGCGTTCAGTTTTCATTTGAGTTAAATGTCTCGGAACTAATGCAGTATCAATGGGACAGATAAGAATTTCGCCGTAATTAACGTGAATACCGTTTCCCCATTCAAAACCGTTTTATGGCCATATTTTTGTTGTTCAATAAATTATTGGAGCGTTCGGTAATGTTTTGGAAACAGAAGTTTTGTTGAGTTAGGGAAGGAAGAAATCGAAGTCAAGAGCTATTTATACAAAAATTATAGAGTTCATTTGTTTATAATCGCAAATATCCTAAAGTTCTTGGCCTCTCCTCTTTGAAATTTTTAACCAAACGTTGTCATAGACACGCATGTTTTTTAATTCAATATGCTCGTTTTGTGTGTAAAATTAATGTTAGTTTTCGTATTTTATGTGATAAGATCGGTCATCAATCGATCATCATGAAATTTTCCATAAATTTACGTTCTCAGAGATAAACCTAAGAACATAGGATATCTTTTATCAAGAAAGAAAAGTTGTACAGGATTGGGCAAATCACACTAGGCCCTCTGATCGGTGTTTTATAATCACGTGACTCACGAATAAATAAACTGTTTTCTTTTTATTTTAGGCTTTCTACGAGTATAATTAGGTCTATTTAATTGAATGATTATTGTCAATTTTTACTATCTAGTCACATCGAATCGGTAAAAAACCGGTCCGGAAAAATAATAGCAATTATTTTAGCAATATATTGAATGTACTTACAGCAATCAAAAGTATTAGAGAGATTAAATAAATTTTTGAGCCGTTCATACAATCAAGTCCATTTCAATGTATTTTCTCTTCGCATAAATTTTTTGACTATTCAATCATTTCCATTAAACAAATCATTTCTATTATAATGAGTCACTGAGTATTAATTCTCTATTTAATAGGATTTTCAGCACATTGTTGTCAGCGTTAGCTTAAATGTAAATTTTAAAATATAAGTACCTA
Source organism: Arctia plantaginis (assembly GCA_902825455.1). NCBI lineage: Eukaryota > Metazoa > Arthropoda > Insecta > Lepidoptera > Erebidae > Arctia > Arctia plantaginis. The sequence goes on along the minus strand of CADEBD010001048.1, from coordinate 2,800,081 downwards.
CTTATATTGCATCGTAATATTAACAAAAATATGACACAATGCCATCTAGGGAAGACAACGCAAACTACATCGATACTGATCCTGTATCGCACAATGAAAGTTCTTTCTTTAAGTTTAAAAATTGTTAGGTTGTGGTCCGTAAAACTAATTCCTCCGAACATCCTCTCCTTCTGTGCGTACAGAGTATAATCTATAATATTTACGACTCATAAGAAGCGTGTATTATCACTGCGTTCCAAGCTTATCACATAAAAATTATAAGCTATATATATATATATATCAAATAAAAATCATACAAAAATTTGTTTGATGTTATTATCAGAGAGAAAAGCACTGCAGGTGACCCGTCTGCTCGTTTGCCTCCTACGCTATTACAAATCTGTGATTTGGAATTATAAATATTAAGATTGTCAATATACAATACAATACAATACCTATACCAGTACGAGATAGAGGTACGAGTAGAGAGCAAAGCGTTTGAAATCCACCTCAATTTGTGAGCAACTCAAACCAGAAGGCCAATTCTGGCAATAAAAGTTCGATCTCAATTCACTTTCGATCTTAATCGTATTTTGACAGTAAAGTATTAAACATCCAACGTCGACTGTAATGTGATTATATCGTATTGTAACCAAAAAGTGAATCGATAATCTGCTAGTCTTAGTAATACTTTATTATTTTACTACGAAACTTAAATGACAGTTGTGAGATCGAAAGTTGATCGAAACTGAATTGAGACTGAATTTTTATAATGAGGATTGGTCTTCAGTACAAGACACCTTAAACTTTCATATCCATTAAAACTAAATAATAAGCAGAAAAGAGAATAAAATAAAACTCTAGTGTCTCAAAATTAAATGACACATCAAGTGTTTTCAAGACCAATTATTAGAATAACAACAATTTCTAAGTAAAGGTGAGCTGTTTTAACGTCTGAGAATTGGAGTAGATTGCGTATTATGTCTGCGGTGATCCTCGACCACAGACAGCAACAAACATTTTGACCAAATTGCCTCGTAGTGGCTATGAGAAGGGGGAAACCAAGCGAACACGTTAGCAATTCTTACGAACAACAAGCGTAAACAAACCTATCTGTAATCCATAGTTCCATATTTATATTATAAATTTTAAAGTGAGTTTGCTTATTTGTTTGTTACGCTTTGACGCCTTAACAATTAAACATATTAAAAAAAAACATCAATGGAAAGCTACATTATCAGCGAGTAACATAGGCTACTTTGGACATACACGCGCCCAAAGCTAATAATATTAAAAAACTGAAGATTTTTTTTGTTTGGCTGAACATTCTCAGGAATTAATGGTTCCAATTAAAAATCTTTTAGTGTTCTATAGACCATTTATCGAGGAAGGGTATACAAGTATAACATCACAACTTATTCCTTTTGAGAGACACACATGACGTCCTATAATATAGCAACGCACCTACATATATATACCTATATATCATCATCGTCATCAACAACCTTAATTTGTCTACTGCTGGACATAGGCCTCTCCTTAGAAAGAAGGTTTTGGCCTACTATACCGCGCTGGCCAGACGGGTTCGGTCGGACGGGTCACCTGATGGTAAGCGACTACCGCCGTTCATTGAAACCTGCGACTCAAGAGACACAAGTGCATTGCCAGCCTTTTAGTCCTCCACTCAGAATCAGGGGGATAGGGTTTGAGCTCTGATTACTTCACTCACTTGGTAAAAATCAACGAAAGAATAGTCTCATCATCATCATTACCAGCCTTTAATAGTCCACTGCTGTACATAGGCCTCTCCTTATCAAGGAGGTTTTGGCCTACTATACCATGCTGGCTAGACGGGTTGGTATATGGTTTATTTCAAGTTTCCCTTCTCTTTTCAGTACTGTTGTCCTGCGTAGGTTGTTCCCTTAGTCGACTCTTACGACACCCACGGGATAAATAGGGATGGTCACACTCCGTATTCTTAATCCGCCAACTGGATAAACGGACCTGTATATATCCGCTTTTATTTATAATCCAGTAGGTACTTGAAATATTTCTGTCGCTTTCAACGCAAGTGACTAAAAAAAAGATGAATAGAAAGGGAATGAATGGAATGAATGGGAAGGAATAAAAATTACTATTTAAATGCAATTTTATCAACACTCTTATTTGGATGTCTGTCACTAATCCGATTGTGCTTTGTTACATGCCGATATAACCTGGGTTTAGGTAGCAATAGAATCGTATGCAAAAGTTGTTTTTGCAGCCCTAAAATAACAATCTCCATTCAAATTTCGTAAGTTGCACCTTTAAAGCCACTCAATAATAGCTTGAGACATTTCACACACGACCGTCTAATCCCAAACTTGGCAGAACTGTATTATGGTAGTCGGTTAGTAGTGTTTTTTATATAGGTATATCTATACAAATAAATAAAATTGAAGTGTCTGTTTGTAATACCAAAATAATAATATTTTCTAATGCTTACACGGTAATTTGTACCCAAGCCTAAAAACTTGTTGAAATATTTTACCACGACATGAGGCTGTCCATATAAGGAGGAACTTAGCATAGTTTTCCTCTCAGAACACCCCTATAAAATTTTGTCTAGTCCAGGAATCGAACCCGAGGCCTCATAGACTACAGTCGTGTGCCGACTCGTACTATGATGTAAGGCTTTTCAATTTCGCGGAATTCGCGGGTACCAGTTAGTCTATACTAATATTTTAAAGAGGTAAAGTGTTTGAGTTTGTATGTTAGGAGTAATCTCCGGCACTACTGATCCGATTTTGAAAATTCTTTCACTGTTAGAAAGGTATATTATCCCTGAGTGCTATAGACTACGTTTTACTGCGATAACTGACATACAACCGGGCGTAGCCGCGGGCAAAAGATAGTTATCTTAATAGTAAAAAAAAAAAAAAAAAAAAAAAAAAAAAAAAAAAAAAAAAAAAAAAAAAACCTCACTCCCCACACATTTAACACGCAGCTGTCTGATACCAAACTGGGAAGAGCCTATGCAATGGTAACCAATCTTCTGATAAACATACTTATATATAAGTATAGTTATAGATAAATTACACACAGATACAGAAAAAATGATCCTGCTCATTACAAAATTATTTGACTTGGGTGGAATATGAACCCACAACCTTTGGATTAGGCGGCGGTCTCAAGACCTACCTGATCCTGGTAAAATCTTTACTAGTAAATATTATAAAAGCTGAAGAGTTTGTTTGTTTAAACGCGCTAATCTCAGGAACTACTGGTCCGATTTGAAAAATCTTTCAATGTTAGATAGCCCATTTATTGAGGAAGGCTATAGGCTATATATCATCACGCTAAGATAACTAGAAGCGGAGCACCAATGAAGAATGTTGAAAAACGGGGAAAAAATATTTCTTTTAAAAGACGCAGACGAAGTTGCGCGAGTCAGCTAGTTTAAAAATATAATTTCTAGAACTCAGTAACCACCACTAAACCATCCTAAAAACTCACTCAAACACACATGAAAAATCATCAAAATCGTTCGAGCCATTTAGAAAAAGTATAACGACATACACACATATCTACACGACACGACAGGACATACACTAATAAACGCGAATACATTGTGAATATTAACGTTCGAAAATCATGATTTTTAAGAGTATTTTATAAAACACGGAACAGTAAGTAAATAAAACACGGAAAAATTAAATCAGGCTTTCCTTAATACTGGATTTATTAAAATGATTTTTATATTATTACAAATAAAAATGTATAATACTTAAATTAAAGCCAGACAAAACAAATGATCGTACTCATCATACAACTGTTGGATTCGAACCCACGACCTCCGGCTCAGCAGTCAGTCACTAATTAATACTCAATACTTTATTGCTTCCATAATTAAATACATAGGTGATAACAATTAAAGTAGTAACAATTATGGACCCTGTCGGGCGCAGCACAGTTTGTTTGGGACAGAGGAATTAATTTTTTAGTCATTATAATAATTATAGAATTTTAGTATTTTAGAATATATTATCTGTCTTCTAAATATTATTTTATACTGTGGTAGCTTTTACTTAATAGAAAGAGTTTTAATTGATTTGTGAAATTGTTATATTTATCTTCTTGTTGTATGGTTTTTGTTAATTGCTTTAGATGAGTGCATTTTGAGTCAGGAGGCTGGCAGGTTAAGTCTAAGTGTCATTTTAACCGACTTCAAAAAGAGGAGGTTATCAATTCCGATGTTTATATATTTTTTTTGTATGTTCGGCCGTAACTCCGTCATATATAAACGGTTTTTTTTAAGGGGATTATTTTGAAATGGTCCCATTTAAATTTCAAATAGATCTAATGATGAGTTTCAGAGACAGACAACGGAACTCATAAAAAAATGACGGCAAATCAACCGCGATTGATGCTAGGTGTTTTAGTGCTCTTTGTTACTTTTATTTCAGGTCGGTTCACTTTTTTTTAAAGAATTTGTGGGTAACTTATTGTATATTTTTATGGACATTACAAATGGGCTGTAAAAGTGCATTTTGAGTCGGGGGGCTGGTAGGTTAAGTCCATCTTTGCGTCTAAGTGTCATTTTGGTTTAGATACTAGACTTACAGGCCATTCAACTCTCCACCCACACATTTCGAATAATGACTATTTCTATCACAGCCACGTGTGTCAAACTTTCCTGGTAGGTATTCTTTACTTGTCCAATTAAGTTAAATGCTTATGTTGTCATTCGCTTTCCTGTGGTGCACGGCGGAGCCGCGTGGGCGAAGTACCTGACTTCTGACCGGAAACCGAGTCTTCGGAGGAGGTCAGGGCACTCGCCGGAACGATACTAGCCTAAGTTGAAGACAATAAGGATTGTTATTTATGGCTACTCGAAATATAAATTCTAGTAATATAAAGTTTAAAAAGTATATTTAATCTGTGCATTTAAAATTACTTGACCCGTCTGACTGATTGATTCATCAGTGCTGAGCCTAAACCGCTGGGGCTACAAACTTGAAATTTTGGCAGCTGATGTTTTTTATGTTGTAAGCATCTACTAAGAAAGAATTTTTTGGAAAGGTCACTCCTAAGTTGTTAACATAAGGGATAAACTATGGACATTTGTCATTTTCAAAGTTAGAATCACGCGAAGCCACGGGCAAGAATATAATAATAATATTTTAGACATTTAACACACCACGCCATCTAGTTTCAAACTAAGCAGAGCTTGTACTATTAAAGCTAGATCGACTGATAGAATACTTATATGCTTTTTCGTAAATACATACATATAACATATAGAAAACACCTAAACGCCGAAACAAATATTTGCAGATCATACAAACATTTGTTCTGACCCATGGAATACATCCATACTATGTATGTGTGTATTTACAAAAAGAAAGTATGTAAGTATTCCATGCGCCAATCTGGCTTTCATAGTACAAGCTTTGCTTAGTTTGAAACTAGATGGCGTTGTGTGTCAGATGAGCGAAATATTATTATTATTATTACATTTATAAAATTCCTGTAGGTAGATATAAACTCATATGCACACTGCTTTTCACCGAGTGAGTGAGTTGATCCGGAGCAGACGGGTCACCAGTATTTGACCACCGTTGGCCATAAACAACTGCAATTCACGAGTCACAAGTGCATTAAACCCTTTGTGTGCCCCCTCCCTCCAGACGGGCGGGGGGACGTTTGAGCTCTGATAATCTTAGAATTGTCAAGTCATTCTTGATTCAATTATTCATCAAATTTCTATGGCAACTGCGGCTATCAGCGTCAGTTCGACAACTATGACGGGCAGTGGAAAGCAGTACTGAGGTGGCATTTATACTGATGGTCCACATATTCTCACTCACACAGTCTAACCACCTTTTCTTTGGTTTTCCTCTTTTCTTGTACCCCTCAACTCCCATACTTAACACTTTCTTACATTTTCCTCATCCCTCCGCATGACATGTCCATACCAAAATAACCTATTACTTCATAACTTTTCATCCAGTGGCGGTCCTTTCAGACTCCCTCGTATACTCATTCCTAGCCTTATCCATCCGAGTCACACCACACATCCATCTCAGCATTCGCATTTCGGCTACGTTCAGGCGTCTCTCATCCGTTCTGTTAAAAGACCAACTTTCAGAACTAAACGTATGTTATAATTTATCTTTTATTTTATTTCTTCTTCTATGAGACCGTGGTATTACTCCGGTCGAGCTGGCCTATTAGTTCCGAAGTATAGCTCTCCCCCGTAGATGATGAAACTGTTTAATGCAATTAAAGTATCTATTTGATTTGATACGATGCTGCCTACCTCTTTGGGCGTACAGGCGTGAGTCTATTAAATATTTGTTTTTTGGTTTACATTAGCAATATATTTAATATTATGGTATAAGTGAGGCAAAAAAATAAACATATAATTAACCATGTACTTTTATCGTACCAATCAGCGATTTTCTAAAGTCATTTATTGACTATAACGAGCCGACATAATAATTATTATTTGCGGGGGACGAAATGTGGTATTTTATCTTAAATCTTTGCCATCAATAGTATGTCTAATATATAATTACAGACAAATATATCTTGTAAAACGTTGTATGAATCGGCAGAAATCATAAAATGTGATATTTAATCTCTGAAGATAATTATTAACTGTTTTGAACGTTGATTAGACATGTTATTCAAAGAATATGATTATTTATTTGATCATTTGATTTATTTTTAAGGACTTAGGGTACAAATATCTACGGTTTTTTTTTTAAATTGAAATTCTATAGATAGACGAATCATGCTTTGTTTTGGCTATGCTCAATTTCACAACACGCAACAGAGTTTGTGTGTGTTTTTTTTGTATAAACAGATAAGCCATTAACTAAGATCACGTCACTTCGTGGTACGCGATTACCGGTACCTATAAGAGCAGTCTAGGTGTGTGCCCAGTATGAGGTTATTGCCGTTCTCCTCTGGAGCTCTAGTGATACTATAAAAAATTAAAATTTGTCAATATATAAATATATTATCCATTAAACAATGCATAAGAAAGAACAAACAATGCATTCTTGGAACCACAATGTTAAATTAGGTCGAAGTGATGCAGGCGCCGTGGCTTAGTTGGTTAAAGCGCCTGTCTAGTAAACAGGAGATCGCGAGTTCGAATCTCGCCGGGGCCTAGTGTATATTTTTTTCTAAATTTCATTAATTATACATATTTTAAATTAGGGTCAAGTAACGAATTAGGTAAATAATTTACCTGTATATTTTTATTATACCAAACCGTCTGTGCAGCGTGGTATAGTAGGCCAAAACCTCCTTTCTATGGAGACGCTTATGTCCAAAAGTGGACTATTAAACAGTGTTTTTATAAATCTACTACTAGTGTCTACTATTATTTTATGAAGTGTCTTCTTTGTGTTCATTGACAGTACGTATGTATATCAATGTTTGTGTCAATTTTACCCACCAATTTAGTAAAATGCAGTTTTTAGTAACATTGTTTATCACCGTTTTTATTTCACAGGAAAAAGCGTTTTACGACGTTATTAAATTTTCCAGGAAACCTTTTAAATTTTTCTTCATTTAAAAATCTAGTTTGTAACTTTTTACCATTTTGCATTTTTCATAAAGCGTCCATAATGTGTCTAATATTTATTCTACGAAAAGAATTAAGATTAAGTCTAATGGTTGGCTTTCCTTTGTATGGTATAAGGAGGCAAACGAGCAGATATCCCCTGATGGTAAGTGTCTACCGAAGCTCATTGAAACCTGCGACTCAAGAGACACAAGTTTGTTGCAGGCCTTTTACTCCCCCACCCAGAATCAGGGGTATAGGGCTTGGGCTCTGATAACCTCACTCACTTGGTAAAAATTTACAAAAGAATAGTTTCATCATCATCATCATCAACAGCCTTGACTTTGACCTTGAATCTTGAATTGCAGGTGTTTGTTTATTGTAGACGCTATCATCAGGTGCCCCTCCTGTTCATTTACCCCATCATCATCATCAACACCTTTTAATACTAGACAGCTGGATATAGGCCTCTCCTTAGAAAGGAGGATTTGGCCTACTACCTATACCACGCTGGCGAGACGGGTTGTTATAGGGTTTATGTCAAGTTTACCTTCTCTTTGCAGTGCTGTTCACCTTTGTGATTTGCTCTCTTAGTCACCAATGGTATAAAAAGGGATAGTGACACTCCGTATTCTTAATCAGTTACCACACAGAAATACTATCCATGAATAGCGTACCAAATTGGAAAAAATGAAAGAAATTGTTAAACATACATAAATTTTCTAAATTTAAAAAAGATACACAATCACGTGTTCTTAATAAAAAAAAACATAATCAATTCTTTACCTTTAATACATAATGTTTAAGTTTTACTCGAGAACTCAAATCAAGTTTTTTTGTTCCAATATGAAATCAATCACATTGTGTACATTCCCACGTCACCCCCATAAGGATTACCATTAACGTTATTGGATTATATCATAGCAATCTCCTGCATACATTATTTAATATTACCGAGTCATTGATACATGTTGCGTACCATGCGGGTAACTTTGTCTTTCTAATTCTTATTAAATGTAGCGGTCAGTTTTTTAATAATTACGTCAAATAATGATGATTGATCGAGCTTTTACACTATTACAGGAGTATAGAAACATACGGACACACTGTAGACGTATATTATAAAATTGTGTGGTGTGCTGTATCTTAAACGTTTAGCTCGACTTTTGTATGAGTTAGCCAAGTCATTTCGGAAGGTTTCAATTTACATTCCTGTTAAAAAAATCTAGATTGTCGCTCTAAGTAGCACGAGACATATACATATAGATAATAGTATATACTTACCCAATAATTACTATAATTATAGTCAAACATAGTTTAACATTACACGAGCCAACGTAAGCTAAAACATCACTGTCCAAATTACTCCAGATTCAAAATTATTTTTAGATTCTAAGAACTTAGGGCAAAACTTTTTTTTGACACTTTCATTGTAAGTCTCAGGTAGCCAAGATGGCCGCCCCTTTACACCTATTCTACAATATTCCTTTATAGTTTACTTAATATTTTTTGTAACGAAATAACTGAATGCAGTAGCTTATTGTGTTATTTTAGGTGAATAAGTATCATTGTTCTACAATACTGTTGTTATAATCTATTGCGTGATGTTGTTTATGGTTTGGACAAAAGATTTATGAGATAGTTCGAACGCCTCAAATTGTATAGAACCATAGACTCAAGCTTTTATACTCAGAACTTTTAAATTTCAACGTACAAACGCTCTATTTTCATTAAATATTGTTTCTTTGCACAATTTAATTATATTTTTAATACATTTACTTAGTGGTATTAGCATAGACTCGATGAAATTAATATATATTTAATTTAATATATTTCGGACATCTGACACACAACGCCATCTAGTTTCAAACTAACCATAGCTTGTACTATGAAAGCTAGATCGACTGACAATACTTATATACTTGTTTTTGTAAATACATACATATTATACATAGAAAACACCCAAAACTCCGAAACAAATATTTGCAGATCATACAAACATTTGGTCCGAGAACCCGAGACCTCGCATACGCTACCAATTCGCCACCGAGGGAGTCATAATGACTACGTATTTGAGAATGAATATAGGTAGGTATTAAAATCTGCTGGGCATTAATTACATAAAATTTAGATATTTTTTTCAAACTTTATGCACTTTTGTACATCGGCGGACATAATGCCCAAGACATTATCTTCCAGTCAACCTTTGGGTGGGGTAGAAATCTTATAAGGTAAGCGCACAATACATTTATCTTGGTTTCCATCATTATATGTACTAACTTTTGCCGGCGGCTTCACCCGCCCACTCAAGAATCAAACTATCTCCATCTTAATCGGTTTAGCGGTTATTGATTCAACATACAAACTTCCACCCCCCTTTTCACACCCTTAAAAGACGACTCCTGAGATAACTATTCTATGTCCTTTCCTGGAACTCAAACTATATCTATACCAAATTTCATCTAAATCGCTTCAGCGGTTTAAGTGTGAAGAGGTAACAGACAGATAGACAGACAGACACACTGTCGCATTTGTAATATTAGGATGGATATGTGTAGGTACATAACATATAGGTACTTATTTAAATAAGTTTATCACGGCTAAGTTAGCTCTGTTGTCTTAGGATCATTAGTTGTCCAGCTTACAAAATATTCCTATTTCGTAATCCCCAGTAATCTTATAAATGCGAAAGTAACTCTATCTGTTACGCTTTCACGGCTAAACCGCGGGACCGGTTTTAATGAAATTTAGCATCGAGATACTTTGATTCTTGCAGAAGAACAAACACTAATTTTTACGATTAAATCATCTTTTGTTTGAAATGTGTAGAAGTAAACTACGGAACCTTACAATGAGCATGGTGCGACACGCGCTTGACAATTTCAATTATGAATGAATGAATGAACGATTATTTTACCGTAAAACATAATTACACATTTACACATACTTTGTGGTTGCTAAATGTTTCTGAACGTGAAATTAACGCCGTATTCGTAGTCCGTGTAATGGAATGTACAAAAAATATTGATTACAGCGTTTATCCCTTTTTGAGCTTAAAAATAACTAAATGAACATCAACAGATAATTATATAGGTACGTATTTTCATTAAATTCATGCACAAGTGATGCAAATATGTAAAGAAAAGAGATATAATATACTGGTTCTTTTTCTTTGTTTCATGTTCCACTGCCTTAGGTCTAAAGGATCTCTTTAATATTAGTAAGGTGTTTGTCCTACAGCTAGCGATCAAGCGATTAGCGATTTTACTATTTGTATATGTAACGATTTTACTAATACAGTCGCTAATAGTTCAGCGCCTTCGATTGCTCTGTTAAAACATTCATTTTGTTTTTATAAATAAGGTAGTAGGTAGGTAGTCAGAGAGTCTTATGTGTGTGACTATAAAATAGTAATACACGCAATCAAATAAAACTATAATTAATAGAATATAATTCATAAATTTCTGTAAAAAAGCTATACTTTATGACTAAATGACAGCATTTAGTCATAAAGTCTCTCTAACACAAGAACAGTCTTGTGTTAGAGGTGTCTCCAATCATAGGACTAACATACAGGTACGCAACTCATCCTCCTCAAGCCACTGCAGTCTTTTATTTCCATACCATTATCCGTGATATCAAGTATGGGTATTCTAAAGAATCAATTACCGAGAAACCGCTAGGGTAAAGTAACGAGCTAGGGTTATCTTCTTCACCCTATCCATTTCCTTCCCTTATTTACCTTTTTAGTTAGTAAACAATTACATTATCTGGGAAGACTGACGTTAGGCTGGTGATCGGCTTACAATAAAACATTTTAAATATTATACATTGCATCGACCCCAAATATTATAACATAATAAGGAATGAGGTGATCTGGCAGAGAACCAAGGTCACCGATACAGCCTACCGGTCAGCAAGCTGAAGTGGCAGTGGGCTGGCCATATTAGCCGCAGACCCAACAACAGTTGGGGAAAACGAGTTCTTGAGTGGAGACCGCATCTCGGCAAACGTAGTGTAGGACGCCCACAGGCCAGGTGTAGTGACGATTTGCGCAAAATGGCTGGCAGGAGCTGGATGCGAGAAGCCCAAAATCGATCTCAGTGGCGTGATGATGAATTAGGAAAAGGCCTGAAGGTCAATTCTGGAAATAAAAGTTCGGTCACAATTCAGTTCTGATCAACTCTCTCTCCAACTGTTATAAAAGGTATTATCGTGGTAAATCTTAAACATCTAACGTTGACTTTAATGTGATTATATCATATTGTAACTGAAAATTGAATCGGTAATCTGCTAATCTTAGTACTTGATACTTTACTACGAAAATACCTTTTATGACAGTCGCGAGATCGAGAGTTGATCGGATTGAATTGAATTGGCCTTCAGGAAAACGACGATGAGTTCATACAGATTATATTCCGCTAACAGTGGGACAAACGTCTAAGACGGAAGCCGTCCGTCTGCACTTACATAGAGCGATCGTGACAGACATTTGCCCGCTTAGTCTCGAATATATTTTTTTAGTCCAGTGGGCGCCTAAATACCGTGACCGAGAGGGTAGGCAGTAGCAGAATAACTACTGACCATTTAAGGCGCAGATAGGTAATAAAATAGAAAAGGTTTTTTTTTGTCAAGGACATAATAAATGAAAATGGCTTAGAAACTGAATCACAAAATTAGGGCCATTAAACGACTGCTGCAGTTTCGCTAAAATGTGGGTAACCGACCGCAGTTTTGTGTTTTTTCTTTTCTAGTGATAAAACGCAGTCTATTGAAAAGAAATAAAATAGAAATATAAAATAACTTTTAGATATTGTACGATTTTAGTATAGAATCTCTTTTTCTCCTGTTTTTTGAAAACAATAATGATAATCATACTAAGAGTTTTAAGTTAGATTATGAAGAATTAAAATTCCTATTACAACAAGTAAGTGTCATTTTAATCAATCATCATCAGCAGCCTTTAACAGTCCATTGTTGGACATAAGCCTCTCCTTAGAAAGGAGATTTTGGCCTACAATATCAAGCTGACCAGACGGGTTGGTATAGGGTTTGCTTCCCCCCGGGCTGGGTGTAATCTGTTACGCAGACGATACCCTGGTGACAGCCCGGGGGGCAAACTTCCAAGAGGCGGCGCGCCTGGCCACAGGGGGAGTCTCCCTGGTGGTCGGGCGCATTGAGTCGCTGGGCTTACGGGTGGCCCTAGATAAGACGGAGGCCCTGTTATTTCATGGGCCCCGTCGTGGTCCACCCCCTGGCGCCTCAATCGTGGTCAACTCGGTCCTCGTACCGGTTCGGGCCCAGATGAAATATCTGGGCCTGATCCTCGACGGGAGGTGGCTCTTCGACGAGCACTTCCGACAGCTTGCTCCAAAGCTGGTCGGCGCTGCGTCTGCCCTAGGGCGACTTTTGCCCAATATGGGTGGACCCAGCGTCGCGACAAGACGGCTGTACACGGGGGTTGTCCGGTCAATGGCACTGTACGGTGCACCGGTGTGGGCGGCGGCTCTGACCGCCCAGAATAGGGTACGCCTCTGGCGCCCTCAGAGGGTAATGGCGGTCAGAGGGTAATGGCGGTCAGAGCCATACGCGGTTACCGCACCGTTTCGAAGGAGGTGGCATGCGCGTTGGCCGGAACTCCCCCGTGGGAATTGGAGGCGGATGTGCTCGCCGAAGTTTATCGGCGAGTGGCTGACTCCCGGGCGGAGAGCGGATTTCGCCCTCCGCCCGAGGATGTGCGCGAGTGGCGCGAAGCCGCTCGCCGAGCCACGATGGCTCGTTGGTCGTTCCGGCTGGAGACTCCACGCGCTGGCTTCGCCGCCGTGGAGGCTCTCCAGCCGGTCATCGCCGAGTGGGCAGGGCGGCAGCACGGGACCCTTTCCTTCCAGCTGACGCAGGTGCTTTCCGGGCACGGTTGCTTCGGAAAGTACCTGCACTCGGTCGCTGGGAGGGAACTGAGTCCCGCCTGCCACCACTGCGACTGCAGTGAGGACTCGGCCCAGCACACGCTGGCGGTCTGCCCCGCATGGGCGGCGCAGCGCCGGGCCCTCACTGCAGTCATCGGAGTGGATCTCTCGCTACCGGCCGTAGTACGTTCCATGGCCGGTAGCGACAGTTGTTTTACCGCGGTCGCAACCTTCTGCGAGGTAGTAATCTCGCGGAAGGAGGCGGCGGAGAGGGCCCGGGAGGACGACCTCCACTCGGACCCGATCCGCCGCCGGCGAACCGGGCGGCGGAGGCCCGCCTATCACAGCCTCATGCCGCCCTGAGTGTGGCCGCGGGTGGACGGGGTGGGTTTCCCCTCCACCCGCATTAGTTTGCCCAGCCGCGAGGGGGCGGCGTCCGCGTGTGCCGGACGTCGCCTAAAGAGAGGAAAATATATTGAGACGGAGCCCGCACCAGGAGCGGGCTGGCGCTAGGAGGGGTCCGGATGTCTTAACAACAGCTGTTCCCGGATCCCTCCTGTTACAGGCGCAGAGTGGCACACCGTGTGGTTTTAGTCGGTCCGAGTCCGACACACCACCCCGCCGCAAACCCCGGTGGCTTGAGGTCGGAGGGGGTTTCCACACGTAAAAAAAAAAAGTTTTTTTAACTTCTACTAGATCGTCACGGTGACCGCGTTCGGTGTTACGATTGGCCCGCACTGAAATCTTCACCAATCACAACGCCAAACGCACTTATCGTCGAAAGAGAGTTGATGTGAAATAAACTCACACTACGTGCGCTCATTGGTCAGTCAAATAGCGCGCGCTTTCCTGGCTTCCCGTATGACACTTCCGTCCCTTTTGCAGCATCTTAGACCAGGCTCGTCAACGTAACGTCAAGATTTTCAGCTGTTCCCGGATCCCTCCTGTTACAGGCGCAGAGTGGCACACCGTGTGGTTTTAGTCGGTCCGAGTCCGACACACCACCCCGCCGCAAACCCCGGAGGGGTGACGGTCCGAGGGGATTTCCACACGTTAAAAAAAAGAAAAAAAGAAAAAGGGTTTGCTTCAAGCTTTCCTTCTCTTTGCAGTGCTGTTGTCCTGCGTAGGTTGCTTCCTTAGTCGGCCTACTGTCGGATGAACAGGGGTAATGAGACTCGTCATTCTTTATCCGTCACCACACGGACAAGTAAGTACAAGTTCTATCTATTCCTTCGTACTCTTCTTCTTACTTTTCTTAACGCGTTTTATGACTTTATTAGCTTTTTCATTGCATTACTCACCGAAAGGAGCTTTAGTTCACTTACAACTTTTTCGTCTATACCCCATGTTTAAAATTTTATCTCTATACGTTAGCACTAAGAACGTAAACAATACCTTTATTTTATTCACCTTTATGCGTTTCTATTTTCCATGTAAATTCAACGTTAGTTCAAATCTCTACACAAAATTTAACTACGCCGAATATAAATATAAAATCCTTTATTAACGTATTAATATACAGATATTTAGAGTCTTACTTAATATAATAGAGGATTGAAATTACTTTCGTATACAATTAATGGTTAACGTGTATAATCTTGTAATACTAATCTCACATAACATTATCCAACATTTCCTCATTACATCAACGAAAAATGGCTTCTAAACATTTGCAAGTCAATGTGGGGAGGGAATGAACAGTTTTCATTAAACACAAAGTAGTTAAAAAGTTATAGGGGGGCCTTTAAAATATCATAGTTTAAGAGTCTGATCGCCATCCGCAAAATACTATATGCTAAGTCACTTCCACTTATAGCGATGTACACAAGTATTACATTGTGAACAGTAATTAGGTATTATCCTTTTGAAGTTTCTACGTAAAGCTCTTTAATACCATATAACAAAACATAAATAATTATTTACCACTACTTAGTTAGGTGGTCTTGTAGTTCGATTACCACCCAGGACAAATATTGCTGGCTTTGCCTATTCTGTCTAACTAATAAAAAATAACCAGCCTTACAACAGTCGCATATGATATAATGGGTCTTTACCTATGAAATTGCCGTTTTGTATGTAATAAGTGAAAGTACTTATTTTTTCAAACTTTTTTATTTCTGTTATTCGAAGTAATCCCCCCTGCAATCGACGCATCTTTGCCAACACATTGGCAGTTTATTAATGCCCTTCTTGTAAAAATGGACGGGAGGCAACAAACTCTTCAAAGGCTCTTTGGAAAAAGTAATAGTCGGTAGGTGCAAGGTCTGGTGAGTATGGCGGATGAGGGAGAGCTTCCAACCCCAGCTCTTGCAACTTGAAGACTGTCTGTTGCGCAGTATGGGGTCGCGCGTTGTCGTGAAGGAGCAGTGGGGACGACCGATTGACCAAAGCTGGTTGCTTGGTACTCACCAGACCTTGCACCTACCGACTATTACTTTTTCTAAAATTTAGACAACTTTTTAGTGGGTAAAAAATTCAATTCCCAAGAGGCAGTACAAAATGCCTTTGAAGAGTTTGTTGCCTCCGTCCAGCTGATTTTTACAAGAAGGGCATCAATAAACTGCCAATGCGTTGGCAAAGATGCGTCGATTGCATGGGTGATTACTTCGAATAACAGAAATAAAAAAGTTTGAAAAAATAAGTACTTTCACTTATTGCATACAAAACGGCATAATACATTTACGTCCCTTTTCACGGAATCACTCCCTCAGATTGTAGAAAAGTAAGAGCAAAGCCGTAACATCATTATATAAAAACTGCAAGATACAGGTTACAGGTCACATCTTAACAATACTAAAATCCTTTTTGTTCTACTCGACCGCGTCAGGGAACATAAATTGTTACAATTCCTGTACGATTTACAACTTGACAACTCCACTTAAAATTGCATGCACACAATTGAAGAGTTTAAAGACCGTTTGATTCTTGTTTTTTTCATAAGAGTTGTGAACAGTGATTAATTGAGTGTTGTGAAGTACGTGCAAAGTTTAAATTGGTATCAATTTGTGAAATTGTTTTAAATTTAAATATGGTTTACTTTTTACTAGAATTTATTTGCAAAGAAAAAGTTTTTAGCATAAAAGGATTTATATGGCAACTAGCGATCCGCCACGGCTTCGCACGGGTATAATGTAGATACTACTAATAGTGCTAATGTGGTGTCAGTGTGGAGTAATTCATTATACTATTATTATGATAAGACTATACCACAGGACATCTCTAAATGCAATATGCAATATTTAAAGGCTCGCTCCGATACTGCCGGCTGCTGCCACTCGGAATGGTACGGCTCGACGGTCGTTGGACCCTGTATTTTAAACCTCTAAAATCATCTAAAATAGTTATTTAAATCTACATTAAATGCACAACGCATCTAAAGTACCGGTACGGAATAATAAAGTATTGTTTTAAATAGCTTTGTAAATAACCCTTTTTTATATTTATAAGATAAAAATGGTTACTGTGGATTATCTTGAGGATATAGACGTATACCATTCTGGACTTTTTTTGTAGAGAAGGTAGGTTTAGCAAGAGTGCAACAAATCTTGAAATTGTTGTTGTTCTAGTCTGGGTGTCCTTTGTGTCCATTGTGTCTCTGTCTGTGTGTGTTGTCTCTTAAGAAACAAATAGAATTAGGTAGTGGGCTGGACTAGGTAACGATAATGTCCCGCGAAGTGGCAGAGACATACCATGTGAACAACTTGGCCTATCGTAAATAGCTTAATAAGTCCTTTTTCCTTCCAAATTGTTTGATTTGTCACGTTACAGTGGAGAGGCCTGTGTCCAGCAGTGGACTATTAAAGGCTGTTGATGATGATGATGATGAGGAAGAGGTGCTTATTGTTATTCTATTTCTCTGAAAATAAGAGTGTATTTACTTAAAACATTAATTCAATTTTATTGATATGTTAACTTTTACTAATATTATAAATGCGGCAGTGTGCCTGTCTGTCTGTCTAACTGTCTGTCTGTCTGTTAACTCTTTACGCTTAAACCGCTGAACTGGTTTTTTATGAAATTTGGTATAGATATAGTTTGAGTCCCGGAAAAGGACATAGAATAGTTTTTATCCTAGAAATCATCCTTTAAGTTGGTAAAAAGGGGTTGGATAGTTTGATTTGAGATTTTACCGCGATAACCGACATATGCGCGGGCGGAGCCGCGGGCAAAAGTTAGTTATGTATATTTCTTTGGCACGCTCTGTAGTCTGTCTAAATGGCTTCTGAGATTTTGGCTTCGGAGATGTCGTTAGATACGTCTTATCTGTGACAATGAAACTGGGTATATGACGATTTAAAAATAAATAAATCGCCTGTTTATAAATTTTCAGTGCTCATACATTTTTAAGTATTTTTCGTGGACTATTCACTCTTGACACCGTTTAAAAAAATCTTCTAGTCTTTTACGAAACACACAATGTAACTAAAAGTTGAACCAGATCCAACATAACTAGAAGTCATATCATTTGAAGACGTATTCAGGGCGTTTTATTTATGTAATGCCCATATTACAAAATTCAAAGAGTAGTACAGTCTGTATGTCAAATATTTGAAACATAGGTTTTTACGCCCACTATGCAAGAGAATTGTATTGATTTAAACGACGCCGAATGCCATAAAAATCAGTGAGGTGAAAAACGAGATACACAGTGAAATATTGCTGAAAAAAAAAACCAAATTTCTTTGTGGTTACGCGTAGACAATATTCTAACGTATTAAATATGAATAATTTCTTTTCAAATAAAACAATGTATTCAAAGCTAAAGTTTAAATGTGATTATTTTAACTTCAGCTAACCTATTTGGAACTTTCTATCAAGAAATTCTCAATAGTAGCACAGAGTTAAGGTGTTGGTACATGCTTAAGATTGTGGCTTAGGGCCTGAATAGGTTCGGATTTGATTCAGGACCTTAAATCCATGTCCCAGTCCTTACAGTCCCAGTCCCAGTCCTTACGGTTGCCAGTCTGACGCACACACCCCTTAGAAATGTCGTTATTTTTAGATGCAAAGAAAAAAGAAGCTCCATGGGGAGGGGGGGGGGGGGGGGGGTGTAGCCGGACAAGCGTGAGTCGGAATCGCCCACCGAGGGTTCCAAACAAATTTGTAGGTCATTTCTTCCAAACTTTTCCAAAATTTAGTTTCAAAAACCTTAAATTACTTATATGTGTTTTATGAGGTAAAATTTCACATATGTGTTTTATATGTGAAATTTTATCTCGGTGATTGATTACGTACTTTAAATAAAGACTAAATTTTTATGATTAAATTATAACTGATACCTCCACGCGTTCCCGAGATAAATGGTCTTCACAGACAGACGGAAAGACAGACGGACATCAAAGTGATCCTATAAGGGTTCCATTATTTTCCTTTTGAGTAACAGAACCGTAAAATACATATAGGGCAAGAGAGCTTTGCATACCGTAAGTCCCATCCGAACGGGACACGGGACTAAAATAGCTTGAAGCGGCCGAGGCTACATACTATATTTTTGTTTTTTTTTTTTGGACATCTACCACAACGCCATCTAGTTTTAAACTAAGCAGATTGACCGATAGAATTCTTATTTACTCTTTATTGTAAATATATACAAACTAAACACTATATATATGAAAAACACCCAAACTCCGAAACAAATATTTGCAGATCATACCAACATTTGACCCAAGCCGGTCACCGAACCCGAGACCTCAGCATAACATTTGCATACGCTGCCACTGCACTACCAAGTCAGTAAACTGACAGTAAATACTGTCTTACAGTTAAAGAAACAAGACATCAACTGACCATGAAATTTCCCACAAAGCGATGAATATAATGACCTCATGAAACTCTTTCTCCTGAAGACTATGACGTGTACTTTTAACAAGAGTATACTAGCACAATAAGGAGTCAAAATAATCACCCATTGTTTTTGAAAGCTCAAGGCTAAATGTTGTATTTATTGGAAACGGACGTAGACTTGAACTCACTGGATGTGTTTACAAATATATAGTTCCTTGTGAATCAAAATTAATAATATCTACTTTGCTAATCTGTTTGTATTGTCTGTAATGAACGCTTAGCATTCATTATAAACCTTCGTGGCTCAGGAAATGATATGTATATCAAATTTATCTTATTAATTTGTACACAATTTAAATGAACTACACTTTAAATGAATAAATAAAAAAAAAAGTCATCTAGCTAACATTACTGGTGATAAACATTTCATTCGTCGGAGACCCAGTATTTCTTTATACGTTTTCACTGAGTTTTCACCCATGCCTTAAATGGGGGGGAAAGGTATCTCAAAGGGTGTAAAGGCACTTGCATCTCTTGAAGTGCAGTATCCATGGACGGCGGTAGTCACTTATTTAAACTGATAATCTATCAATCTAGCAGTGATTGAGACTGAGAAATAAGTCATATGCAATTTAAAATTGCCATGTAAGGAACAAAACAACCATAATTTCATTTTGTTACATCCTACTGCAGTCGTTTCCAGTCTCGCTACATCATTGCAATATGCAAGATAATCCGTATATAACACAAAAACAATACTTATATTCGTACCACGCTGATGTACTGATTGCACATTATATTGCCCTGCGATGTTGCCTGCTATTTACAAAGTTATTTTACCCCTTGTAACACGTAAATTAAGTTAAACACGTACACCTCCAGCTCAGCACTAAAGCTCGGCACTAAAACCCTCAGATATTTGGCTTACTAAGCGCAAATATCTGAGGGTTTTACTTCTCTATCATTTAAATCATATGAAACAACTAAAAACACATTTGCTTTTAATCAATAAATAACTTGATTGGTACTCAAAACCATATTTTTAAGTTCATGTTACAGAAATCCAAATTCAAAACCTCCAAGAAAACCGTTTGTTGCTAAATTACTTTATTTTCTCATTTCTTTTTCTGCTCACAGTGTTTATTTGATTTGTCGGCTGGCCGTGGCTGAGGTGGACTTGGTAAATCCTGCTGGCATGGTATCCGTTCTCTCATTGCAAAATTACCATTACAACAAGCATTGATAATTGATATTGCAATTTTTCCAACTTTATATGATACTTCTCTAAATATCTCATCTGTTTCCTTCGGAAAACAGAGTGCACCCGCAGCTAGTGCACCCAGAGTACCACCGAATAACTTTCTGATCACACCTCTGGTACCGGACCCAAGATACACCCCTGTGAGAGTCCCTAAAGCAACCACACCTTTCCGTAACAGTAAATTTTCCTCGGCCCTCATATAATTCTTGAATTTTACTTTATTTTTGCATATTTCATTGCACACTTCTTTTTGCATTAAACACAGTTCTTTTGTCAACCCACCGACTGATTCTATCATCCGTTTTCTGTATTGGCACACTGATGGATAAAGATACGTTTGAAGAAGTTTCTCATTGGCCCTAGGGCAACGTTTTTTATCTTCAATATAATCTTTGTACTCATAGTGTGGGCTCTCATAAATCGGCAGATCTTCGAATTTCATTGGTGGGGGGCGTTTTGGAGCCTCTGGTGCTTTTGCTGCGTGGACTGTGGGAAGTAAGGATAGTTTACCATAAGAGCACACTTTAGGGAATATTGATAATTTGCCATATCGTTTATCGTTTGCATCTTTTTCTATTTCCTTTAATACGCATACATCTCTGTAAAAGAAGATAGCACGAGATTTCTGAGCTTCGTCGTATACTCTCGGAAAGGGTGTCTGATCTGGAGGTGTTTGCATTTTATTTTTATTGCAATTGTTGTGACGTGTTTACAAAAATTTGACAATGAATTTTTAGAAAATTGGGTTTTTTCGTGTTCATGACGTTTGATTCGTTTATGACATCTCTATGGTTTCCCAATTATATTTAAAAACTCTTTCAGTTCATATCTATGGTTATTTTATACAATAAAGACTACAGCAGTCATGTAGGTCAATTTTGAACGATTCTTTTTATACATTTTTTAAATTAAATATACTTGTTTATAAATAAATAATAATAATTTATCAATAATAATGTATGTGTAAAATATATGTTTATATTTTCCATAGTCACCAGGCTCATCATCATATGATTGTGGTTTACAAGCCAATCTGTACTATAGTAACCACACCATAGTACAGATTGGTTTATAATCAGATGTCCGTGCGTTAAAGATATATCAACTTATTATTATTATTTTATAGCCGGTTAAAGCAGCCGATTTCCTGGTTCACAATAACCTGGAACAACCATTTCTAGTGATAGGTATGAAAGACAGCCTAGGTATTGCTTACACCAAAAAATAACACTTTCCAAGTTTTTGTTTAAATAGAATTCAGAGTTTTTACATCTATTTCCTAAAGTGTACCTGGTTGACGGCGATGCACTTGCCCTTGTTACGTTCTTCAAAATTATGGTCTTCAGAGTGACGGCGTTTAATACGTTTCTGCCAGTACCTTCAATACCAGCTCACCCGCGCTACATCGTCTCCTCTCTCTCTCTAATAAAGAGTAGATTTTCCCCATTTTTGCAAGATTTTTTATTAAGGATCTGCTCCTATTTGTGGTAGCGGGATGTAATATATCCTATATCCTTCCTCGATAAATGGGCTATCTAACAATAAAATAATTTTTCAATTCGAACCAGGAGTTCGAGAGATTAACGCGTTCAAGCAAACAAACAAACTAAGCAGTTTTATAATATGCTTCTTCTTCTCAGTCGAAACACGTCCACCATTGGATAAAGGCTTCAACCAAGTTTTGCCACAACAACCGGTCCTGTGCTGCCCGCATCCAACGATTGCATTGGTATTTAAACTTAAGAATGGTCCTTTATGCGTCGAGGAAAGTTTGGCTAGATGAACCAACCAAGCTCCTTTCAGGAGCGCAGAAGCATCTGGGGGCTGGGGCTTTCACAGGCTTCTAAAACTTCTGGTATACTGATACAAGAAATAATTATATTACCCGTTCTTTACACTTCTACCATTTTCCATTAAACTTTGATTATGTACAGATATGTAAATAAATGCAATAAGTAAAATATTGCGACCATAATAACAACATTTCTGCGTATTGCAGGATAGTGTACAATTACCTTTAAGTGGCTGTAGACTCATAAAAGCTTATGTTATGGACTACATAATAATATGACCTACGGTCAATCGTCCATTAAAAAGTTCTCACACACACTGTGACTCAATACATGGTGGTACAGAAAGGCAGGCAAATTAAACACATTTTTTTTTGTATTAAAAGATGAATTTGAAAATTTACTGATAGAGCTAATATTACGTATGAAAGACGGTTGACATGAATAAAACTATTAGTAACACCAAGGATGTTGCTCAGATGTTAAAATTTTCTAAAAAAAATCTGCTTAAAAAATCAAAAACATTGAAATAATTTTGAAAGTTTTTAATAAGTTATTTACCTCTTTTCTAAAAAGAGGCCTATAGTAGTGGATTTTTATAGGTTGTTGATGTAATGTGTGTGTAATTAAGAAATATGTAGTTACCTAGGAAAAATGCTTTCCGAAAGAAAGGTTGTGAAAAAATTTAACATTCATTTTTCTTCAAGCCAGATCATCTGTATGTTGTCTGTCGATGAGGTTCCCTTTTACCCTCGTAGATACGCGCCTGAGACGATTGTGCAATGTATTCTGCGCGGGTCTTTGCAGTTAATGGTATGGCTGTCTATGGTGGCCAGGGTTTACCTAGGTTCTCGGGGACTTCCATCTTAGGGTGTACGCGAGTCCCATGCAATAAACTCACATGTGACAGCACACTGTGTGGTTTTAGTCGGTTCGATTTTGACACAACGCTTCACCGTGACCTGACATGATGTCCCATGGGGATTTCCTCACGAAAAAAAATGCATCTATTGTTCGGTTACACACAACGCTCCTAAAGTTTAACCACACGTTTCTGTAACACGCTGTATAAGAGGTAGGGCATGTTACAACGACCTTAGTAGCCACTGTCTCACGATTTTTTTATATGTTTCAGTTGGTAAACATTCAGCCTAACGGTAAATGGTTAATGTATGAAGGACAGAACGTGAGTAGTACCATCATTTTCACATCATTTTCACAATGTTACGCGAAGTCGGAGCAATGTAAAACTTTAAATGGTTTCTTTATGACTGGACCAACGCTAGGGAATGTAATCGGTTTTAGAGGAAACAACGTATAAAGGGATGTTGGTGTAAGGAAATCTGATTTTGCAAAAAGAGGAATACTACTACGGAAAGCAGGACTTGGATACTGTGGCAAAGAGAGACCTAGGCTGCCGTGCAATTAAAAAAAATATAAAATCTATGTACACAAAGTTTTAATCTTTAGCATTCCATGATACATAATTATGTACATACACAGAAACTAGCTTTCTCTCGTGTTATTGTTTCTTTGAAAATGACGAACTTCAATACAAGTATTCATCGCTTATTTTACCGCCTTAGGGGTGAAATTTCCAAAAATCCTTTCTTATTGGTAACGTAAAAAGCATCAGCTGCCCAAATTTCAATTGTGTAGCCCCAGCAGCTTGGGATCTGCGTTGATGAATCAGTCAAGACTACATCACACACATCAACAGCCTTTAATAGTCCACTACTGGACATAGGCCTCTCCATAGAAAGTAGGTTTTAATAATAATAATAATTTATTTTATTTCAGAAAACTTGTTCCATATTCAATAACAATGATTCATTACATCATATCATCAATTACAATTTCATTAAATTTAAAAAAATAAATGTACAAAAAAGCCGTGTGGTGTCCCACCCGATAGGAACGAAGTTGTGACGATCGAGTAAAACTGATTCGACACGATTTTAATTACAACGCCATCTATGAAAGCGGCTATTACCTACATATTTTTCAGTTGGTTTCTAATTAAAACAATTTATACATTGGTAAAATCTCCTTGAGAAATGATTTCCTATCTATTTTTTTTTTTTTTTTTTTTTTTTTTTTTATTTTTTTTTTATAATACAACTCCCGCATTAGGAAAATATCCTGTGTCGCGGGGGACTTTACAAACATACATGAAACGGACACAAAGAACACCCAGACTCAGAACAACAATTTGTGGATCACACAAAGTGTCGTCCCATGTGGGGTTTGAACCCACAACACTCGGCGCAGTAGGAAGCGGCGTGGCGACCGCTTAAACCACTACGCCATCCGTGCAGGCTATTCGATAGATGGCGCTGAATGACTGACATAAAAAGTGTCGTTACAACTTTTCGTGAGAATTTTTTCCGTCTAGCCCCCTTTCACAACGCGTGATAAGGAACTTCGTTCCAATAATATTTGAATAAATTATTACATTACTTCATTGTTTAAGATTAAAATGAAGACATGTCTTAAAATCAAGTAAAAACAAAAGTAAAAAAATCGTTAAATAATTCATTAAATAGTCGTTTAATGATGGTTTCAGCCCACTATACCACGCTGGCCAGACGGGTTGGAATAGGCTTTGTGTCAAGTTTCCGGATGTCTTGATAACAGCTGTTCCCGGATCCCTCCTATTACAGGCGCAGAGTGGCACACCGTGTGGTTTTAGTCGGTCCGAGTCCAACACACCACCCCGCCGCAAACCCCGGTGGGGTGACGGTCCGAGGGGATTTCCACACGTAAGAAAAAAAAAGGGTTTGTGTCAAGTTTTCTTTCTCTTTGCAGTGCTGTTATCCTACTTGCTCCCTTTGTTGGCTCTTACGACACCCACGTGACGAATAGCAGTGGTGACATCAGTATAAGTAACTTTATATGTATAGATTAACACGACCATGTAATAACATTTCGTTAGATTGTCTGACGTTTCAATCCAGTTGCATTGGCCGTGGTCACAGGGTGTCTGAAAAACTATGTAAAACTTCTCTAATTTCTTTAAAAATGTTCAGTTGTTTTGTGTATGGTTCAAAAACAAAAAAAACTCAAACTTTGACACAAAATACGACACACTTGAAAGATAATTTACATCTAATTTTTGCAACCACAATGTGACAAGCGTATCAGGGTATAACTATTATTTGCATAAATGTTAGAGTAAAACTAGAAAACATACCTAGTTATAAGAATGAATGAATTTACCGAGTGACCTATATAAAGGATAAAGTTTAAACGAACCGGGTCAGCAGATTCGGTTATTATAATGTAACCCTGGGGAGGAGACAGTGTACCTAAGTGATAACACGATACAGCGGCACTCCGCAGGGGAAATGGCGGCAGAAATGACAGGCCAACTGCCTGCGTATTATTTTGATAACAGTTTTAACTTTTAGTTTAGATAGTAAATTATCACTGCGTAGATTTAGACAGTTTCATTTTATTTTTGAGGTTTACTTTGGAAATAAATTGGAGCTTTTAGGTTAGGTTTAAAATTACTTTTAAAGGCTGTATAATTTTCATATTTTTCTTGATAAACCTATACGTTCTAAAACATCTTGCCAGTATTGGTTTTTAATACTTTTTAAGCTATTGCATAGCTTCTATCGAGGGCCTTGAGCGCGGGGACCGAATCCAGAAATTCCGTAACGAAAAAAAACCTCACGCTAAAAACAAAACAAAAAACAGTACCAAAATCAAATGCTGAACGTCAAAGGAAATTTCGTCAACATAATGCAGAAAAATCTTACATGGATATGTAATTTGATTTAATAATAATATTTTTTATTTATTTATTTAAAAACAAATTGTAATATATGCTTCAATATTTTTATGTAATAAAAGAAAAAAAATTGTAGAAAACAATTTTTTTTCTTTTATTAAATAACCGGTTTATTAAATATCGGTCATCACGCTCAAAAAGTGTAACTTGAATTAATATAAAAGAAAAAGAAATACTGCATAAATAAAATAAATAAATAATTATAATTGCATAAGTTGATACAAAATGCTATGCAATAGCTTTACCGCGGCAGTCCCCGAGTGCCACACGTCTTTTTTTAATATTATACTTGGTAGGCTATAAAAAGAAGAGACTGTGGGACAGTCGTCCTTCGGTGTATACAGACCGGCTCCACCGCAGTGACACCACGGCTTCAATGAACTTCTTTCTTTACTTTTCATGTAACGAGTGACGTTACTGGAGCCCAAGCCGTCCTTTTTTAGGGTTCCGTACCTCAAAAGGAAAAAACGGCACCCTTATTGGATCACTTTGTTGTCCGTCCGTCTGTCTGTCAAGACCCTTTATCTCGGGAACGCGTATAGGTTTCGAGTTGAAATTAAAACGATATACTCGGGTCTACAGTCTCTTGAAGCTGTGAAAAAATCAAATTTCTAAGTTAACGTAAATACGACCGTTTATGCATTAAAAAACGTATATTTCGACACTCCCAAGGGAATCAAAATTTATAGGGTATTTTCCGTTTACCTAAAACTATGAAATTTGGCTGTTAATACTGTCTTATACTACAAGTATAGGGAAAATCTGAAAGCTATACATTTGTAATTAAATCATAAAAAAACAGGGTATATACGCAAGGAACGGCCCAATTTTGAATTGAGTTAACCGTGTCATGTGGGGTATCGTATGAAAGGGCTTCATTGGCACAAGCTTAAACAGATTTTCAATTATTTTTATGATTTCAATTACAAATTTGTACAGAACCCTCGGTGGGCGAGTCCGTCTCGCACTAGTTCAGTTTTTTGTTATAGTATAGGGGGGCAAACGAGCATCGTCACTTTCCATGAGGTGACCCCTCATGGAATGTGACTGCCGCCACCCATGGACTCCTATAACTCAAGAGTCTCCTCCCCGTAATCCTTGGACTGAAAGGACTGCAACATACTTGATATGACCATGTTGTTCGTTTAAAAGTTAATAACTTGTTCTATGGCCTAACGTCTCTTCAAATTTGTATAATGATCTGTTGAATAGTTAAGGTATGCAAACTCAACAAACAAACTAATATGAGAAGAAGGTAATTACATTCTCCCGTCATCTCTTACTACATATTTCCATTAGCATCCATTTCTTCTACGTATGTAAAATGTTCTTTAAACAACAGTAATTCTGCAATAAGGTCTATAAGCCAAACAGTTTCGGCATTCGGCTTTCATGGCTCACGGCCGAACAATGCGCTATACATCCTACAAGTAATGTCAGCCATAAACTAGTTGAAGCACGTTGACTCGCTCGTATAATAAATGTTATCGTTAGATTGAGATGTACGATATCTGACGTCAGAACACAACCAGTTCTCTCACGAAATATATACACTGTCAGCTATAAAATATAGCGTGGCTATTTATCTTTCAAATCATTGGTGACTTGATTTGAGTTGACGTTTGTATAGGAATGGGTGTTATGTCCCTCCAACACAAATAAAGGATCCTCCGACCAGGCAAGGTGATCATGCCTGGTAGGTCGCGCCTCAACGGTTGATTTTGGGAAATGGTATATATGCTAATCGGCGAAATACTCATAACGAGATACAGGATTTGCAGTTACTCCGTAGTTTGGTGTGTCTTTGTTAGATAGCGCTGTAAAACGCCTACACATACATCCATACAGAAAACATGTGATAACTTAATAATAAAAATAAAAATGGAATAGGTACTGGAGCAGGAGAAACTGATGTTTTATATTTAGTTTTACTGCAGCAAATCACGCCTTTCAATGATCAAAATATTGTTATTCCTTAGGAAACCACACAAAATATGCATATGACGCATTGCTAAAATTGAATGGCCTTCATGATTTCAAACAATAGATAGATAAATCAAAATATTTATTTTTATATAGATATTTTGATTTGTCTATTTGAAAAAATTAAATAGATTTTTTAAGAATGGCTGACGTCATAAGCTTATAGATTAGTAAGCTAACAAAAATAATATATCGCGTCGCTTCAACCTGTGTGTCACAATCCTAACAACTAATGTTGTAACCCGCCTATTACTTGGTCTACCCCGCTATGCGAGTTTTCTTCACACATTATGAATATGTATCAGACAGTTTTTTAACGCTACACTCGTATTTGGTAATTTAAAATTAAGATTTTTTGTCGTTAATTCAACAATTAACAAATTTTTCTTTACACTTTATTATTGCTTTCATAAATAAGTAATAATATTTCGGACATCTGACATACAACGCCATCTAGTTTCAAACTAAGCAAAGCTTGTACTATGAAAGCTAGATTGACTGATAGAATACTTTTATACTGTTTTTTTGTAAATACATACATATTACACATAGAAAACACCCAAACGACGAAGCAAATATTTGCAGATAATACAAACATTTTGGTCCTACCTGGGAATCGAACCCGAGACCTCAGCACAGCAGTCGCGTACGCTACCACTGCACCACCGAGACAGTCTGTGTTTATTAAGTCATGTTTTTATTAATTACTAGCTACTGTCCGCGGCTTCACTCGCGTGATTATTTCTTATTTTGTGTTTTCAACCGTTCATCCCTTATGTTGCAAGGATGAAATTAAAAAAAAACATTTCTTAGTGCTTATAACATACAAAACACCAGCTGCCAAAATTTCAAGTTTGTAGTCCCAGCGGTTTATTTATTTATTTTATTTATTTTAGGCTCTGCGTTGATGAATCGGTCATGTAAAGTAATTTTATATGTAAAGATTCCTCGTCTGTGTGTATGTTTGACGTACAAATTTCACATTAAATAAATTAAATTTAAGTTCCTTACTTCTATGCGAATTATAGTAAATATCCTATATGATTTAGTTATTGTTTGTCTGTTTATTATCGAATCTGCCTAAATGGCCTTATCGTTCGATTACGTTGACTTAGAAGCTTGATTTTTAAAACTTTAATTGACCGCAGTCATGAGCAGGTGACGTGTCTGTTCCTTGATTTATTTAGTTTTGTATTAACGTCCTCTCAAATGCACGTCAATACTATGCAAATTATCAGACAATTCATCATCATCATCAACAACCTTTAATAGTCCACTTCTGGACTAAGGCCTCTCCTTACAAAGAAGGTTTTGGCCCACTATACTACGGTGGCTATACGGGTGGGTAAAGGGTTTATTTCAAGTTTTCCTTCTCTTTGCAGTGCTGTTGTCCTGCGTAATTTACTTCCTTAGTCGGCTCTTACGACACCCGCGTGCACAATAGGGGTGATGACACTCAGTATTCTTAATCCGTCACCACACGGACAATAAATTACACCATTGTAATTACAGCTTTCTCTATTTCATACAATGATCGTCAGTACAGACTTATCAAAGTTCAAAACAAGTGAATCAATGTACTAAATTCTTGAAATTACACTTCTAATGGAACTTAAACATTCAATTTCGTACCTTATTGCATTAACAAAAGAGTCTCAGCTCATTTCTTTATAACTTCCTTTTAAACAACTATTTTTTGCAGTTACAAAACTATTGGTCAGATAAAATTCAACCTTATTCCCTCCAAAAAAAAACGCAAAATATTTTATAGGTAGCAAAATTAAATTTGGTCCACAAAGAACAGTCTACGTGGCATGCGATTTGATATCGATGTTTTTTTTTACTGCAATCGAAATCGAATGTGGAGTTTAATCGAACAGGCACAGGTCGAATGGAGTTTTCAATTGATTGTGGTAAGAGATTGGCATGTTAGTTACTGGAAGGTGAAATTTTGTGTGATTTTTAGGGTCTTTGAAAACTGTAATAAAGTTTGGGCATTGAGAGTAAGTTGTTATCTGTGTAGTGGATGCAGCTATTGAGCAGTCGGGCGACTTTATTAACTCTGCTGTGTAATATTTTACTAAAACGTTTAATGGTCAGTTTTCGGGCCTGTTGGCCCTGGCGGTTGGTGAATGTTTATCAGCAGTGTGGTTACCATAGTACAGGCTCTGCCTAGTTTTGGGTTAGTCTGGGCAGAGCATAGGCATAATGCAAACGGTTTGTATAAACAATCACTTGGTCTAAAACGTACATACTAATCGTTGCTAGAACTATCATTGCGCGATAGATAACTACTCATTTCCTATACTGGCGTTAAAGTAATGATCTTTTTTAGTCGGCAAACACTTTTAATCATCAATATCATCAACAACATTTAATAGTCAACTGCTAGCTATAAGCCACTCCTTAGAAATAAGGTTTCTGCCTACTATAACTTGCTCTGACTAGACGGGATGGTATAGGGTTTGCTTCAAGTTTTCCTTCCCTTTGCAGTGCTGTTGGCCCACGTAATTTGCTTCCTTAATCGGCTCTGTCTCCGGCTCCCATGGGATTAATAGAGATGGTGAAACTCCGTATTCTTAATCCGTCACCACACACGTACATTTTAAATAAAATAAATAAAATAAAGTTACTAATGGAAGGATTGGCGAAACTTTTTTTAAAACGATCTCCGGTACAATCTGGGACATCACGACGTCGGACATATTGTCTCCGATAACACTCGTTTAAACGTCTCGCATTGTGTTTGGACTTGATATATGAATACATTAGGGAAAATAATTATACTTCTTTGCAGTACAACAAAGATAATTTTACAAATAAAAGCACGTTTTCGGCACACACGGCCATTGTGTGTTCGTGTCTCATTAGTACCTAGAGACTGAATATTTAAGAAGCTCTCGTTATAATAATAGCTTTACACATCTTACACACGGCCGTCTGATTTTAAACTAGGTAGAGCCTGTACTATGGTAACCAGACTGCTGATTAACATACTTAAATATTTCTAAATACATGCATAATTTAGTTAAATTACACCCAGACACAGAACAACAATCACATCAAACAATATTTGTCATGGGTGGGAAGCGAACACCTCTGGCTATCTTTATCAGTCATAATCACTTAATACTGTGTCCTGTTCCTTGATTTGATGGTCACATAAGGAGCTCATTAGGTGATCTATCAGTTTTATTGTTTAGAAATGTTTAAATATCTACTCTCAGGCAGTCAGTTACGACCGAACAAAGGTCTGGATGAAATGGTGTCTACCACTCTCTACTAATTCGCCATTTTACCATATGTTATTGCAGAGATAAGTAAAGACACAGTAATCAAGAATACGAGACACCTACTCACGAATAATAACCAGTAAATAACATTTTTAATAAATTTTTGAAAAAGCATAACAACTCAACTCAACTGATCAACTGCTAGAGATAATCCTCTTCTCAGAAAGGAGGTTTCCACCTACTATACAACACCTACATATAGAAAGAATTTTCAAATCGATTCATAAGTATTGGAGTTCTGAAGAAACAAATAAGAGAATATTATCCAGCACTGAGAACCTGCTCCTTTTTTTAAGATCGGTTAAAAACGATTGTTAATTATTTCATTAGTGTTATGGTTTTGTCCCTCACGTTTTTCCAGTCTGAGATCATTTATCTACCTATAGAAGTATTCAGTTGGCTAGAAGACATGAGGTTACAATCTATAGGAGCGGAACGATCATAAATTTTGTTAAACTTTTGAAGTGTGCCGAAATATATAAACATTTTTTTCTTAAAGATCTATCTGTAAGATATCTATTAGTAGTATTATTGTTAACCTTACTACTTAAGCCCTTCAGGGCACAGTTTGGGGTTCCAACTTGTAACCACTTGATCTCAAGTCCGACGCCTTAGCCATTACGCTAACTCTTCTTTATTTGTTACGATTGAAATGATTAAGATACTCATTCACAAGAGAATATAGAATACACTGGAACTGAGATAGTCGAAAACATTCACGTATCATCCTACTTAGCACGCTGCCTCAAAATTAAATGTCTCCAAGCTCTTTTTCGGAACAATTGTTTAAACGTCAATCAAACGTCAGAAAAAATTAAATGTCATTGTTGTCAAAACTCTGTCAAATAACATAATTAAGATGACACATTAACAAAAAAACACATTTATTAATGACCCGGACCAACTATGGTGCTATCCACTCTTAAAGTCGTAAGTTGATGTTAACAGCGTATATCTTCCGATTTAAGCTTACATCGACAAATTTTTAAATGTCTGCTAATTGTTATACCATGCTTCAACACTAATAGACCGGCTCCACCGGAGTCACAGAAAACCGGTGTTAAGCAATTCCTTCGTTGACTAGACATGGAAATTAATGCTACTTTTAAATCATATTTATTAGATGAAATGATTAGTTTTAGATACAGCGATTTCACATATTGTGATTGTGATTTTAAAGATAAATAACATTAAAATCAATCAAAATTCGTTTTATCAAAGATTACTAACTATTTTTTTTTGATTTAGGCCTTTCGCGAGTCGCGAGTAAAAATAATAATTAAGTAGCAGTGGTTTTGTAAATCAGTCAACAGAGTGATGATATGGTTTATAAATCATATGATTTATAATACGTTATTTTGATTTCATTCTATCCCTACTTTTCACCGAGTGAGAGAGGGTACCGCTGCCCTACGAGCACTAACCCTGGGGGGGTCTGTCATGGGTGGCGATAGTCACTTACCATCAAGTGATCGGTCTGTTCGTTTGCCTCCCTATAACTTCGTACTTAAGTTTTCGTTTATTAAATAGTAACTGGTGTCCGCGACTTTGTTCACGGGTAATTTGAAAAGTGCTGCCTTAGTTGGTTTGATTCCCTGACCGGGCCAAATTTTAAAGAGTTTTTCCGAGAGGAAAAATATCTTAAGTTACTCCTTACATAGACAGCTACCTGGTAATAAAATATTATCAAAATCGGTCCAGTCCTTTAGAAGATTACCCGGAACAAACAGACAGACAGACAAAAAATATTTAAACTGGTTTTTTGGCATAGGTATTCGTTCAAATAACCGTATAAGCATGAAAAAAACCTATTATTTTGACATTACACACAGACACTTTAATTTTATTTATAGAGTCATATGAGGAGTAACTTAGACTATTTTTCCTCTCAGAAAAACTATAACATTTTGTCCAGTTTGTAACCAGTAGGGCAGTGCTTTTCAAATTCCACGTGAACCACCACCACCACCACGAGTACCACCGTAAGTAATAAAAAAAAGGAAGCGTGGGTGGATGTAGTAACTTCTGAACTTTTGAACGTCAGATAAATAAAAATCAAAGATATATAAAATATAATGTGCTTATATTTTTCATAAACCCCTTTACTTTATGATATCACGAGAGATATCTTAAATTTAAACAATTTATTAATGATGATTGTAAAGAAATATACAGATAATATTGGGAACCGTTATTAATCAGATATTATCAAGAATCAGTTAAATACAAAATGGCGATAAACTTAAAAGAAATTGAGTAACTGTCGTCTTTTTATTGTTTTCAAATCAATTAACTTAATTTTGCGATATCATCTCCGAGAAAGTTAAAATGCGAAAGTTATTAACACTTACAAGATGGCTACGGTTTTTTTATTTAGTTTTAATTCACGAGTATAGTTAATACCTAACCAGATAATTAACATGGAGAAGTAATTGCAATTCAATGTCAAAGTTCGACAAACAGGTAAATTAATCAAAAAGTACAATAACACATTGAGATAAACTTAAAAAACTATAAAATAAACTTTTATGCCTTGCATTATTACCCGCCATTTTAAATATCTCGAAATGTCATTAGCAATATAAATGAGTTTCGCGCCATAACGAACGCTGTGCTTCCACAATGGAAAATCATAAATCAACTGTCATTTTGATATTCGCTGAAAGGAGGTACGTCAATGCATCGGTGCAAACTTTTTAAACTCTTAGAGAGGTTTTTTGTTGCTCGTTTGATTAATTGTAAAAAAAAGAGGCGGGCTTATTTTTTTGTGGGTTGCTCTTTCAATGGAGATCTTTTAAGTTGAAGATCTTTGACGTGAGCGTAGGTTAATATGTTATTTTTGTGAGCGTTGACTCGCATTGTTGTTAAATTAACTTTATACGTACTTGTGTTTATTATTGAATAAAACGCTTTATACGCTTTTAAGTTTTAAGAGGTTTGTATATTTTTTAAATACTCATGCCTGTTACCTCTAAAGGGGCTGACAGTGTGGTATTGGTAGTTGACTGTAAAATTTCCTCGGGATTAAAGGGTTTAATAGATAGAGTCACAAGATCTCGTGCAATTTTAACAGAATTTATCAGGTGTTGGTCTCCTTCTATTTGTCTCTGGTTATAACCGCGTCGTTTGTCATGTTCACGATAATCTATCTGATCCAAGACCAGGCACCTGACGATGACATCCAAATGTAACTTGAAAAGCATTCAGAGCCATTTTTTTTTCGACATTTCTTCAATAGATAGACAGAACGATCGACCGTCTGTGAGATCTGTCCTTGTGTACACTGACATAGACAGAAATATTAATGGATTTACAACCGAACAAGAGGTCTATGGACTCTTAGATCATATTGACTAAAAAGGTATTCTTTATTACCTATGACTGGTGTCTGTAGGTACTACAAGTATTTACTCAAAAAATCGTCTATTGGAGCTATTGGTGCCTGCATTGTTTATCATAAAATGAAAATAATTTTGATGTTTTTATGACTTGACTTTATTTTTATGTTGCCACAGTGAAAAGGATTGTTAAAAGTTTATCTATCTCCATTGAATGAAAACAATGTTTGAATATCGAAAGAGATAAATAACGTTGATCTATGACCTGATATCATTCATCTTGAGATTAGAAAACCATTTACCGATGTCTGGTCAGCTCATTCCGAGAACATCTAGATTACTCGATAGTGGAATGAGGATTTGAACATCTAATATACAGGAAAATGAAATATGGCGGTAACATAAATCATTGGCTATTGTCAGCGTATAGAAAAGGTAATATTTAAAGTTGTTTTTAGTAGTTATGGTATACGTAGCAAACGAGCACACATATCACTAAACTTGATAGTTTGTGATTACCACCGATCTTGGGCACTGGCAGCTAAGAGTCTCTAGTGTTTTACCAGTTGCCAACCGAATTAGGTACCTATATG
Source organism: Arctia plantaginis (assembly GCA_902825455.1). Taxonomy (NCBI): domain Eukaryota; kingdom Metazoa; phylum Arthropoda; class Insecta; order Lepidoptera; family Erebidae; genus Arctia; species Arctia plantaginis. The sequence goes on along the minus strand of CADEBD010001048.1, from coordinate 2,764,800 downwards.
AGTAGGATTTATGCCATAACACTGAATAGAATAGTGCATGACAATTCATTGTGCATCGAATCCATGATCGTTTTCTCCTTGTACCATATAAATAATACTACAAAGACCAGTGCAAATAAATGTTTTCACTTATACAAATATTTTCCCTGAACAGATAATTTTTTTGTCAAAATGTGACTTGTGACTGATGTTTGTTACTGGACTATGTCACAACAGATGAAGAGATCAGGAGGAAATTTAGCACTCAAATAGATTATAGACTAGGAAAGCACAAAGGCTACTTTTCCCGAGACAAAATTGACAATAAAACGAAGCCTAAAACTATCATATCAACGATTTTAAGTGAAGCTAAAATGTCTAGTACATGCTAGGGTATCTATCTATCTCGTTGATTAGCTCCTAACAATAAACTATATATATGCTCAACACCAATGAACACTTTACCCCATAAATTCCCATTTAGCGCCATGTTAACGCAGTTACGAGAACCGTATGCCGGCTGACGTCAGAAATATTCTCTACAATGTACGGGGTTGAGTCTTTGTTTTGTTAAAAAAAAAACTATACTTTTGCACCGCACATTGCAAACCGGGGTTATGATTCGAAACGATTTGACAGGGTTGTCCAAAATTGAATATTATTTAGAGAAAATTGTTTTTTAGGAAATTAGAGGTCGCCCATTAATTGATATTATTTCATCATCATAACATGTATTTATCCCCGATGGGATAGGCTTAAACGCCAACATTTTGCCAAATAGGGGGAGGCTATTGGCGTCAAACGTACACAGGTATTTCTTAATAAACATACTTAAATATTTCAAAATACATAGGTACAAATTTTAGATAAATTAGCGATCCGCCCTGGCTTCACACAGGTGCAATGTAGATACTACTAAAGCTACTAATGTCGTGTCAGTGTGAAGTAATTAATTACCTATAAGTACTATTGTTGTGATAAGACTTTACCTGGACAAAGGACATCTTTATAATTATGAAATATTTATAGGCCCGCTCTGCTCGTACCAGCTGCTGGTATCCGAGACGGACGTACAACCCGATGAGACGCCGAAACGGCCGCTTTGCCTCCGCTTTTTTAAATCTCTAATAAAAGTATAATGAATTTAAGCGCGCAAAAACATTTGAATTTATCGGTTTTTCTCTACTATAATATGCATGTTTTATACATATAAAGCCACTCCTTGAATCACTCTTTTTATTAGTGAAAATCGCAAATCCGTTGCGTAGTTTGAAAGATCTAAACGCCCAAGAAAAAAAAACTACTTCATTTTATACTATGTAAAGATTACATCCAGTGACGTGACAAATTAATGATCGTGCTCATCACACAATATTTGTCCAGGGTGAGAATCGAACTTACGACCTCCGGCGTTTCAGTAAGGATCGCTAACCAGTTGACCAAGAGGCCAGTCAGTGCAACATGCCAGTCATAAACAATTCTTCAAATGTTTGGAAAGCACGTTTTTAAGTTTCTTTGATGTATAAAATCTTTCCTCCGGTATTATTGTAGTCTATTGGAGTGATTACATGAAAAGGGACGAAAGTTACTAACTAAAAATCAGTCACCACATGCACACATTATATGTGTCTGTGTGGTGACGGATTAAGAATACAGAGAGTCACCACCTCTGTTCACCCGTGGATATCGCAAGAGCATAAGAGAAGGAAAACTTGACACAAACCCTATACCAACCCGTCTAATCAGCGTGGTATGGTAGGCCGAAACCTCCTTTCTAAGGAGAGGCCTATGTCCAGCAGTGGCCTATTAGAAGCTGTTGATATAATGTGATGTGACAAATTATAAACTCATATTATCATATACTGTAAGGCTAGCTCGTTCTTTCTTTACTAATATTACTGTTAACTACCTAAAATCCGTGTTAAGGTTGTCTGGAAGAGACCGTCGTGAGCGATAAGACCGCCGATTGTTACAGCTACTTTTTGATAACTCATTTTTTCATTTTGAGTGTGTACAATAAAGATATAAATAAATAATTATCTCTGTATAGTTTGTTTATTTGTTTCTTAGTTTAGTTGAACGCGCTAATCTCAAGAACTACTGGTTTGAATTAAATAGTAGGTAATCACTTACCACTTATCCATGTGACCCATCAGATCGGTTGGCTTCTGATTTCATTACTCCTTAATAAAAAATTTAATGGAATGTCTATAGGTGTATTTAGTTCGATTCAGTTCGGTTCGGTCCCTGCATTTTAGTCAGTTTTTTTAATTACTTTGGTTAGAGTTTGCTCTTAACTCAAATAAATCGCTTTCTCATAAAGCAGGTCATTTAACATTTATATAAGTTTATTGGTTAGTCTTCAGAATGTTGCTTTAAAAGGTCAGGTCAAGCTGTCAGAAAGCTGCTGTGAAATTACAACCCTTAATTAAAAGTGTTTGTTTTCCAGCAACTCAGGTAAAGTTGTAACTAGCCTTTTACATCATTTACCCATAACCAATGAGTTTATTTGAAGCCTCACCATATTTACACAAACAAAACATACTTACAGTCCATCTTCGTCAATTTCATAAGCTATGTCTTCTAAAATCTCTTCCAACTACTTTAAAAGACCCATTCTTTCATAGCCAGCAACAATATACAAAGAGTAATAAAAATATTTTTTACATTGGCAACCCTTGGTTTTAGGACGATAAAAAGAACAAAGGATGCGTTGAACGGCACACGAGTTTCCGAACGAACATACTTTTCTATTACGCATATGTTGAACGATTTAAAAAAATGTAAAACATGTATTGTGTCTATGGAATTGGCGGACTGTGAATATTATTGCGATATTTTTCATTTATTAAAAAGTTTTTCCTGTTATTAAAAAGATAAAACGTAACAAATTTAAATAGAAAAGCAACACAAGCAAGCAAACACAAGATTGATTATTAAATAGGAAATAGGCAATTCCACACTTAAATAAATCAAGCCTTGTATACCTATGGATATTTCTAGTGTCTAGAGCGTCCTCTCAAATAGAGGTCCCTTCTATTTTGTCACAGTGGAAATATTACAGCCCCCAATCCTGATCCCAACATTTTTTCCCAATTTTACTCATTTTAGGTACTTTTTCTTTCTGTGCGGCAATCCCCTCGGATACCACCCGCCGGTGGCTATGTCATTTTAGGTACCTATTGTGTAGTTTAGTTTTCACTCCCTTCCTCATTTTATTATATTGATGTGTCGCACATACATATAAATTTACACACATACACAATCACACACTTGAATGATTGATGAAAGCCAGCGTTTGAAGTCGCCTGTGGCCATCCAACAGTATGCTGAGCTGCAGACCTATTGACACTTTTTGTAAAGAATTTTGCATGTGTGGTTGCGGTACTCACTTATCATCAGGTTACCAGTCTGGTCGTTGCCCCCCTTTACTATAAAAAATTCAATATATCACAATTTAGACGCATTGAAGGCAATAATTATTTTCTTAATACTTAATTATGAAATATCTTAATATTCTTTTAAAAAACACTGCTCTTTCTTTTTAAAATACACGCCTTTTGACATACCAAAGAAATCGTGATCATTATAAATAAGAAACGTAACGAAAACCTATGTAATTATAATAATTTAAATGTAACTTAAACACAATACGTTTAGGCGTTGCCTGACCATCAATCATTATGCACGTCCATCTTTAATTACTTTTAACTTAATTATAACGGTTCATTTTAAGTTTTAGGGCAAGCTGTAACTAAAGGTGGGTCGCTGGGTAAAAAAATATTTATACTCGTAGCCTTAAACATGAAGACATGAAGATTACAATTAAACATGAAGATTACATGAATACGGCTGGCGGGACCAGCGAAGTGCCTTAAGCGGTCACCTCGCCGATTTCTGCTGCGCTGAGTGTTATGGGTTTAATCCCCACATGGGACAATACTTTATGTGATCTACAAATGAATGTCTGTAAATTCGCCAGCGACACAAGTGTGTGGTGTGTGAGTGGTCCTTCAAAAAGAAGAGAAAAAAACATCAATAACTTCAGTACCTATTCTAATAAAGACACACAGAACTACTGAGTAACTGTTAATCCTACATCGCACAATCAAGGTTATCGCGCCGATGAGTATACGACCTTCCAACATCATGTGACCATGGCCTGCCGGGCAGATATCGCGTTTTCCACACTTACATAAGTTCGCGCCTATAGAGGTAGGCAGAAACGTTTAAAACATGTGGGTGAGTCATGTTTCGGCACAAATGGCCGTGCTCGACTGGAGTACGAGACCGGAGCCACTGTCTTACAGAAAACCGGTATTCAGGAATTCTTTCTTTGCTTTTCATCGAGTAAGTGACTCCCCCGACTCTCTTGGAAGAAAGAAAACGTTGGTTCAAGTTTAAAACACATCCATACTATCCATACTAATATTATAAATGCGAAAGTGTCAGTCTGTCTGTCTGTTACCTCTTCACGCTTTCCCCGCTGAACCGATTTAGAAGAAATTTAGTGTAGAGATAGTCCGAGTCCCGGGAAAGGAAGGTAGTTTTACCTCAGATCTCATCCTTTAAGGATGTGAAAACGGGGATGGAAATTTGTATGGGAAATCAATAACCGTTCAACCGTGTGACACTTTGATTGATGAGGAAAGACATAGGCTACTTTTCACCGCAATAACCGACATTTACGCGGAGCCGGGGGAAAAAGCTTAAACTAGTCGTTCAGAAACGAAAATTTGAAATGTCTTAATTTTTCTTAAATTTTAATATCACATTAATAAAAAATAAAAAATAAATATATTTGCGAAAAATCAGAATGAAGTCCAGGTTACATTTTGTATATGATTTTCATCGTATTATTATTAGATTATCATTGGATTCTCATATAAAGTTTGTTACTAAATCTAACATATAACTTTAAAATTAATATACGAGTATCACTACAAACATTCACACGTCTGAATAGCAAATTGTCTTTAAATGGCGTTCCACTACTTACGGTCAAACGCACGTGTTCGATATGACGTGTGCCGCAAGTACATTGAAATCAACGGAAATTGCTTGAAAAAGTGCTTCGTACTTTGTAATTGACAGGTGATTATGAAGCTATGCTCATTTTATATTGGTCACTATTCCTTACTACAAACTCAAAACTCATTTAACTACTTTTTAATTTAGTTATATGTAAGTAGGTATTTTTTATCATGTTATAGTGTTTACCCAATGTAGTCATCATCAAATATTTACGCCTTATCTTACTGTAATATAAAACATACCTTCGAAAAACTATATTTTCCTACAATTTTCCTCCGAAAATTTATCGGTAAAACTGTTGGTACAGTTTATGTACGCTATCTTGCGGAGATAACGGCGGGATATGGTACAAAACACCTTGAGGCTGCGTCGGATCGGCTTTCAGAGCCCATAGCTTATTCATGCATCACTCTATGGTAACGTAATGAGTTCGTAAGGAGACCCATAGACGCTACGGTTTTTTTTTAGAAAAATATTAGTTTACTACCACTATCAAAGCAAAAGAATCGCCGTTGAATTTTAAGTTGTATAGGACCAATTTTATTATTTTTAAGTCGGTTTTATTAAATGAAAATGTTTTTATTTTTAATACAACAGTATTCCAACCTACTTAAGCAACTATCAAAATCTAAAACTCAAGCATACTTATTAATACTACTAACATATAAATTTTTCAGGTTTTTCAAGTTATCAATTCAGTATTTTTTTTATGTAAAGAAGAGTAAACTTATGAATATTTTTTATACAAAATTTTATTTACCACTATCGGCATCATAAATAATTACTATTCACAGTTTTTGAACTAAAACAGAGAAACCAACAGAGGAAACAATACAAGTTCCTTGTGAGTCCAAAAAAAAACTCTAAAAAGACTTATTTCATTTTAAGTAATAATACTGTAATCTTTTGAATTTTAATTCTTTCTGTTAAATCCGTTTAACAGATTACATTAGCATACGAGTATATGCGCAGCATTTATTGTGAGCTTTTACAGCATTATAAATAATTACAACTTATTTTATAGTCCAATCAGGAAGTTAATGTGAGTGTACTTATGAGCGCCAAGATATGTAATTATACTTATTTATAAAGTACTTAGTATTGAACTTTTTGTTTTTTTTTGTATTTTTTTTTTACATCACAATTTTCTACATGTTACAAGAAAATAACAACTGCATAACATACACAATAATGCGTTACATTTTTAGTACTATTTTTAAACTTACGGAAGGGACTGGACCCCACGACACAGGAAATTTTACTGTCGGGGCCAGAGGTATTTAGTTTTGATAGCTATGTACTCATGAAATTTGTGTATTATTATACACAAATTTATAATAATAATAATATGTTGAGAACAATTTTTTTCATAAATAAAGATTAATATTATTATGTATTTAACGCTATCCTACTGTTAAGTGAAGTTTGATACGCTACTGTGGGAGATTTACTATTCAGTACATGGAGTGACTCGACTGAAGTCAGGAGACGGCCTCATAGAAAACTGGTGTTACGCCTTTCGTTCGTTGCTTTTAAATTGGGTTAGCGGTGCCAAAACCCTTCCCTCCACAGGTGAATCATCTGCCTAGTTTGGGGTCGGAGGATCTCAAGTTGTATATACTCGTAATATATGCTAATTGGCGTGACAACTTTTCATATCGCGATACAGGATTAGCAATTACGCCGTAGTTCGGTGTGTCTTCTTTAGATGGCACTGAACTATATTTTTGTTTAATTATATGTAAAAGTCGCCACACTTTCAGTGTATCATGATCATCATCATCATCATCAACAATGTCTAATAGTCTGCTGGTGGACCTATGTGCGGCAGTCGACTATTAGAGGCCTATGCCTCTACTTAGATAGGAGGTTTTGCCCTAAAATACCACACTGGCCAGACAGGTATAGTGTTTGTTTCGAGTTTTTGTTCTCATTGCAGTGATGTGACTCCCATGGGATAAATAGGGGTGGTGTCCCTACGTATTCATAATCCGTCACCACACGAATGCTTGCAATGAATAGCCAGCCTTAATCTGTTATGGGACATAGTTCACAACGAACGCTGGTAGGCCGTTTTCTTGTAATTCTGGTACATGTAAGTATCCTGGCAACCTAGAAGGTCCTTATATTCACCTGCTCACTAAATGTGAAGCTTAGAAGGGTTCATGAGGTATGACGTCAGCACATATTCGATAGAACGTTTAGAAAATAATACAAATACACGCTCGTATTGTATTTGTATTGTCTAAAGCCGAAGCATTTTTACATACATGCACTCAAGTCTTTATTAATAATAATAATACTAAAGTTTTTATTTCGTCAAGACAAAATATCCATTAAGTGTTTGTATTTCATTTAATTTTTACTTAATACCTAGTGTTAGTACCAATCACCCTCTGCACAGAGTGTTTTATAACCGGAGAGTTATAATTGTCCGCTATAGATTTCAGGATGCTGTTCCGACTCTCTCACCTTTCTCACGCTGTTTTCTTTTGCGTCATATCGCGTGAAAACTATCGGTGAGATTGCGCTAATATTTCCGAAGCGCTGCAGTAACAAGGTAGTCTCAACAACATCCTGAAAGCATTATTATACTGGACGCGCAGGTCATCCCGCGACCGTTTGGTGTAGTTGATCCATAGATTGGTGGTGTAAAGACTCTGGCAGTACGCCTTGAAAAGTGTAATTTTTAATAGGTCTGTACATCGAGCTACATTTTTGGTTGTTTGTTGTTTGTTATTGCTGAAGACGTAGATAGAGGTTTATTGAGACTATAATTTTACTTTCACTTACGTAACATAATATACCCCAAGCCCATTGCACTGAATCGGGCACATGTATTTCGAAATAATAATAACACAACACATTTATTTATTTCAGATTGGCATCTATATCTTGTTAGTACAAAAACAATATTAATAATTTACATTACTCTCAAGTCTAATATGTCAAAAATCATTACTAATTAAAAGTGTTCATAATGTCACACATGTCGGTTTTTTTAATCCAATGTCTGTCAATTTCATTATACATATTCTGTACCAACATTCTTAGTACCCATACAGATATAACTCCCTTCTCATTACAGCATGGAAACCATCAATCCTAGCGTCTGCAAATAAAACATATTTATATATTTTAATACCCAACCATTTTGGACGAAGCAATTGATTACAACCCATTGATTATAGTCTAGGCGACTGATCGCAGGTTCAAGGAAGATAATATATATATATATATATATATATATATATATATATATATATATATTTACAAATAGATGTATTACATCATTGTACTATGAAAACTAGGTTGATAGAATACTTTTTTTTTGTAAATACATACTATATATACAATATTTGCAGATGATACAAACATTTGGGCCGACCGGGGAATCGCACCCGAGACCTAAACACATCAGTCGCATACGCTACCACTGCACCAGGGAGGCAGTAAAAAAAAATTAAAATGATCGTGACCACACAATATTTGTCCTAGGTGGGAAATAAACCCCCGACGTCTGTCTTAGTAGACAGGATCGCCAACACTTGACCAAAAGGCCTGTCTTTGTCTATTTTTTAAATTAGCAAAATTTTGTAGAGTTTTCTGAAGAGCTTTCACATAAATTAAGTCATCAACCATTTTACCATTCTCAAATAATGCAAACACAAGAAAAGAAATAACTCAAAAACATAAAAAGATAACAACTTTAATCACAATAAAACACCAATTTGTTGTAAAAAATGTTTTTTGATGATTTGCAAACCAATGGTTGTCAAACCTTTTTATAAGTTGACTACTTGCTTTCGGACACTCCTAGACATTTTTAGTCTTTTATACCTTACTGTTATCAAAAGACCTTGTTAAGGTACTTCCTAGACTTTTCTTTACTAATTTAGTAAAGAAAAGTCTAGGAGGTAGGAGTATTTTTGAACTTATTTTGATTAGGGAGTTTCTATCCCTTATTAGTTATTGTCACTGACAAATGGTATAAAAAAATAAGGCTGAATGTATTTAAATTATTGTGTATAGACACTATTATGTCTATTTTATAGTAGAATATTATTTTATATGCAATTCACTCCCAGACAACAAAACCACTCACTTAATGTGAGCTTTACATTCCTGTCCATTTTAAAGGTTGTCTGAAAGACATTGTTTCTTGCGATAACACCGTCTATATTGTGCACTTTATTTATTTTCTTTACAATAAATATTATTATACTTTAGTAATAAATATATTAACAAATAAAAAATAGAATAGTGTAAAAGCAAGGACAAAGACAGAGACATTTATTGCAAAAAAATGTGTTACATGCATGGATGTTTTGTAGGAGGTAAAGTTTCATCAGCTACCCAATCGGGCATTGCAAATTAAATTATTTAAAGTACACTAATAAATGAAAATGGAAGATTACAATTGATTTAAAAAGCATGCAAATTATTTTGTGAGAAAATACTCTTGCAAATTATAATTATTATAACACACTCTTGATTAACCATTTTTTTAGAGCGTTCTTAAACATTTTGCCGTCTACTATCTTTATTTCTACCGGGAGCTTATTAAATTCTCTTATTGCTGTAATGTATGTGCTTTTGTAGTATATCATATTGGTAATATTAGGTAGGTTTAAGGAAATAATAGAGTAGATAAAAATAAAGTAGATCTAAGGTCACCTAAAAAACATTCAAGTGAGTAATTTCACTTACATCCTAGTATATACTACGGATTGTTACCGAGGCTCTAGAGAATTAAGAGGGAGGGGGACATACTCGTATGTCAAGAGACCCCGCCCTTCCTCCTTCTCCTCTAGTTTTCACGTAGTAATTAAAGAACATGGTTTTAAATCATTTTTTTTTTTCAGACAGTAAGTAGAAAATAATATTTAAAAACAAATATGAGCCATCTGTCTATTTGAATATAGCTCGAAAAAGCACTAGTTTTCTTTAGAGGATATTGACTACGTGTCGAAAACCTAAGCCATCCCCTCACCCCTGTTTGAAGACTCCCTTTTTCTCTTCAGAACGGGTTACGTAGTATGGTTACGTTGCCTTATCAGCATAAATTATGATCAGTCTTTTTACTTATAGATAATTTTAGCGAGACTCAGCAATTACATATGATGTGTAGGATATGACATATCACCTATCATCTGACGTTCAAACTTAGAACCGCGCGTGTTCACCAATCAAATAGCATTACTACTAACTTCCTGTTACATATTTCCGTTTCTCTCTTGAAATCAATCCTCTAGATTATTGGAAACGAAGAAAAAAAAAGGAAAAATATGACATATAAAAAAAAAATCATTTCTTAACAACAAGAACAGCCTAGCATATGCACAAAAACAATATTCCCCTTTGTAAGTTGGTTAAAAAACAAATAAAATATTTTATTTCTTAACTGAGAGCGTTCCATTTATTTCCCCAGCATAATACACAAAGTCTGTCCCTTAATTATTGAACGGCAAAGTTATAGAGCTATTAAAAGGAATTGGTTTTCTGCAAAATGTTAATTTATTGTGGTCTATTAGAGCTGGAACGCCAGCGTTGAGGTTGTCGTGTTATATCGTTCAATCAATAGTGTTGTAAGGTTTGAAGCTGGTGATTGAATGCATGTTGAAACATAGGGATAATTAAGGTTGGATATTATAGTGTTATTAACTTTGAATAAACGGTGGCGGATTTTATTTAGTACCTTTTTTGTTGTATTAAATGTATATCCATACTTCCATACTTATATTATGAATTTGAAATTGAGTTTGGTTGTTTGTTTGTAACGGTTTTACGCCTAAACCACTAAACCGAATTTAAAAATTCTTTCACAAATGGAAAGCGACACTCAAAATACTTTTTACCGCGATATCCGATATACACGCGGGCGGAGTCGCGGACAATAGCTAGTCCGTGTGTATTTCTTTTAATTGTTTCTAAAGTTATCGGTGGGCAATGGACCTCATGTTACATACACCTCGTTCTTCTATGGTATGGGGGGTAAACTAACAGATGTCCGATGATAAACTCAAACTCAAAATATCTTTTTCTTTTTGTTTTAATTTATTTGAAATCGCCTCTTGTTCTACACAAGAGATACTCTAAAGTCATAGATCAACACACACAATAGCAACAATCTCTGTTTTGTCAAATACATAGCAACTAAATGTCACTCACTTATCGCATAAGTAAGTGACTACCCATGAACGTCTGCAACTTCAGGGTTATAAGTGCGCTGTCCAAGTCACCCCATAATTAGGGTGAGTCGGCTTTGGTAACTTGACTACCTAATTCGGTTAAAAGCAACGAAAAAAGCTTTGATTAATACTGGTTTTCTGTGCGGCCGTTTTTTGTGCGTAAATTTCAATAATTATTTTTATATTCGACTAGTTGGTGCCCGCGAATTCGTTCGCGTTGTATTTGAAAAGCGCTGCCTTAGTGGGTTCGATTCCCGGACCGACCAAATTTTTATAGCCTTAGTTATTCCTTATTTAGACAGCTACCTGGTAGTAAAATATTATCAAAATCGGTTCAGGCTTTTTGAAGATGGACAGTTAGACAAAAAGAATAAACTGGTTTTTAGGCATAGGTATAGTGCCAATAACCATGTGAGCATAAAATAAGCTATTATTTTGACATTACAAACAGACACTTAAATTTTATTTATTTGAATAAATAAAGTATTAATTTTTTGAGATCATAGGCTATGTTAGTGTGTAGTATATATTGTAACCTTGATTAATTTATTTCAAACTTTATGCACTTTTGTACATCGGCGGACTTAATGCCAAAGGCATTCTCTTCCAGTCAAATTTTTGGGTAGTGTAGAAATCATATTAGGTAAGGCTTGATGGTAACCCTGGTTAATAAATAAATAAATAAAATATTGTTCTATTGTTTTCAAGGATTTAAAAAGCTTCTAACAATATAAAGCAGCAAATTACATAAGATTTCAGATGTGTGACTACATACCTTCAAAATTTTATAACACCGATACTTTAAATCAGGGGCATCGAGTTCTTATTTACCTTCTTAGTTTCTGCCTTAAAAAATATTTTTTATCTATTTTCATTATAATAATGTAGTAAAAAAAAGGCGTACAACAATGTCCTTTAAATCTGTGTGATCGGTTTCAAAGAAAGTAAGAAATAAAGTTGCCTTTCACAAGACGTTTGTAAACCCAGTTTGTATGTAATAATATGGTTTATATGGGTGAGCCTAACAGGCAATAAATATATATAGCGTCTGTCAGTTCTCCCTGAAATGACGTCATCAAATAACCTCTCCACCTCACCTAAATAGAGTATTAAACCAGGCCTGATGTCTCAGTGGTAATGAAATTAATTGTTCGCTGGGCATCGGACCCGAATCCTGTTAGAGGCGCTAATTTGAACACCGTAACGCATTTTATGATGTAAAGATATAGTATTAAGAATGTGATAGAGGGTACAGTTTGAAAAAATCCCGTGACAGCCATGCTTCGGCTGTAATAGACTCCACGGCATCACAGAAAACCGTAAGCCATTGTTTCGTTACTTTCCACCAAGTGAGTGAGTTTGGTCTCAACGGGGGAGAGGGTCAAGAATCAAAATAAATTCTAGTGATTTAATAAAACGTTTAGAGGGCTCCTAATTTCCGACAACAGGCAGTTCAAGTTACAGAGGACCTAGTGTAAGTTTATTTCACATCGATTCGATCGTCGCGGTGACCGCAATCACCAATTGCAATGACGAAAGCGGTCACCGTAACGATCGAGTTGATTTGAAATAAACTCACACTATTGCCTCAGGTACGTGACTTTTACCTGGTCGAACTATTGCTTAAATTTCTTAATCTATCCGTGCAATCGGAGAGGCCTATGTTCAGCATTGGACTGCGATAGGCTGATGATGATGATCTGTATAAACATTATGCCTTTGCATCTATTGCATCCTCTCCTTATCTATTTTTCCTTTTATATTGAACTCTTGACTTTTCTGATTCTTAAAACAACCGGTTGACTGAAAAGAAGCTTGTCTAGTTTTGCGAACGTAGAAACTTATAATTTACAAATTTAGGAAATTTAATACACCTCTAGCTGCCTACCTACGTATGTATGACTTAGTGATTAATGAAAATGAAAAATTAAATGCTTGTAGGTTTATTTTTGTACCAGGTTAGTGTGTCACGTCTAAAATTACTCTGGTCTGTGTCGGACAACATTTGGCGCAGAGCTTCGCTTTCGGTAAATATTTACGTGTGATTCAGCGTCCGACGCCAATAAAATGACGCCTCAAGTCTCTAATCCTAAGTTATTTTTATATGGTAAATAGGGCAATCGAGCAGACGGGTCACCTGATGATACACTACAAGGAGGGCAAGGCTCTCTGCACTTAATGCACTCAACTGCACATGGTTATCTATGGTTGGTGTCCTCGGGGTCTCCCATCCTAGGGTATAAGCGAGTCCCTTGCAATGGACTCACATGTGACGAAACACCGTGTAGTTTTAATAATAATAACAATTTATTTTCGAATATATCACTTAACAGTATAGTTTTATAATTTTAGTCGTTTCTGTTTTGAAATACCACTTCCGTGTGATCACGGATTAATAATACTGAGTGTCACCAACCTATTTACGCAGAGATTGTCGTAAGAGCCGACTAAGGAAGCAAACTACGAGAGACAACAGCACTGCAAAGAGATGGAAAACTTGACACAAACCTTTTTTTTTTTTTTTTTTTCTTTTTAACGTGTGGAAATCCCCTCGGACCGTCACCCCTCCGGGGTTTGCGGCGGGGTGGTGTGTCGGACTCGGACCGACTAAAACCACACGGTGTGCCACTCTGCGCCTGTAACAGGAGGGATCCGGGAACAGCTGTTGTTAAGACATCCGGACCCCTCCTAGCGCCAGCCCGCTCCTGGTGCGGGCTCCGTCTCAGTGTTTTTCCTCTCTTTATAGGCGACGTCCGGCACACGCGGACGCCGCCCCCTCGCGGCTGGCCAAACTAATGCGGGTGGAGGGGAAACCCACCCCGTCCACCCGCGGCCACACTCAGGGCGGCATGAGGCTGTGAAAGGCGGGCCTCCGCCGCCCGTTTCGCCGGCGGCGGATCGGGTCCGAGTGGAGGTCGTCCTCCCGGGCCCTCTCCGCCGCCTCCTTCCGCGAGATTACTACCTCGCAGAAGGTTGCGACCGCGGTAAAACAACTGTCGCTACCGGCCATGGAGCGTACTACGGCCGGTAGCGAGAGATCCACTCCGATGACTGCAGTGAGGGCCCGGCGCTGCGCCGCCCATGCGAGGCAGACCGCCAGCGTGTGCTGGGCCGAGTCCTCACTGCAGTCGCAGTGGTGGCAGGCGGGACTCAGTTCCCTCCTAGCGACCGTGTGCAGGTACTTTCCGAAGCAACCGTGCCCGGAAAGCACCTGCGTCAGCCGGAAGGAAAGGGTCCCGTGCTGCCGCCCTGCCCACTCGGCGATGACCGGCTGGAGAGCCTCCACGGCGGCGAAGCCAGCGCGTGGAGTCTCCAGCCGGAACGACCAACGAGCCATCGTGGCTCGGCGAGCGGCTTCACGCCACTCGCGCACATCCTCGGGCGGAGGGCGAAATCCGCTCTCCGCCCGGGAGTCAGCCACTCGCCGATAAACTTCGGCGAGCACTTCCGCCTCCAAATCCCACGGGGGAGTTCCGGCCAACGCGCATGCCACCTCCGTAGAAACGGTGCGGTAACCGCGTATGGCTCTGACCGCCATTACCCTCTGAGGGCGCCAGAGGCGTACCCTATTCTGGGCGGTCAGAGCCGCCGCCCACCGGTGCACCGTACAGCGCCATTGACCGGACAACCCCCGTGTACAGCCGTCTTGTCGCGACGCTGGGTCCACCCATATTGGGCAAGAGTCGCCCTAGCGCCGACCAGCTTTGGAGCAAGCTGTCGGAAGTGCTCGTCGAAGAGCCACCTCCCGTCGAGGATCAGGCCCAGATATTTCATCTGGGCCCGAACCGGTACGAGGACCGAGTTGACCACGATTGAGGCGCCAGGGGGTGGACCACGACGGGGCCCATGAAATAACAGGGCCTCCGTCTTATCTAGGGCCACCCGTAAGCCCAGCGCCTCAATGCGCCCGACCACCAGGGAGACTCCCCCTGTGGCCAGGCGCGCCGCCTCTTGGAAGTTTGCCCCCCGGGCTGTAACCAGTGTATCGTCTGCGTAACAGATTACACCCAGCCCGGGGGGGAAATCGGCGCGAAGGGCCCAGTCGTACCCTATGTTCCACAGGAGGGGTCCAAGAACAGACCCCTGTGGAACACCGCACGACATGGGCCGACACCTCAAATTACCTTCTCGGTCCGCGTACACGACGGTACGCTCCTCTAAATAGTCTGCCACTAGCCGCCTCAGGTACTTTGGCACCCCATGATAGTGGAGTGCTTCCCTGATGCAGCTGAATGGCAGACTATTGAATGCGTTGGCGATGTCTAATGACACCGCCAACAGCACGCCGCCACAGCTCACGGCCTCTTCGGTCACGGCCCTCAGGCGCAACACGGCGTCGACTGTCGAACGCCCCGCCCGAAAACCAAATTGGGCGTCCGACAGATCGGGGCCCACCTCGCAGAGGTGCCGGACGATGCGGGCAGAAAGAACCCTCTCAAACAATTTGCCCGCCTCGTCCAGCAGCACGATGGGCCTATAGGCCGCGACCGAATCGGCAGGCCGTCCCGGCTTCCTCAATAGGACCAGCTTCGCGCTCTTCCAGCACTCAGGGAAGCGTCCCGACGCCAAGCTAGCAAACCCTATACCAACCCGTCTGGCCAGCATGGTATAGTAGGCAAAACCTCCTTTCTAAGGAGAGGCTCATGTTAAACAGTATAGGACTAAAGCCTGTTGATGATGACGGTGATGATTTCGCCCTTAGAGCAAATGAGCCTGTGGTTACCTCACTCATTCGGTTAAAAGTAACGAAGTAATTACTCTACACTGGTTTTTTATGAAACTGTAATATAACTTTTGTTAAACCGGTTCTTATTTGCCTAAACGTACCGAAAAGAAGGTTTAATGTACTTTTTATTCAAAGAAAAGTACTGTTCACCAGGGATAAACAAAATAACCTCATGAGGTCACCTTTTTTGCTTTTTCGTTCAATTTTCTATTAAAACTTGTTATTTTGCCTTGTAAGTCATTCAGAGTAGGTGTGTAAATCAAGTTAAGAAGGCTAATTGGAAACATTTAAGATTTTAATTCTAAAATTAAACCTCCATTATAAGGAGAGGCCTATGTCCAGCAGTGAACTATGAAAGGCTGTTGATGTGATTTAATGAAGTGAAGAGTTTAATTGTTAATAAATATTGTGAAAACTATGTTGAAAGACTGTCATAAAGCAAACTAGATAGATACAGGTTAAGCTAATATAAAAGGTGTAAAAATAATCAGTTTTACATAAGTACAGCACGTCGCCTCACCTCTTGATAACGGACTCCCTTCAGGCCTGAGATTAGTCGACGTACCCAGAAGTATACTTATAAGTAAGACCAATGTAAATACATTTTCAATAAAAAATAACAATTATTACACAAGAAACGCGCCCAAGCGCGTCTACTAACTATATAAAACCAATGGCTTCCCGATGACTTGTCACTTATACAAAAGTCGTTGATGTCTTTGTAACAGTTTGGTAAACGGTACAATTTAAATTTGTAAGAAAATTATATATTAAAGTTTCCAGGTATTACAATGTTGTTGATATCATCATTGATGACCGTCATTGATGACCGATTACTACGAGTATATCGACAGTCTATTGACGCTGTGAATTTATGTTAGTAGAATACTGATATTTTGACCGATGTCAGTGGCATCTCAATAGAGTGTCAATGCTATGACAGTGGCTTAACGTTAACATAAAATAGCAGAACTGAGGCCCAGGTGTCCTGTCTGCTTGTTTACCTCCTTATAACATAAAAAATATTATTAGCAAGTTTCAAAGAGCAGCATTTTAGCCTACTAGTGAATAAAAGCGTAATGTACGGGTTTATAACTGAAGGCTATTGGCCGATCAGTCACTATGTCTGCTACACAGGAAATTTTATATTGTATAAATAAAATTGATTTTAGCGTTATTTCAGAGATATTAAATCACAAAGAGAAAATATGGGGACTTATATACAGAAGTCTCACTTCTTGGAATAGTAAATACATCTATAGATATAAAAATGTTATGTTGGTTTGTGTACGCTTCAAGAACTCAAAAAGTTATGCGCCGATTGAAGTCAAATTTCGACATGATATGCAACCGTCTTCTGAAATTGTTTTATTTGATTAGTCTTCACTTCTCATTAATGCAACTACATTGTGTCTCACTGAACTGCCGTGCCAATCCAAAAGACTGTAACTCGACTTACAGTGTTTTGCCTTAACAACGCTCAATCAGTTTCTTTACGTAGGTTTAGTACCCCTGATCAACACTTTTGTTATTCTAAAGTGTATTTGAGAAGAGACAATAATCTAAAAAATTCTGTATTGTATTGAAATTAGGGTTTTAACATGGTTTTTTTTTTTAAACTGTAACAAAGCTTTCAAGGTAAAAAGTCGTTTTCAAAGTTACAGTGTTTTGGATTGGTACGGCAGTCAGAAGCGGTGCAGGGTACAGCTGACGCATAGCTTGTCATGTTCTGTTTTATACAATTACACCATAATGTGGTGTTAGATTAAAGCTACCATAACACTAACTTCCAATCCAAAACGGAGCAAAAAAAACAATATATTTAGTAATAACTTGAGATACCTTATTCCTAGTGTAGCCTAGTGGTTAAGGCGTTGGACTTGCGATCAAGAGGTCGAGGGTTCAATTCCTGACCAGTACACTACCGACGTGAACCCACTCCTAACACAAGCAATTTAGCTTAGCGGGAGGGGTTAACGGGAATACTAGTAACTCCGGTTGCTAGTAGACCTTTAAAAAAAGAAAAAAAAAACTGATTTCAAACTAGGTATACCTGTACCAGACTGTTGATGAACATACTGAAATATTACTAAATACACACTGGGTATAAATAAATCATACCCAGACGCGACACAAATGATCGTGTTCATCTTACGATAATTTGTCATGCGTGGGAATTGAACCCACGACCTCTGGACTCACAATTCAGAATCACAATCACAAACGTGGTACTGTTAGAACAATAGTATTAACTATTTTCTATTAAATCAAATAGATCTGCCACTGTCACGTCCATCAGCTTGTCATCCTCACCTATAGACCTCAAACCTGGCCACAAACCAGTTCTCTAATTAAAGCTTCTATCGCTAAATACATAAACACATCACTCCATCATATTTAATTCATTCATCATATTTAAACAAACTTAAAAACGTATATTTATATGTATGTAAATATTGATGAAATAGTCATAATTAGTGGAATCAAGAGTTGCACCACGGGAGGGCCTCGTGGAAAAAATCACACAGATTCAATACTGGTCATCGAGGGTATGAATTCATTTATAGTATGTTTTTTCAATGGTTCCGTGGTAAATATTTTTTCAATTCAATGAAAAAAAAAGATTTTAAATATATTATACAAGAGCCATCCTGAACTCAATTTGTACTGTTTTCTAAAACGTAAATAAATAGATACATATACATATTATACAGGGTACAACAATCATCAACAGCCTATACTAGTCCACTGCTGGACACAGGCCTCTCCTTAGAAAGGAGGTTTTGGCCTACTATACCACGCTGGCCAGACGGGTTGGTATAGGGTTTGTTTCAAGTTTTCCTTCTCTTTACAGTGCTGTTGTTCTGCTTAGTTTGCTCCCTTAGTCGGCTCTTACGACACCCACAGGATGAATTGGGGTGGTGACAATTTGTATTCTTAATCCGTCACCACACGGTTACAACAATAAACTTATATATGTTGTAGGTGTCTATTGACGTCGGTAGTCCCTTACCATCAGATGACCCGTTCTTTGTCTCCTATATCACAAGAAATAAATGTCGTAACTAATGAAAATGATGACTCATAAAAAAATCACTAAGAGAGAAAGCAAACCGTGAGATCTCGAAGCTCAGTCGAATACACTACCATAGCACCACATAGCTTCGAAAATTACCAGTGATTACAGAACCCCTTAATTATCTGTAAATCTGTCTGATCCTTTAAGATCTTTTGTTGTCTTTCACTGAGTGAGTGAAGTTACCGGAGTCCAAATGCCCCCTCCCGCTGACTCGAGCGGGAGGGACTCCAAGGGCAGCAACGCACGTATGACTTTTGAGTTGCAGGTGTTCATTTACGGTGGTAGTTGCTTTCCATCAGGTGACCCGCCTGCTCGTTTGCCCCCTTATACCATAAAAAAAACTTTTTACTGAGGAACTATAAGAGGAACGGAAACACAACACAGTAACAGTTCATAGCAAAAATGATAGCTTTCTACGGGTTTAGACTTACCAGCTATACATGCCCGCTATACAGTCCACTGCTGGACATAGGCCTCTCCTTAGAACGGAAGTTTTGACCTAGGTACCACTCTGGCCAGGCGGGTTGGTATAGGATTTGTTTTAAGTTTTCTTTCTCTTTGCAGTGCTTTTGTTCTGTAAAGTTTGATCCCTTTATCGGCTCTTACGACACCCACGGGATGAATAGGGGTGACACTCCGTATTCTTAATCCGTCACCACACGTATGAAGTATGACATGGTACAATATATTAAGACATACATTTTAAATATGAATTTCAAATACGTCTTTCTTACTATCAGGTGTACGATATCCTTGTATATTAAGTATGGTTAAAAAACATGGTTTAAAAATATCTAATGAAAACGCTTTTTAAGCAAACCGTATCAAAAAGTAGAAAAAAAAATTATTGAAAAAAAATGAGGGTAACTTTTGCCATTTTTTTTATATTTCGCTCTTTACATTCCAGGACTTTCCTACTATAATTATATATAAAAGAAGATACACGCAATTCATCTTTTTTGCTCAAAAATATAAGTATAATAAAAAATCACAGTCAGTTTTTTGTCAGGATATCTTTTTGCAAGTTTTTCACTATTGGCGAACAAGCACCGGATGCGCCTGACGTTAATTTTGTACCGTAGCATAGCCATTTACTCTAGAGGACACTTAGGACTGGTTGATCCATTTGAAAGCTATATACTCTAACACTTTCTTAAAGAATTTCACCAAAACTGAATAATTAAAATAGTTTAGTTGTGGTTTTAGTTTTGGCTCACTAAAGTTTCTGCCACATCACTAAACATCCCTAAAACTAATACCGTTCTACATCACACCACAATTAACATAAATATAGGCAATAATAATAAATTTATTAAAATATTCAAAGTATGACAAAGTCCAAGTAACATATTGAAGAGATTATTGCAAAATTATTCATAAGTTATATAAATAACGAGATTTGATGAAACACTGGTCTGTGACCATTTACGAGTGGCCACGCCTGTTTAAGCTGGCACTTGACCATAATTACCATGTTTTGGTTGTCATGGGTATCGGATATAATAAGCTTAAAAACTATGAACATTATAGAGTGAAAAAAACCGAAGAAATGTTTATGAACCTGATAAATAATAATTCAATAAGATGTTCGGACACTCGGTTTAAGTTAAATTCATCATCATCATCATCAACAGCCTTTAATAGTCCACTGCTGAACATAGGCCTCTCCTTAGAAAGGAGGTTTTGGCCTACTGCCTGGCCTATTTAAGTTAAATTAAATAAGCAGAATGTTAAAATTTTATTTTAAATCATGCACACGGCAGTTACCTCTCAAAACTGCGTCATTTATGAACCAATTTGAATGTTCTTTGGGCTCGAATCTTCACCTAAAGGTGGTAATTAAGGAATGAAGACCACATTTATTTACAATTCACCAAGAAGCAGGTGCATTGAGCAAGGTATTCTTTTTTAAAGTTAATTGTTACATATACTAAATCAGTAGGTATATCTAAATACTTCATCCATGATAATGGCGCTTGCAACAGTGCCGAAATATCGGTAACTAATTACCGAAAATTAACACGGTAAATATCCCGTTTATAATGATATATAAAATAGGTATATAATATTATAGTATTATAGGTACGATTTTTTTTTAAAGACGACTGTCGCATCCTGTGTCGCGGGGGACTTTACAAACATACATGAAACGGACACAAAGAACACCCAGACTCAGAACAACAATTTGTGGATCACACAAAGTGTAGGAAGCGGCGGTAGGAAGCGGCGCGGCGACCGCTTAAGCCACTATGCCATCCGTGCAGTCATTATTATATTAAAAGAGCTAAAGAGTTTGTTTGTTTGATTGAACGCGCTAATCTCAGGAACACGTTTGAACAATAGGAGCATCAATAACAAACGTTGCAAAACCGGCAAAAAATATTTTCTTTTGAAAATACCATAAAAAATAAACTATCTAATAGAGGTACCCCTTCTTATTTTAAAGTTGGTCAAAAAGGAGTTTACACAATATCTAACAACAGGATAAATGTATAAAAACGTCGAACTCGTAGGCCAAAACCTCCTTTATAAACGGGGGCCTATGTCCAGCAGTAGACTATTATAGGCTGTTGATTGATTGATTGAGTGACGTCGAACTTTCGCATAGCATTAGGGAACTATTGGCCAGCTTGATGATGCGGAGGAATTTTTTGATGCTTGTATGTAAATAATGTAAATATTTTAATTGCATTATAATTTATATTATTTAGTTCACTCAAAAATAATATTTTAAATAAATAATGCTCATTGAATATAAACAAATACGCTATTCTTATAGCCACACTGTATGTTTTACATAATTCTTATTTACAACACGACGCGGTGACGGAGACGAGTTAAATGGTTCGTACGGTGACTCCGTGACATGCTTACAGTTCCAGTTTTAGTTAACTAAGCCTTTTAATTAAAACTAGTGTTCTTCCACTTCTCTAAATTATCATATTAGACAGTAATCATTATTAAAATATATTTATTTATATGAAATGGTAAATACAGGTCGTACAGCCATGCTTCGGTTTATACGAAAAAACACGACCAGAAGTCACGGCTTTACCTCCACATACTTAACTTTTAGTCAAATGGCGACAGAGAATTTGCGTCTCTTGACATGCAGGTGTTAATGAACCATGGTAGTCACTTACCATCAAGTACCATAACTATATAGTACATACATACATATTGTGAACACGCAATAACGCCTCTCTACTTTGAAGAAATTCACACTCAGTTTATAAGGTAAGACATGAAGACTGCTGTATGTACTCGAAGGAAAATGCGAAGTAATCAGACATCAACAGGTGACAGTTGAGGCTGAAACTCGTACTCGTCTTATGACCTATTTTGGCATTTTTTTAGAACATGGAGGCAAAGGAAACAGCGACCTAGAGTGTTAGGTGAACGCGGTTTGTTGGATATTTTTTTTCTCAAGCTGTCACCCCATCGAGGTTTTCGTTGTATTAGTGTGTCAGAATCAACTAAAATAACACACGCAACTAAAAACAGCAGGGATTGAGATTTCTGGAATCCTCCTAGCACCTACCTACAAAAACGTGGGCACCACCTTTTGGTAGATTGTACTAACCTAACTTAGTACAACTTATATTATTTTTGATAGATTATTTATTAAGGCAAGTTATTGGCTTGTTAAGATCACGCTACGACTTTTAGGTGCGGAGCTGTTTGCACCAGGGACTTCCTTTCTAGGGTATACCTATTTCCCCGGCTATTAGTACCCGAGACGGCGTGCGGTTTTAGTCGGTTCGAGTCCGACATGCCACCGGTGATATCCGAGGGGATTTCCGCACGAAAAAAAAAAGAAAAAAAGGTGCGGAGCTGTATGAACACGAGGAAAACTGTAGCAAACAGCTAGTCGATAATAATTAACAATTCACTTTCATTACTTGCAAACATAACTCTCTCTGATATTATAATGTCGACCTCAAAATTATTTAATAGGAAAGGGCACGGTATTAAATTCCTCATCCAGGATTAAGTTCCTTTGAAGATTGGAGAATTATTATGCCTAGATATTGTTGGGAACATGGCACTATAGCGGTAGATATAATGACTAAAATAGGTTTATATTACTCTTTTATTAGCTTGTGATGTATGTATGTAGGTAGGTTTGTTTATATCGGCAGTAGCCAAGTGGTTAAGGCCTTGCGATCAAGAGGTCTTGGGTTCGAATCCTGACCAGTACACTACCAACGTGAACTCACTCCTAATACAAGCAATTTAGCTTAGCTGGAGGGGTTAACGGGAATACTAGTAGTACTATAATAATACGAATGTAACGAAATCTTCGAACGTGATTTTGATTCATTTCAAAACGTCGAATTAAATCGAAATTTCACATACTTATCAAGGACCGATGACAATACAATAATTTGATAAATTGGGCCTATTATCTTGATCAGGATCTTCAGGATTAACGGCTTTTTCCATACCTAAAAATACGGTAGTGTCTTTTGCTACGTACTAAGAAGCGTGTGCTGGCATATGTTGTTACTCACTTACTCGTTACTTTTTTAGTCTTAATGATAAATTAATCATCATTAATTACTAAAAAAGCAAAAATAAATTTTAGTTTACAAAAACTAAAAAACACGAACTAAAAAGTAGAAAATAATTTTCAATAAGTTCAAAAAGAAAAATCATTTTATCGTAAAAAAGCGTGGGGTGCTTTTCAAGATAGTTTACAATACACTAACTTTACTTTTACCAATATCTGTCAATAAAATATTTTTACAACAATTTGAGATCTAACCCCACGCATTTTTACGATAAAATGATTATTCTTTTTGAACTTACGGTAAATTATTATTTATGCTGTTTGGTGTCTACGAGGCCTACTCTCATATAACTCTGGTGACTCAAATGATGGAACTTGTGTGTGTTAAGTTGCAAGTTTACATATTACTTTATTATAAGTTACTTACTATCAGAAGGCTAATTCTCGTGATAAAAGTTCGGTCAAAATTCAGTAAATAAAATAGTAAAGTATTATTAAGACGAGCAGATTTCCGATTCAACTTTCGCTCACAACTCGATGTAATTACATTACAGTGAAGTTGGATGTTTAATACTTTACTACGAAAATACCTTTTATGACAGTTGTGAGATTGAAAGTAGATCGGAACTGAATTTTGACCGAACTTTTACAACGAGAATTGGCACTAGGACTATCTATTTTTTATTTATTTTAATATACTATCAAGATGTTATATTATTTGTAATAGATGGTGGATGGATTACAGGTGTTTTTATTTTTTAATATATTATACGAAATCATGGGCACCGATTAAGTATCTATTTAAGGTGTTAAAGTGTAACGAATAAATAAACAAACTAATTATTAACACGCCTTTATTAGCTTGGTATATACATATGTAACGAAATTTTCGAACGTGATTTTGACGTCGAATTAAATTAAGACTTAAAGCGTGGGGTGCTTTTCAGGATATTTTTACCAATATCTTGTCAATTAAATATTTTCACAAAAATTGAGATCCAGTATCCCACGCATTTCTACGATAAAATTATTTTTCTTTTTGAACTTATAGAAACATATTTTGTACTTTTTGGTTCAGCTAGTTACAGAAACGAGTTTTTTATTGTTATTTTATAAACTATAAGTTATTACATTTATTATATATTTTTAGGTAGTATTTATTTGATGTTCAATTGTGGCCTATTTGGATCTTGACAATGAATCCTGTCACCGATAACGACCGACTTTAACGAGGAATGGAGAGTCATAATTAAACCATATTAGTGTACTATTGACTATTGTAGTTCATAATTAGTATACACTGGTGATAACCCGGTTGAAGACCTATGCAATAATTGTAGACAACATCATGCTGCAGGACCAGAATTTGCTGATATTTTTGGGCTTTCAAGTTTCTCTAGCCTAACTTACCATTTTGTAACTCTTACAGTATCTTTCTAATAAGATTTGCTTAGTCCATATTAATTTAACTAACTCTGGGATTTCGAAGAGAGCAAACGAGCAAACGGATTACTTGATGGTTAGTAACTACCACCGGTTTCCTGTGAGGCCGTGGTATCACTCCGGTCAATCCGCCCCATTTGTGAGGAAGCCATAAAGGAAGGACAAAATTTATTGAGACCCACGCGCGATGTTTTCTTAATCATTGATTATCCTGGTGTATAGGAGTCCACGCAGTCTGATTATGAATGGAATTATTAAAACCTATATTAAATGTTTAACATCATTTGTGGCGATGTGAAATCGATTACCAACTTTGGGGTTTGATTCATGTTCAATAACTTTTTTTTGTCTGAGTATTTGTGTGTCTGAGTGTTTTTATTGTATACTAGTTAGTAGACCCGACTTTGTTCACGTGCCTTAGTGGCATAGTACGGTACACGACTGCAGTCCATGAGGCCTCCGGTTCCATTCCCGGACCAGACAAATATCATAGGGTTTTTTTCGAGTGGAAAAATAGTCTAAGTTACTCCTTATATAGATGCTCGTAGCTACCTGGTATTCAAATTTAAATATCTGTCTGTTTGTTTCGGGTAATATATAGGTATTTACAATATTTTATTATTCGGAAAAACAATATTTAAATTGGTATTTTAGACGTAGCTGTCATGCAAATTACCGTGTGAGCATGAAAAATACCTATTATTTTGACAGTAAGAAAAGATACTTCAATTTTATTCATTTGTATAGATATGGATTGTACTGAGTGGTTATATTTTTGTATACAAAATGCACTTGAATCGTTAAATAAAAATATATTGTAAAGTATATTCATTATAAGTAAGCGCACGTTACCACAATATAGTACCTACTGGCAGTGGTTACACACTTTAAGTATGTTTATCTGCTTTACTGTTCTGTCCGTGATAGGATAGGACACTTGGACACGAAAATTATCATTATCATCAACAGCTTTTATTGGTCCACTGCTGAGCCTGTCCTTAGAAACGAAGTTCTGGGTTGGTATAGGCCTTATTACAATCTTTTCCTTCTCTTTGCATTGCTGTTGTCCTGCGTAGTTTGCTCCCTTAGTAGTCGGGTCTTACGACGTGGTGTTAATTCGTCCCCACACGAAAATTACCCAGACACTAGTATTTTTAAAACTAAAGATAATATTACTAACGCTTAATATTTAAGCTGTCCGTATAATACATACCTTACAGTGTTTTTTACTAGACGTATTTCACAAAAATGTTTTTATTACATTTAATATCAAACGCCAATGATTGATCGTGACAGACAAAGTTCCCAAAATGATGGACAGTTTTTCATACAAATTTGTTACATGGTTTTGTATTTTAGCTTCTTTTGAATTTTTTATCTGATCCTCACATCGGTACAAGTGCAAAAGGTTTTATGAGCGATTATCTATGTCCTGTGTAGACAAACCAGCCAATTTCTTTTTTAAAATATTAATTTTCTATGATATAATAATAAAAATTTCTAGCTAAATTAAGCTCAGCTTGTATTTGTACTTTTGTACAAACAAATATAGATATTATTTTTATGTAAACTCATAAAAAATGAATCTGAATTGAAAAACTCCTCGCTTGAAGTCGGTTAAAATAATATGGGCTACAAAACATCGCTCTACCGCTCAGGCTAGGAGCGGAGCAGTGACTAAAACCGAACGATGAAACTGCGAAGAACAACTACTCTCCTACTAAGACTAAACCCTAAATGTCTTATTGTCTACCTGGCTATGTATACTCTATCTCCTCTAACTCCCCTTAGTTCAATTTAACGCAATTCAATTTAAAAGGGAACCTGTTATTTTTGAACACGATATCAATGAATTTACTACGCCTAAGAATAATTAGTGTAATTATTCTTTCAAAACCTGATCAACATAATATTAATATACCAACTAAACAATACATAACTTGTTTTTATTAAAATCAGTTACAAATTCTAGGTATGTAAGTTAAAAAACAAATCAAAATCCAATCTAACCTGGTCTCACTTTTCCTTTTATTCCAAACATTTTTCTTTGATATACTTAGGCATAAGAGTTCAAATTCAATTGGTGGTTAATTCGCGTGATAACCGGCTATGGTACAATCAGGTCAATTACTGTTAGTTAACTGGCCATGTTAATGCTCACGGCATGAATTTTTGGAGGCGACTGTACTTTAAATTGTTTTCTATTATATTATTATGATATATTTATATGGTACCTTTATGGTATATTATGGCGACCATTTTTCTGAATAATTTTACATTGAGTTATATTTTACTTATTTTTAATTGGATGGTAAAAGTTATTTAAACTATTTTTGACGGTTAATAACACCGCTTGGTTTTTTTTGACATCTCCCGTAGTAGGAGTATGTCCTGTGTCGCGGGGGACTTTTACAAAAATACATGGAGGCGGACACAAAGAACACCCAGACTCAGAACAACAATTTGTTGATCACACAAAGTGTCGTCCCATATAGGGATCAAACTTACAACACTCAGCGTAGGAGTAAACGGCGTAACGACCGCTTAAACAGTAACCGACAAATAGTATTTCCATGAGTCCAAAATTTCACTAGTTGTGGTAACACGCGGACTGTACCTTGTAGCCGCTTTTCTTGTCAGGCGGACTACTCACCGGCCAACCTTAGACTACTGGACTCCTTAGAGGAAAGCAACTTACACCTCAGTCATACATACATGTATATTTAAAAAAAAATAAGTTACAATAATTAAAAAAATAATAATAATTAGTGGGTATATAAAAAAAAAAACCGCAGCGGCGCGCGTCAGAGCCGAGCTGATGGTGCTCGGAGCCTCCTCGTCTTCACTCCAGGAGGTCACTTCTCCTTCCGCCCGAGTCGGCTATTTATATTAGGTATTGAGGAAAGTTCACTATAGATATTAATAAAGTTAACGAGAAGTACGTAACCCTTGAGTACGGCTGTCCGCTTGCTTTGTGAGACGCGTGACTACCAGTTTGCCAGAGGGTACCGAGAAACTTGAATTCGCACCAGAAGGCCACAAATGAACAAGCACGCCGTCTGAGACTGACCGTCTTGACCCGAAATCTGGGACCCTACGTATGGATTAGCACTCATATTATCGATCAGGTTCCAGAAACAAATAGGTACAAGAAAAATTAAGAATATACTCACCACTCTCGTGGGTACTTTGAAAATATTACGAAAATAAAATCACCAGACAAACAAAACACTATTTAAGATTGGAAGACAAGAGTTAGCAGAGTGTCCCCCGTGGCTGAAAGCCGGACTTATATATGTTCGGTTTGTGAAGTTTCCAGAAAGAATCCCTACTCAACATTTTAATTTGACATTTAAATTATCAACGAGGTCAACACGAACAAAATCAAAAGTAACTCGCTTCCTACCATAACAAAACACTTTTAACACCTATACAATTTGTCATGATAAATTAATAAAATTACTTATCTATAAAACAAACGCCATCTAGTGGTCCGACGGCGAACGAAGAACATCAATACTATAGCTATAAACTACTTTGGATAAATCAAACAAAATGCGACGCGGGCAACAGGTGTCGCTTTTTACAGCTCCGTATGCAATACAAATATAATAAAAAATAACTGTTACAACCTTAACCCGAAATAATAATAATATAACACTCCTATGTCATAGAAAAGTCTTAACACGTCACGGAGCTTTACACATGTCACTCACGATTCCAAACTAGATAGAGCCCGTGCTGTGGTAACTAGACTGCAGATAAACATACTTACATGTGTCTCAATAATTATATATTTTAGATAAATTACACACAGAAATAATGATCGTGCTCATCACACATGTTTGTCCTGGGTAGGAAGCATGCCACTTTCCTTCGAGAATAGTATTTTTCCTGGATGAAAGGCATAAAAGACTACATACAAAGTTTCTGAGAATGAATGTATGGGTTTTTGCTACTCAATCAGATCAAAATGGTTGAACGGATCAGGATTAAATTTAGCACAGTGATAGATTGTATTCTGGAACAGCAAATAATCTACTTTCTGTCACGAAAAAAATTGAGCAGTCGCGAGATGTTTGGCAGATCTGAAACACCGAAATTATTTTCGAGAGAGTCGGAGTGTCACAAACGCATGGCGATGCGTCGTCACACCGCATTACATGTTACTATACTGTCATTAAGCGTGACGAGGCATTATATGGCGACGCGTCGCCACGGCAAAAGTCTGATCCTCCGTATTAGATGATTCACATCAATATTTCATTTAACTACGGTTTTTTAACTACGAGTACTATGGATTTCTATGATTCGTTTTCACGTGGTTACTAAATTACTAGCTAATTTGTTACGCAAATTTTGTTTCCTAAAACTAATTAATATTTTTTTGTATCGTTTTGACCATAGACTTATATACTGTTAGAATAGTCTGTTTTGAAATTATTTTAATAAATAAGTCTAATCTCATTTTAAAACTGATAATTGATTAATCCATATTTGTAGTATTGACGGGACTGTTAATTAATGATCCTAATTGCATGGACCGAGGTCATGGGTTCGAATCCCACGGTCGGAGCCTTTTCATTTTTGCCGAAGCATAGCACATATTCTAACAAATAATGTCTTCTTCCCTGTCGAGTTGCTCTTGGCAGAGCGGTCGTAGTCACGTTGAAATGTCCAAGTTGGCGGTAGAGGCAGACACAGCCCTTCGTACCATCTTCCGCCATCTCTCCCTGTTGGCAGACTGTCGGATACAGTCAGACACGCGGCTTCCCATTTACGGATTTCACTTGGTCGGTCCACCGCATAGATACCCTGGTGATAAACCTGCCCCTGCACATGGCCAAAGTACTGTGGCATGCGCGACTGTACTACACAAATACACTAACACTAAACAAAAATTAAAAATGAACAACATAAATTTTCCCTAAAATGCCGCTTCTGTATCTTTGTTAGTGGCTATACTAAACAGCTCAGCTAATTAATATGGCTTCCTTTAAGCAACATGCAAATTCGAAGCACCATTTTAACTTCAACTTTCTCGTAACTACAGTGGGTTACGGCGGGCCCCCATTTGGAACGGGGGACCCCTGCCAATGGGGTGGACAGTGATGGATGATGCGCTACCCAATATTTGCGGTGCGATGATACTCCAATTAAATATTATCAATTATTTGTTTTGGCGGTTTGCGATTGGAGAGATGGGGTGGAGTCGACTTATGTCAATATTATTCGTTATTGCGCTTTTGGAGTCCTATAATGAAAAAGCTTTTTTAAGTTATAAACGGTTGAGGAAGGGTTATTTATTGATAAACCCAATATAATTCTTGTTAAGCAGAACAAGTAACTGTCCGGATTAAGTAAAAATGTAAAAAAAAATACTATTAAAGGACACTTTGGCTGTACCCATAATGTTCCCTTTGGTAGTACACAACAAACAAAGAACAATTATTGCTCTTTGAATTCTCTCTATTGAATTAGGCTACAGATCGTGACAAAAAAATATACATAATACATACAAATATAACTTAACATATCTTGGTATGGACATATCATGCGGGTGTTAGGTATGGAAGTTAAAGGGTACAAGCGAAGAGGAAGACCAAAGAAAAAATGGATGGACTGTGTGGGACAGGATATGCCTAGGAAGGAAGTAAATAGTGAAATGACGAGTGATAGAGTAGAATAGAAGAAAAATACATACTGCGCTGACCTCAAATAAAATCGGGATAAGGCTGATGATGATGGCATACAAAGATAACCCTCGTTCGGACACAGTCGCGTAAAAAGTAAGCAGAATCCATACTTATATTATTGATGAGAAAGTGTGTCCATCTGTCTGTATGTCTGTCTGTTTCCTAGATAGTTTGAATCGCGGGTAAGGACATAGGATAGTCTTTATTCCAGAAATTATCCTTTAAGGGGGTGAAAAGGGCGATGGAAGTTGTTATGGTCACCGCTGCACCGATTTAGATGAAATTTGATATGCAGATAGTTTGAGTTGTGAGTAAGGACATAGGCTTTTTACCGCGATAACAGACAAACATGCGGACGGAGCCAAGGGTAAAAGCTAGTCTCCGTTATAACTGAAAAATAAAATGAAATCAAATAAATAAACAACATTTTAACAGTGAGACTACTCAACTATAACATCAAATGAATAAAAAAATCATCTCAATTTAGTATTCATATTTTTATTAACTTCTAAAAAAACAAATAAATAAAAACCTTTTTCTATATATTTATGCCTTGCTGTGACATCTAACTAAGTTACGACTGTTTTATAAAAGAATTTAATTTGCGAAATTACTTTAGAGCGATAACAAACCTAAAAACGAAACACATTTATAAGTAACAACCCACGCTATAATGGGTTTCCAAACCACTTTTGCAAATAAATAAAAGACTAATGTTCTTAAGTAAGCATTTGATCCTTCTTGCCTTTAAAATTTACTACAGCTGATCGGCTATACTTGTAGAAAAGGTACCATATATTCCACAACCCTCCCCAAACTCTGTAATTTATCTCTCAGCTCTGAAACTCTTTCCTCAATTCTGAAATCCCCCCTCAGCTCTCTTCTCTTAACTTTGAAACCCAAATAACCATGTGATGTACTGTATATAATGTACTAGCAGGTCACCAGTTATTTTATTTACTAAAAAGAGAGAAAAATAAATGGAAATTTCGATACAGATAGGACACTATTTTTTATATTTTTAAATATATTTTTCTTTTTTGTATGAATCATTGTATATCATATGTATGTATATGTAAAAATGAAATTTATATGTAAATTAAATGAAATAAAGAAAATGATAATATTCAATTATTGCAGGTAAAAGTACCCATAGAATTTATATTTGTATTACAATTAAGATAGCAACATTATATGATAATAATCACATATTCTCATGCAAGTAATATCACACAGTTGTATAGTATATTATTTTCATTATGTCACATATATTAAAACGGCCAACATTGAACACAGCTTGAACCACAGAATTTTTAAAGTTTCTAATTCGATCCATGAAAGAGGACCATCTCCTTTTCATCATCACCGTTTAGAAATCATTCGCATAGATACATTCCCAGTGCGAGTATTGTCTTTAAAAAAAAGTGTTTGCGATAGGACAACAGCTTTTTTACTCAGTATAATTAAGAAAAACACATTCATTGATCGCAAATTATTTCTGTTTCTTCAGTTTTCTAAATGAATAGATAGTAGAAATTAAAAAAAAGTGTCCAGGTCATTTATTTATCCCCACATTATAGGCGGTGGCAAACGCCGAGGGCCATGGAACCCTCTGCCGTAGTATCCTCCGTAAGCTCCGAAACCACCTCCGAAACCGAATCGTGGATAATGGTAAAAGCCAGGGTAGAAGCTTGGGTATCCGAAGCCTCCAATGAAGTGTGATCGGGCAATCTGAAGTAAACATGGTAAAATAGAATTTAGAGAAAAGATACAGGCTTCAATTTACCACGGCCAGTGCTACGTGGTTGAAACGTCAGAGAAATCAAAGATTATGTGGTTAATACCTATCGTGGGCGCGTTAATGCTGAACATAATTATATATGTTACAGAGATCTCGAACTTACCATAGAATAAAAATGACATTAAACATATTTCAAAAATATCAACGTAAAATGTTAAATATAAAATATTAAAGTAAAAGATTAAAACGGCTCTTAAACATACGTGTATATACACTTATATAGTACTTTAGAGTACAATCAAAATAATAAGAAACAATAGAACTGATCTGTACAGGTTTTTAATACTATTTGTTCGTCCGGAAGTATACCTACGAGTAAAAAACTGAAGTCTGCATGTATGTGAAACTCATATTAGTCTTCAATTTGTCAGAATAAATGCATAGAACAAACTCTACTTTGTTTAGTGTGACTCTTAAAAATATAGTCTGCTATTTATTTTTTCAGTCTGTTCTATCAATATATAGCTTTTCAATAACATTTCGGCAGCAACGTTTGACACCGTCACCGGAAAGTCGCTTCATCTTTTGAAAAGGATCCCCCGTTGGCTGCAGAAGTAATCAGCATACCCAAAATAGACACTTAAGTGGAACAGTTTTACCCTCCTAAATACATATGATATTATTTACGCACCTGCACAATTAAAATCACTGCAAATAAAACCAAAATTGTATGAACCAACGACATGTTTTTTAATGAACCTATCTTGTCTATATCGAAACAATAAATAATGCATTAGAGCGCATATCGATATTATATATAGTACAAAAACCAACTATAAGTTACATGTCGTTAAGTGTATAATAGTCTTTATTACAACTGCATACGGTAATAAGAAAGACTAAAGCTGTAACGTAATATTTGTCTTTTTACTCGTCATGTTGTTGTGAAATAACTATTTCCATCGAGTTTGCCACAATGAACTTTACAGTTCCAGTACAAGATTCTAAATTGTGTTAATTATTATATAAATATGTGTCGATATGACATATACATATACCTACATATGATGATGACAAAGAGGGAATACCCAATAATCTGGGAATCTTTTATTCGGAAAATCACTGATTTTCATAGTATTTGTGTTTGGTTGTTGTTGCGTTAGGGTTACTGTTAATTTTCTTTTCCTTGGGAATAGTCTTTTTCTTCTGCATGAGAGGCTATGACCATGCACCATGTCTTCTTCTATGCTGCTGACAAGGTGCTTACTATATTTCTTGGTTTTTCGGTTGGTTAAGTATTTAAGGCGTGAAAAGTTAATCTTTATTTTCCTTTGTGCCAAGTCCTTTGTGACTCCCATGTTCCAGGTGTCTCTCTGTATCTTTCAGACCGAGGATTTTAATAAAAACCACCACATGACAACAATTTTTTGTGACACTTTCATGGATAAAATAATGTTATATGTGAAATAGTTTTACATACACGTAGTAAACAAGAAAATTATACTTGATGCTGTTAGTTGTACCCTGTCACCATGGTGTCCAGTCTTAGATTATTGTACTACTATTATTATTTTCTACTGTGTGGCCAAAACTAAATCACGAAAAGGCTGTATAGTCGAAACAGTTTCCTTAACATAATTCCTGCCGTCAATAACGCTCAACGTCGTCAACGCTCACAAGGCCAGAGAAAATAAATGGCTTAAAAAGTTCCCTCTCCCCAATTTCGTCCCCTTGGCAGAAAAACTACCTCCAGGAGATAAACTCCTCTGGCCAACTTGAAAAGCACTTAATAGGTTGTGTACCCAGGTTGGCAGATTTAAGGACAATCTGTCAAGGTGGGGATTTATTGAACCAAGCACAAATAAATGCAACTGTGGCGCATCTCCACAGACAATGGGCCACTAACATGCCCTACAAGCCCAGAATCGTGTACTCTTGACGACTTGTATCAAGCAAGGCCAAACGCCATTCGCGTCGCCAATCACTGGGTCAAAACCGTGTAAAGTGTTGCCATCGACATGATCAGTAAGTAATCTACACGATAAGTAAGTAAATAAGTAAGTATTATTTCTACTAGTCCTATCCCAACGGAATAAGACTTTTTTGAAAATTATTTATTACTTCCAATTTGTATGCCATAGGAGGGTGTGAGGGGCGAACCACCATCTTTCGCCCCAAGCCAACCTCACCTGCCCGCGGTGCATCCTGCTGAACGACGAACGAGGCTCTGGCGACCGACCGATGGCGGTATATCCATCCCAATAGGCGTAGCTAAATACAACAGGCCGGTGACGGGCAGCAGCGTTACCGGTGCGACAAGCTACGCCCTGCGATCGCCAACCCGCCTGCCCAGCGTGGCGATTATGGGCAAACCCCTCCCATGCAGACGCAACAAAGGCCACGGCCCCCAGTTCCCGGCGGCCCCGCTATTCCTGGTCATGGTGGCGACCTCGGTAAAGGCGGGGCAGGGGGTGCGAAGAATCTCCGGGCTACGGGAGGCCACCACAACCGACTGACCCTGGCTACGTACAACGGACGCACGCTACGGCTAGACTCGCATCTGGCGCAACTTGAGGTGGAACTTGGGAAGATTAGGTGGCATATCCTAGGGCTATGTGAAGTCCGAAGAGAGGGGGAGGACACCATAACCCTCGAGTCAGGCCACCTAATGTACTTCCGCGAGGGAGACCAACAATCCCAAGGTGGGGTTGGGTTTCTGGTAAATAAGTCGCTATCTGACAACGTTGTGGAAATTTCCAGTGTGTCGAACAGGGTAGCGTACCTCATTATCAAGCTCACCGAGAGGTATAGCCTCAAGGTTGTGCAAGTGTACGCACCGACCTCGGCACATTCGGACGACGAGGTGGAGGATATGTACGATGACATATCGAGGGCCCTCCACTTCACAACTAAGACCCACTACAACGTTGTTATGGGTGACTTCAACGCTAAAGTGGGAGTACAGAATTGCGGCGAATCGGTAGTAGGATCCCATGGATTTGGAAGCAGGAATCATAGGGGGCAAATGCTGGTCAACTTCCTCGAACGGGAGGGGCTGTTTTTGATGAATTCTTTCTTCAAGAAACAGCCCCAAAGGAAGTGGACGTGGCAAAGCCCCGACGCTATGACCAGAAATGAGATCGATTTCATCATGACGGATAGAAAGCACATATTCAGAGACGTCTCAGTGATCAATAGGTTTAATACCGGTAGTGATCACCGACTTGTCCGGGGCTCTCTGAATATCAACTTTAAGGCGGAACGTGTCTGTTTGATGAAATCCAGGCTCCGACCAACTCGGCTCCAAGCCATGACAGGATCTGAAACGTTCCAGTCAAAACTGGAAAACCGATTCGCTGCCGTGGAAACCACAATCGACGTAAACCAGAACCTCAAAAATGTGGTTCAGATCCTCAGGGAAGAAGGTATGAGATTTTGTGAAATGCAGCGTAAGGGCAGGAAGTCGAAGCTTTCAGAAAGGACCCTAGGGCTGATGAAGAAACGACGTGAAAACCCACCTGTCACTTTGTCGGCAAAGCGGACTCTAAACCGAGAGATCAGTAAACTCGTACGACACGACCTCCGGTGCTCCAATACTCTTTCAATTGAAAGAGCGATCGAGCAAAATCGGGGGTCAAAAGTGTTCGTACAATCTCTTGGAAGAAGCCACCTGACAAAGTTGACTACAGAAAGTGGAGAAGTCGTTGCTTCGAAGCCGGCAGTCCTTTTGGAAGTGGAAAGCTTCTATGGCCGGTTATACGCTTCGCATGCATCTCGACCTGATCCCGAAAATGAGGACTCTAGAGCCACATTAACACGTCACTACACCGAAGACCTGCCAGAAGTTAGCATTGACGAAATCGAGATGGCTCTTGGACAGCTGAAAAATGGAAAAGCCCCTGGAGAGGATGGCGTTACAACAGAGCTGCTGAAGGCCGGGGGTAAACCCGTACTAAGGGAGCTCCAAAAGCTCTTCAACGCTGTCCTGTTTGAAGGGAGAACTCCAGAAGCGTGGAGTAGGAGTGTGGTCGTCTTGTTCTTCAAAAAGGGTGACAAGACCAGGTTGAAGAACTATCGACCCATATCCCTTCTAAGCCACGTCTACAAGCTGTTTTCGAGAGTCATCACGAACCGTCTTGCGCGAAGACTCGACGAATTCCAACCACCGGAGCAAGCTGGGTTTCGGAGCGGATATGGCACCATAGACCACATCCACACAGTGCGGCAGATTATACAGAAGACCGAAGAATATAATCAGCCCCTGTGTCTAGCATTCGTGGACTATGAGAAAGCCTTTGACTCGATCGAGATCTGGTCTGTTCTGGAGTCCCTGCAGCGTTGCCAAGTAGATTGGCGATACATCAAAGTGATGAGATGTCTCTACGAAGCCGCCACCATGTCCGTCCAAGTACAGAATCAGCAAACAAGGCCCGTACCATTGCATCGAGGAGTGAGACAAGGGGACGTTATTTCCCCGAAATTGTTCACAAATGCAATGGAGGACATGTTCAAGACGCTGCACTGGAAAGGGCGTGGCATCAATATCAATGGCGAATACATCTCTCACTTGCGATTTGCAGATGACATCGTCATCATGGCAGAGACGTTGCAGGACCTACAGCAAATGCTGAATGACTTAGCTGACACTTCTGTACGCATCGGCCTACGGATGAACTTGGATAAAACCAAGGTCATGTTTAACGAACATGTACTACCGGAACCGATTGCGGTACACGGTGCCGTTCTCGAAGTTGTTCAAAATTATGTGTACCTCGGGCAGACATTGCAGTTAGGTAGAAACAACTTCGAGGACGAGGTGAACAGAAGAATTCGGTTGGGTTGGGCAGCGTTTGGGAAGCTACGTCGAGTCTTCTCATCGTCGATCCCACAGTGCCTTAAGACGAAAGTCTTTAATGAGTGCGTCCTACCCGTCATGACATACGGAGCTGAAACGTGGACACTTACGGTACGGCTGGTCCACAAGTTCAAAGTCGCTCAACGTGCTATGGAAAGGGCTATGCTCGGCGTTTCTCTAAGGGATCGCATCAGAAATGAGGTGATCCGGCAGAGAACTAAGGTCACCGACATAGCGTACCGGATCAGCAAGTTGAAGTGGCAGTGGGCTGGCCATATTAGCCGCAGAACCGATAACCGTTGGGGAAAACGAGTTCTTGAGTGGAGACCGCGTCTCGGCAAACGTAGTGTAGGACGCCCACAGGCCAGGTGGAGTGACGATTTGCGCAAGATGGCTGGCAGGAGCTGGATGCGAGAAGCCCAAAATCGATCTAAGTGGCGTGCAATGGGAGAGGCCTATGTCCAGCAGTGGACTGCGATAGGCTGATGATGATGATGATGATGATGATGCCATAGGAGAGCAAACAGACAGACTGGTCACGGTAAGTGACCACCGCCGTTCATGACATCTTCAACTCAAGAGTCACAGGTACGTTACCGCCCTCTTAGCAATCCTACCAGAATCAGGGGGATTGCAGTAATACGAAGGGTCTTCCACTTACCATTAAGGAAAAAAAACACCTTGATCGCAAGTTATTTATGTTTCTTCAGTTTTCAGAATAAATATATTGTAGAAATAAAAAACAAAAAAAGTGTACAAGTTGTTTATTTATCCCCATATTATGGGCGGTGGCAATGGCCGAGGGCCATAGAACCCTCCGCCGTAGTATCCTCCGTAAGCTCCGAATCCACCTCCGAAACCACCTCCAAAACCGAACCGTGGATAACGGTGATAGCCAGGATAGAATCCTGGGTATCCGAAGCCCCCAATGAAGTGCGATTCAGCAATCTGAAATAAATATGGTAAAATAGAATTTAGAGTCACAATAAAGTCTTCAATTGTGCCTATAATGGGAAGGGTGCAGAGACACTAACTTTTTTTTCCAGTCCAGTATGGCCGCGGCCAGTGCTCCCTGGTCAAAGCGTCAGGCAATTCATAGTAAGGTATGTAATTATTATCTATCGTGAGCGTGTTTATTCCAGTAAACATAATAACATATGGTATAGAGATATCGTAAGCTTGCCGTAAAAATTTAAAGACAATGAAAATATTTGAAAAATATAAACTGAAAATGTACCAATAATATTCTTCACTCATAAAATAAACTAATTATATATAAATATATATATTTGACGGGCCTGTTGGTCTAATGGTTAGTGACCTTGACCTCTAAACCGGAGGTCGTGGGTTAATTCCCACCCAAGACAAATATTGTGTGATGAGCACGGTCATTTTTTCTGTCTGGGTGTAATTTATCTGTATTATGAATGTATTTAAAAATATATAACACAGTAATACTCTTAGTTTTGTGTGTATTTTTTTTCGTTTAGAAACCCCCTCGGGTCTTAACACATCGGGGTTTGTGGAGGGGCGGGTGTGTAGGAATCTAACTGGAAAAAACCACACGATGTGCCACTCCGCACCTGAGATAGGAGGGGCCCGGGAACAGCTGATATTAAGACATCCGGATGTCAAAATAACATAACGCATCCTTTAAACATACACGCGTCATAAGCCATAAGTAACTGACTTCATCCTTTAAAAAGGATCCCCCGTCGGTTCCAGAATTAATCTGACAGACCCAAAATACACACGTAAGTAAAACAGTTTTACCTTATAAATACATATAAAATTATTTACGCACCTGCACAATCAAAATCACTGCAAATAAAACCAATACTGTATGAACCAACGACATTTTTTTAATGAACCTATCTTGTCTATATCGAAACAATAAATTATGCATTAGAGCGCATATCGAGATTATATATAGTACAAAAACCCACTATAATTTACATGTCGTTAAGTGTATAATAGTCTTTATTACAACTGTATACGGTAATAAGAAAGACTAAAGCTGTAACGTAATATTTGTCGCTTTTGTGCTAAATATTTTACTTGACGTGTAAGTGTGAAATGACTATTTTCAACGAGTTTTCCACAATGAACTTCACGGTTTCAAGACAAAATTCTAAATTGTGTTAATTATTTTATAAATATGTATCCATCCAAATGACACAGCTAAATACATATGATGACGACTGAGAGGGAATACCCAATCATCGAGAATCTTCTAATCGGAAAATCACTGATTTTCTTTGTCTCTGGTGTTAGAACAATAGCACTGCAAAGAAAATACTTGGAACAAACAGTTTTTTTTTACGTGTGGAAACCCCCTCGGGCCGTCACCACGCCGGGGTGTGCAGCGGGGTAGTGTGTCGGAATCGGAACGACTAAAACCATACAGTCTGCCACTCTGCGCCTGTTATAGGAGAGATCCGGAAACTGCTATCATTAAGACATCTGGACTCCACCTAGCGCCTGTCCGCAATGGCGCGGGTACCATCTTAAATTTGCGGGCGCGGGTTCCGAGTGAAGGTCATCCTCCCGGGCCTATCCCGCCTCCCATGACACCTGCAACTCAAGATTCACAAGTACCGCCGTTTGAGCCCTTCCACCAGCATCAGGGGGGGGGGGGGGGGGAAGGATTTCGGCTCTAGTAACCATACTTACTCGGGGAAAAGCAAATAAATAATTGCAAAAATGTCCTGATTATGAATTTTAAATCACAGTCGTCGACTCCATTTCTTTCTAGACGAGTCGCCACTCAATTTAAATTTGGGTTCTGTGGTAATTTCTCAGTCCAATTGAATGCATGGACTCGATTGTAGTAAAATAACTGCTGATTGCTCTTATCTTTCCTTATTAACAATTGGGTTAATATAGAATTCACGCTAGGTGCGTTAATTCTATATGATATATGATATATGTATATGATATATGATATGATATGATATATGATATTTGCTATCATTACTTCTTTTATGTCCACTTTATAATTCTCAACCAAAGGGTAGTGCACCTCCACACTCATTTCCACACCACCCTAAGGTAGACTGGTAGAGAATGCCTATGGCATTAAGTCCGCCATTGTACTTGTGTGCATAAAGTTGATAAATAAATAAATAAATAAATAAATAAATAAAATCTACCTCCTACTAAAAAGCATTATTATAATACTCATAATAAAAATATCTATTTTGTAAAACAATACTCTTTCTAGTTTTTTTGTAAGTGCAGGGTGTAGACAACACGTTAACTTGCAACCCTGTGCTTGTGTGGTTAATAATTAAATATTTTCATAACACGACAACACTGGTCCTTGCCTATAAATCACCGGTGTGGGATCGTTTTCATTGTTCAAATGTTTACAAGATGGCGAGCTTATTTTAAATTGAGTTATTTTTCGTTATTTATTTTTAGATAGCTATGTTATATATTGTGTAGTAAGATATAGATACAATTATAAGTTGCTGTTTGTATGAAAAATACATAAGTATACACTTCTTCCTCCGAGCATTTGCCCAAACTATTTTGGGGTAGGTTTAAGTCTGCTACGATACGGCCGAACTTCGATTTCGAACTTCGACTGCTATCAAACCAACATAATTAAAATAAAACACATTTATATTAAAAAAATACATAAGTGTACACATTAACAAATAAATTTAGTATTAGTTCATACATTTGCAGATACAATTTACAGATCATTTTGCTTCTACCTAACCCTCCATCCACAATTCTGTCATCACATCAACAGCCTTTAATAGTCCACTGCTGGCCTCTCCTTAGAAAGGAGGTATTGGCCCACTATACCACGCTGGCCAGACGGGTGGGTATAGGGTTTGTGTCAAGTTTTCCTTCTTTTTGCAGTGCTGGTGTACTGCGTTGTTTTCCCGTATTTTTAATCCGTCACTACACGGACAATTCTGTATTTGGATGTACTTCATCTATAAAATCTTTTTATTTAGCAATATATAGGAATATATATCAGTAGTCTGGTTACCATAGTACAGGCTCTACCTACTTTGGGATCAGACGGCCGTGAGATGTTTCAAGATATTATTATTATTTAATGGTTAAGAGAACAGTGGATAGGTTTGTTCTGTGAAGTACTCTTCGTCTTCAACGTCACTATTCATCTGAGTAAGTTATTCTAGAAAAAAGCCAATTTACTGACTTGATTTAATGAATTAATTTGATAAGAGAAGCAGAAAAATTTAAATCACCTTGATATAACTTCTTGTTGTTGTTACTTTAACTAATTTTGTTTATTTACTTTATGCAGACTAACCTTGATGAGCGACAAAAATACATCTGTAGTTTGAAGGAGTCATCATTTACTTTAGAAATCAGCAGCAATATAAAATATTTAAATAGTATTTTTAAATGATAGTACCTATTATTATGTTACAATAACATGCAACACGCAAATTATATGTAAATCGGATTTTTTAAATATTCTATCATCATAATCATTATTAATTCCTACCCTGTTTTTAACTTTACTTTGGTTTTGTTGTATAATGTGGAAACCCCCTCGTACAATCACCCCTCCGAGGTTTGCAGCAGGGCGGTGTGTAGAAATCGAACTGACTAAAACCACACGGTGTGCAATTCTGTGCCTGAAATAGGAGGAATCTGGGAAAAGCTGTTAAGATATCCGGACCTGGTTTCTTTGCCTGCCTGCCTAACGCCAATCCTTATCGAGAATGTAAGCATCATCGGACTTGAAAAAGAAAGAACTAGAATAAATAGGAAAAGCTAATATTGTGGTCAACAGTTTTTTTTTATTGTTTTGGTATGTAGATGCTCTCCTAATTGAGTCCTTTCAATTAGAGTGGTAGGACTCTAACTTTAAACTATGAATTTAATTATAAGCATATACATTATGTCGGGTAAGGCTTTAACATATACTATCCGTAAATTGTCGTCACTTTGCTCAATGATTCTTCCATCTAATAATTAGTTTCCTATTCATCGGTACCATGGATCGATACTAATTTTATCTCCATACCAATTCACGCTGATCAATAATAGAGTTGGAGAGTAGAAGCGTTAGAAACAAACAAACTTACAAACACATTTATAATATAAGCTTGTAAGA
The DNA here is from genome assembly GCA_902825455.1 of Arctia plantaginis. Classification (NCBI taxonomy): domain Eukaryota; kingdom Metazoa; phylum Arthropoda; class Insecta; order Lepidoptera; family Erebidae; genus Arctia; species Arctia plantaginis. Next base: position 2,722,436 of record CADEBD010001048.1, on the reverse strand, counting down.
GACGACTTTTTTTTGATAAAAGCTACACTTAACTTGTGAATATTGACGATGTTCGAAGTACAGTGGAAACGCACCCTCTCATATGGGGTAAATTCATAACGCTACAAGTTACTCGTAAGCCCCGGCCGCCATTATGTCCGACAATACACCGCACCAGACTTAAATATTCGAAATATTTTAAGGCAATTTGTCATCTTCTTTAAAAATATATTTTGATGTCGTGATTCAGGAGTTTTATTCATTGTTGTTTACAGTGATATCTTTATGGCTATTTTGAGGAACAAAGACTTGCGCTCGTTGTGATAAAAGTGTTATAAAAATGCTTTTTGAACTTGTAACATAAAGAAATGTATCAAAAAAGAAGAAGCCGACAAGCCTGTAAATCACATTAATCATCAAATATAAGATACATTACGGTAGTCCTTACCACTCCAGTCGCATACGCTACCACTGCGCTACCGAGACAATCAAGGCAATTTGTAAGTTGAATGTTTAAAGGAAATTCGTCGGATTTCTTTTATAATTTCTTTCTGATGTCTGATGTCTGATGCCAAACCTTTTTTTTTCACCCAATGGTAAGCAACTACCGCTGCCCATGGACACCTGCAACTCAAAAGTCATAAGTGCGTTGCCACCCTTGGAGTCCAAACCTCCTTAGGAATCAAGGCGTATTCAGACAGAACAGATGAAACAGGTATTACTCTGGTCGAACAGGCTTCCATGTGCCGAAGGTTGGCTCTCCCGTGGTACAGGAGAATGCTCATTTCAATATGAAAATCAGTTTCACACTGTCACTTTTGTTTGCTGTGGCAAATATGTATAAACTACATTATTAAGCCTGTATTGAGTAGTATGTGAAATATTAGAGTATACTGTAACAAAACTTGAGGTTACTGAGAAAGTAAATGTGAAAATATTAACTACGAGAAAATATTGTGACCCTGACCTTAGTGTTTGTGACATCGTGTTTTTAACAGGGATATCGTCATTGCTTCAAGTTTTAGTGTTTGTATGAAATAATTTCAAACCCCAAATTCTAAAGAGAGAGATCAGGGTTGAAAAGTCACCTTAAAATCAATTTTTTGTGACTGTATGGAAGATACGTAGTCCATCATTTTCTGGTGTGTCTTCTATCCATCACCTTGCAATTCTATATTATTGCCACTAGCCTGGTAGCCAAATGTAAAAAGAAACGTAAATAACCCGCTTTTGGAAATAATAAACCATAATTTATCACTTGATGAATTCGAATCACTCAAAAGCATACAATTTTAATAGATTACGTTTAGTCTAATTTTGCAACTTTCGCGTTCTACGATATGGAGAGAGAAGCCGAAAATCGATCTAGGTTTCGTACAATGGGAGAGGTATAGACCTCCAGATCCTATAGAGATGTCCAGTAGTGGAAGGCGATAGGCTGATGATGGTGATGATGATATGGTGAGTTAGCCTGTGACCATGGTTAGTGCAACTTTGTCGAAACGTCAGGCAAATAAAAGTATATCTAGTACCTATCGATCACATTAAGCGTTCGTTTGTAATAATGAATATAGGTTTATATTAAAATACATAAATTTATCATCATCATCATCATCATCATCAGCCTATCGCAGTCCACTGCTGGACATAGGCCTCTCCCATTGCACGCCACTTAGATCGATTTTGGGCTTAAACAATAACATTATTTTAACATTAACATTATTTTTATTTTTTTTGATAAATTTATATAGATAGAGAATTAGATATATCCTTAAAATTTGTCAAAAAACAACTAATAGGGTTAAATAACAGTATATCTTGAGATCATACCATGTATTTTTACATTTTCCTTTTTTATAAACCTCGAAAGATTTACTTTTAGTGTTTTAAATTCAATCGTAAGGTTCCATGTTATCTTCGTGATAAATAAATCGACAGAAGGGACCTCTCGGTCGTTTTAAGTCGAAGGTGGGTACAAAAGGCGAATATAGATATATTATACAGGTATGTGTATGTTGTGTGTACATGCATTAACATTATATTGTCGTCGCGTTATGCTGAGCTCGGCGCGCCGCTGTGCGATATGTGACTGATGTTCAACAGGGTTTTCACTTTGCTGTTTTAGGTGCACTTGCTCCGATTTTTCTCCTAAACTAATACTTTGAAATAAATATCATTTTCAACACATATTCCATGTTTTATTTAGGGGAGGGCAGGCAGCATACGTACTAAGACTACTTCAAACCCATAAATTAAAAACTTATAGCTACTGCTAAACAAATACTTATCTGATTTGTATCTAAGAGACGTATAATTTTATAAGAATAATTAAAAATCAAGATGATAAAACTAATAGTAAAATGTACCATATAGTTAATGGTCTGTGTGGTGACGGATTAAGAATACGGGGTGTCACTAGACCACTAGACCTTCAAATCGCAGTAATACACATTGTGACTTGGAGGAACTCGCTTAAAAAATACTAGGGCTTCAACGTGTTTAGTTTTGAAGATATTGCAATTGTCCGAATGCCTGTATCTATTAATCGTGCCTGATTCCCTATGTAGTAGTACAAGCGGCTAATACAACTGTATAGAATGCTTGGCCATGGCATTTTAACGAATGGTTTTTGTATTGAAAGGTGTATTTTTGGTTGTTCCAAAAATTTCCTACAACAAGATAAAAAATTAAGCATGTCTTGTTCGGAGAACCCCTAAAATTATTATCCGTATCTGTCTCCAGAAATTGAAGTCACCATCGCGACCCTTAAATAAATCAAACATTGTGTCAATTCGGAAATAGAGTAAAAGTTGTTTATTTTTTCTAAGTGTGACAACCCTAAATGGTTGGCGGTGGCTACTCGTGTAGGGCGTATGCTGCATTCTTTTATTATTTTCGGACGAATTCATATTTTTGATATTCGTTTTTGCCATACTTATCTGTTTCGAACGCCTTTTTGCCATACATTATTAAAAGTTATTTTCTTATTTGAGTGTTCACTAGTATTGAGCGCGACTTAAGTGATTTTCGTAGCCTTTTATACATTGCTATACTTGGGTGGTAAGATATACGAATTACTTTCGAAACAAGAAAATCCTTCTTAAAAAGTTGAATCGACTTCAAACAATACTGACAAAGAGCACTAAAGATTTAAAAAAAATGGTAAATCTAAGTAAAAAACTAAAATAGTTACCCTCAATATAACAGGTAACATTATAATAGCAATAGTCCCTTCTAGTCTGTTTGAAGTCGGTGCCAAGGCAAATAGGTGCTTAATAGAATGAAGCGCGGCAGCTGCAACAGTCTTCATGCAACGCAAAACGTGCTCCAATGTTATTCTTATTTTGAATGCTTTATTAAGTAATTGAAAAGTTTGTGCATGTAATTGATCTGGTTGGATTAATAAACAAAATCTGCGATGTTTCATTGTTATTGAGTGCAGATAACTCCTGAAGCAGAAATGCCCGGAAATGACTTACGTCAGTCGGAAGGAACGGGTCCCGTGCTGCCCAATCGGCGATGACCAGCACCTCGCACCTCCACGGCGGCAAAACCGGCATGTGGAGCCTCCAGCCGGGACGACCAACAAGCCATCATGGCTGTGGGTGAGATGTGTGAGGTATATTATTATTAAACTAGGCCTAAGGTATACGTTCTAAAACATGGATAACAATACATACTTAGTTATTTTATCATTTTATATACATACCTACATATACACACAGGAGTTACAATGGTGGGCGTGTGGGTGGGATTAGTCCCAATACCTACATATACAATAAATTACAATTGATGTGATGTGAATTGATCACTTGTAGGTGTTGACAATTATGACTTTTTTACAGATTTTGAAACTAAAACCGACTTCATTCCATTTGCTGTTAAACACCAACTCAATTTAAACCTTTTTTATATTTCGACAAGGTCGTTAACGCGTGCGAGCTGAGATAAGAAACTTCAGTAATAACACCTTACGAGTATATGGACCTGAGTATTGAACCAGGAAAACCAAGTACCATGATAAAATCTCAAACAAATATAAAAATATTGAAACACAAGAACGTTATATAATATAAATGGCAAATTATCCATTTTTGATGAAATGACCATGGAAGTTGATGACTGTTTCTGGAAAACATATTCTATCATTTAAGTCATGGCTGGTTGATGTCAAGGTCATCAAATCATCAACAGCCTTTAATAGTCCACTGTTGTACATAGGTCACGCTGGCAAGACGGGTTAGTATTGGGTTTGTTTGAGGTTTTCCTTCTCTTTGCAGTACTGTTATCCTGCATTATTTGGTCTCTTATTTGGTCTTATTTGGTCCCATGGGTGTCGTAAGAGTCGACCTCTTACGACACCCACGGGATGAATAGGGGTAGTGACATTCCGTATTCTTAATCCGTCACCACTCGGAAAGACCAAAATAGGTTATTAAACTAATTTCCAACCATATTTTAAATTAGTACTAGGGCAAGAAAAAAACAGTCAGAAAACTCACAAAAAAATCTTTTATCGAATTTAAAACGTACGTTTTCAATTGATTATATGTAATACCATCATATGTAAATACCATATATTTTTACAGTATTTAAACTGATTTAGTATCCTTATGATTTGTGGTGAGAAGTAATGGGCGGTATATACCTCCAACACAAAGAGAGGATCCTCTGACTTGGCGAGCTGATCATTTCTGACGGGCCGCTGCCAGCGGTTGATATTGATATAATATACTTATAGGTTGTTATGCGTTTTTCTCTCATAGTAGGGAGAGAGAAAGGCACTAAAACTATCATTGCGCGATGCAGAATTACCTACGGACTCCACGAATGGCGTAGTGGTTTAAGCGGTCTAGGAAGCGCTGACTAGCTAGTCACCGCTTCCTACTGCGCTGTTTTGGGTAACACTTTGTGTGATTCACAAATTGTTGTTCTGAGTATTGTGTGTGTCTGTTTTCTTTGTGTCTTTTTCATAAATATGTGTAAAGTCTCCGACTCAGGATATATACCTTCCTTAATTTATTTTTTTATGTCAGTGGGGGCAGACGATCGCCGCCCATGAACGTCTGCAACTCAGCAGTCATAAACGCGTTGCCGGCCTTTTAGGAAGGAGTAGGCTCTTTTGTTGAAGGACCGCAGACGATAACCCGTTCCACAGTTTTTTTTTTTATCTAGCGTACACACATCAAAACGTGTCTGCATGACATTTATATTTAAAAAAAATGAATAAATAACTTGAACTTGCTGTCGAAGTAAAACACATATCCTATGTGTTTTTATTACTAATTTAAATGGCAATCATATTATATAAGAGGCAAATATATAAACGTCCGTCCGTTAAATAGAAAGACATATAATATGACATATTTATCGCTTTGTGGCCATTATGAGAACATTATAAGTCTTGGAGATATAAATTTAAAAAATTATAAGTCCATTAACTGTCAGTTGGTAATAAATAAAATCTATACCTATGAAATTACTTGACCGACTGGCGTCATCAACTAACAGCCTAAAACAAATGAATAGATAAACGGGCCTGAACAGCTGGGGCTAAAACGTAAAATATTGTTGTAAGCACCCACTTAGAAATGGTTTTTTTGGAAATTTGCACGAGCCTGCACGGATGTCGTAGTGGTTTAACTACTACGTCGCTTCCTACTACGTCGAGTGTTGTGGGTTCAAACCCCACATGGGACGACACTTTGTGTGATCCACAAATTGTTGTTCTGAGTCTAGGTGTTCTTTGTGTCCGTTCCATGTATGTTTGTAAAGTCCCCCGCGACACAGGATATATATTCCTAATGCGGTACTCCCGCGTCTTTGAAAAAAATAAAAATATTTCTTCTCCCAAATGAGCAAAATAAGGATATAGAACGGTTGTATGGAAGTTCGTCATTTTCAAAGTTAGAAACACGATAATAGAGTTGATTACGCGAGCAAAGCCACGGGTAATAGCTAGTTATGTCTTTTTTTTTGTTTTAAAAAAATATAAAACTCGGCATTACTCGTTTATGTATGTGTATGTCGATAAAATGCTTACATGAATTAATTAAATGTAAATATGTTACCAACTAAATCCTAAGTTAACTCAAACAAACTTTAAGCCAAAAATGTGTTTATTTTTATTTTTTTAAGTTGACAATTTTGAATCTAAGTTTATTTTATCTACTTGTGGAGCAGATATTCTGTTAAAATATCAAGTTACTTAGTTAAATGGAAAAACTTATGATGACATAATAATTAATGGTGTATAAAATAAATAATGATAAACTAAACACTAAGATAATTAAGTTAAATCGGCGTGCGGGAGAGCTGTGTGCGGCGATATATATAGTTCATACACGGCTGAAACTATAGCAAGAAGTGTCGGAAAAAAGTCTTGTTACACATTTTTCGGTCGGTCAGAGCGTGTAACGCGCGATAAAGAGTTTCGATCCAAAAATGATATCAAATTGTTGACTCACTGAGATAGTCAAATAAACATGGCGAATTCCAGAATACTAAATAATTACTGTAGGGCCGTACTTAATTTAACTTTAAACTGATAAAAACGACTTCTTACGTCCCAATACAAGTATTTGTAATTAAACAATGATATGCAGAGCTACTTATACAAAAAATGTATACCTTTTTTATGGCGAATGGGAATAATTATGCGTAAGCGCACCGCTACAGCCGGGCACAAAAGTGTTCGTTTTAAAATAAAAAATCACAATTGATTTAGGAAACAAATTATCACCTGCGGTATTTCCGGAACGATCCAATCTTTAAAATTTTAACAAAAAAAAATTATTCATATCTTTAAGGTAGGCATACACACTCGTGATTCCTGAGTTGCAGGTATTCATAGGCGCGTAGATCACTACGCCTATGAATACCTGCGATATACGAGCAAGCTGATCACAGCTTGCTTGTGTAAGTAAGAATAAAACTAAATCTTCATTAAAAAGTAAATATAACTAAATTTGAAACGAGAAAAATAATAAAATAAAAAAAAAGTATTTTTTTTTTTTAATTTTATCCTTGTAGTAAAAAAAAACTTTTTTTATTATTTTTTTTTTTTTTTTTCGTTTCAAATATTACTAGGACTAGTAAACTTACTAGTCCTATATTTAAAAAATAAATGTATGTCAAAAATAGATCCAGACCAAATAACCATTGACGCACATACACCAATGAAAGAGACCTTTCGTAAGAAATTATAAAAAAAACACGTTACCCCTTTTATGATCGAGTGTACATACCTAGACATTACTCCTTATATAGTGCGGACACTACTGCAAAGGATTACCGTTATTACCTATAAGTTATTTGCATACGTGAGAATGCACTTTTGTTTAAGCATTTGCATCTGGAGAAAAAATATTCACCCACACAATTTTATTAGTCATTATGGTACCTTTTTTGAGTCATAGAACAATTGTGCACCTGAGGGCCCAGTGCAAGTTTATTTCACATTAACTCGCTCTCAGACACAAGCGCGTACGGCGTTGCGATTGGTGTAGATGTCAGTGCGGGCCAATCACAGCGCCGAACGCGGTCACCGTGACGATCGAGTGGAAGTGACATAAAGTCGCACTTGGGCCTCAAATGGTAAGTGACTACACCCGGTGTTCAGCAATTCCTTGCATAGTGAGGGTACCGAAGCCTAACTCCCACCCCCTCCCACTGATTCTGGGGGAAGGACACTAAGAAGGCAACGTACTAGTGACTCTTGAGTTGCAGGTGTCCATGGGCAGCGGTAGTCGGTCGTCTCCTCGTTTGCCTCCTTATATCCATCCATGCCATCCATACTAACATTATAAATGCGAAAGTGTGTCTGTCTGTTACCTGATCACGCTTAAGCCGCTGAACCGATTTAGATGAAATTTTGTATAGAGATAGTTTGAGTCCCGGAAACGGAAATTACCCTTTAAATGGGGCAAAAGGGGGATGGAACTTTGTATGGGGAATCAATAACCCCTGAACAGATTTAGATGAAATTTGGTGACGAGATAGTTTAATTTTTGAGGAAGGATATAGGCATAGGTTTTACCGCGATAACCAATATATACGAAGGAGCAGCCGCGAGGAAAACCTAGTAAAAAAATATTTATAAAATTTCTTAAGTAAATAGAAATATGCCGTTATTGATAGAAATAATATCGTATAATAAATAACTTATATAATATAGTTTGAGTGTTATTAGTGAGTGGACTGCCTAATTTGCATAGGTCAGCCAGGACCGAGGAGCTTAAATTATGACACAATGAATATTTAATTCTGTAGAGTGGTCACAACATTTTGTTATCTGCCTATCGGTATAAATACTACTGTAGTCATTGTTCTTTGGTTTTTGTTGGGCAGTAAGACGGTAAAAGCCTGTTTCAATATTTTTCCTTATAACAAACGTCCTCTAAATATATTCTTATATATCTAAGATATACCCGAGTCCCTAGTAATAGCTTCACATGTGACGAAACACCGCGGTTTAAGGCGGTTCGATTCCGACACAATAATTCATCCTCCGCTGGGATGATGACCACCGGATGTCCCACACGATAAAAAAAACATTAAGAAAATAATAAAATTAATATTACATTACTATTTTTATTCTTAATTAAGTGAAATAATAGTTAAAATCGATGTTTAATGATTATACCTAAAATTTCTTTCACTTTCATTTCATTCATGCTTTAAAAAAAATGATATTTAATTATTGAAATCTGAAAACAACATTTTAAACAAACTAGGCTGTGGTTAATGCGGTCACCTCGCCGCTTCCTACCGCGCTGAGCGTTGTGGGTTCGATCGCCACATGGGACAACAAATTCAAATTCAAATAACTTTATACACATTTTGTGTGATCCACAAATAGTTGTTCTGAGCCCGGATGTTCTTTGTGTCTGTTTCATGTGTGTTTGAAGAGTCCCCCGCGACACAGGGTATATTCCTAGTGTACAGGTGCTGTCATTTAAAGAAAAAAGAACCATTCTCTTTCCTCAGTCATACAAGTACAAAAATAAAATACTGATTAACAGTCAGATAAACAGAAGCTTTGCGTGTAGACAGTGTACATCGAGTACTTAACAGGCGATATGAGTTTATTAGCATGCGCTTTGCGAATAAGGTAAACAGTGACTCATTAACACAGTCTACGTCTTAAAACGTTCAATCTTGTGTACCGATCTTGTGGAAATACCAAATGTGATAAACATTAAACATTGATTACCATTTTAGTGCAAATATGTAGTATAGATAGGTAATTAAACAGTTTTAAATAGTTACACATAAAGAAAAATAAGATTCAAGATTTATTTATTTCACTTTTATTTTTATTATATTAAACAGGGTTGTTGAGGATCACAGAAATTGCGTCTCAGGTGTCAGATCTCGGATCTTTAATCTCGGAACTCGAATTTCGAATCTCGAATCTATAACTTCGGAATTGGAGCACGGATTAATATCTTGAACCTCATAATCTTGGATGACGCATCTCGAATCTCACTTACCCAATCTCGCACTTTATATCTCCAATCCAAGATCTAGGATCTTAGGTCTCGGAACTGGAATCTCGTACCCATAACACGTAGGTGAAATGTTAAGGTGCTTTGTTAACCCCTTGACAAAAGTTTGCGCTTTCTTATGAGCCAAAATATAATTAGTAGTACCGACGTATCTTTATAAATAGTCTTTGTACAAATTATGAAACAACGTAGCGGTATAAATGACAAATTTATTCCTCTCTACAACTATTGTTGTATTCAAAGTGCCAATTTGCTCCAAAATACCAGTATTAGATATACAGAGTATTATATTTGTGCGAATAATACTCTAATACTGAATATAAATGAGGATTACTGAACTTAACAATAGCAATAATAACGCAATGGTAATAAATCTTTTATTTACACTGTTTATGTGGCATAGTGTACATTTTGTTTGACCTCAAGTTATTATTGATATGCAAGTACTCCAAAGTAAAGTTTAGTTACCAAAGCGAGTTAATAATAATAAAAAACTTTATTTACAGGTCTACTACATTAACAGGTCTTGAAAGACAGTGTTACATGACATCATGAAGCTAGCAAATTTTTACAATAGAGTTTGTTTGTTTGTTACGTGTTTACGTCGTAACTACTGGAATCTATAATTATGAAAATGTGCATACGGTAAGTAAAGGATACTTTTCATCTCGAAAAATCTGTACCTAATCGATACCAATTTACAAAATCTGCTGAGAGAAGCTGCTGCCGAAAGTTGGTCTGAAAAAGTTACTTTAATATTGAAACACCAACTAGTCCATCCTTATAAGACTTATGAGAGTGAAGTTTGACCAAAGTTAATCTATAATATGTATGTATTTAGAAATATATAACTATGTTTATCAGCAGTCTGGTTACCATAGTACAGGCTCTGCCTAGTTTGGGATTAGACGGCCGAGTGTGAGATTTAAAAAAAAACATAAACAGCCTTTAAAAGTCCACTGCTGGACATAGGCCTCTCCTCAGAAAGGAGGTTTTGTTTCCAGACGGGTTGGTATGGAGTTTGTTTCGAGTTTTCTTACTCTTTGCAGTGCTGTTGTCCTGCGTAGTTGGCTCCCACAGTCGGCTCTTACGTCACCTTTTCTTAATCCACACAGAAGTTCTTAAATCACAGAGAAGCCGAAAATAAATGTAAATGTCAAAAGTAAATGTTAGTTCCACTAAATCGTTATACTCGTCTAAACAGAATTAAATAGGGTTCCTATTCAATAGCAATGGAAGTTTTAATTAATCCTGTAAATACAATTTTAGTCGAAAATTGTCTAACAAAGTGCTAGTATTGAATTTATAATCAAAAACTTCCTTTCGCTTGCGTTAATATTGATATTAGATTTTTTATATTAAAGGGAACAAATGAGAAGGCAGGTCACCTGATGGTAAGTAACTACATCCTCCATGGACACCTGCAAGTTAACAGACAAAAGCTTGTGTTGTGTAAATGTGGTACAATATTATTATTATTATTATAGAAAACACCCAGACTCCGAAACAAATATTTACAGATCATACAAACATTTGGTCCAACCCGGGAATCGAACCCGAGACCTCAGCACAGCAGTAGCACACGCCACCACTGCACCATCGAGGCACTCACATTGAAAAAAGTGCTTAACACCGATTTTTTGGGTGGCCGTGTTGTCACACCGTTCTCGTTTGTGCCGAACCCACAGATCACCTCAGATAAACAGGATTTATACTAGGGAACTGAATTGACTGGTCAATCTTTTAAAGTACAATACGGTCTAATACCTAAATATTCTAATTCGCAATAATTTAAATCGAAGTATTTCTTTAAAATCTTCTTACACAAATATTATTGAATGATCTCATCTCAAAACTCTTTCAAAATATCATCGGTATTCGTTCCTTTATTTTCTTTATTCCATAGTGTGAAGTTCTTTGTGATGTAGGTTGTATTGGTGGCTATATATTATTATTATTTAGTCGTCGGCGTTACCGCGTGGAACTCGTTTTGAGCCGGGTTTAGGCCGTGACCTCTGGAGATGTGAAGTGGGGATTGTCGATATCGATGTTTTGATTATTTGTGATTGTTTGAATGTTTGTAACGTGTGTATAGACAAAAATCAAATTAACATTATTAACACCAAGATCTCAAATATAGACTAATAAATTATTCATAAATTAAATAAAAAAATACTGGAATAATTTATTTAATGCATTACTGAAGCTAGTTTTGAATTATATTAAATAAAAGTAAAACTAATAATTTTATAAAGTTCAATGAGTTTTTATAATGAACTATTTTATGAAATCAACATTCAATCAAAAATTAAAAAAAATGTATGTACAAAGTTTAAGTAATATAGGATATTTAGAAAGATCACTATAGCTAAAAAGTTACTTTGTTGCATATAATTACTAAAAATAATAGTCGTTAATAATAAGTTCAGATTAATGAACAAATTCACACATCAAGAAAAACCATATCACAAAAACTATCGATAAATTATTTCGCAACATATCGCCATCACTAAAACTCGCGTCACTTTCGTGTTTCATCTTTTACACCTAGCATGATGCACCTCTCGATATATACTCTCTCTTTCACACGCAACCCTTTCGCTCGCACTCTCTTTGCGTACCTCTACAGGCTTAGATTTAACGCAGTTTTATTTTCTACTTTTTGGAATATTAAGTTTTAGGTAGATGTACATTGATGTTTGAATTTGGATTTTAACTGTTCAAATTAGAAGAAAAAACGCCATGTACATTACGTATATATTAAAAAAAGTAAAAGTTGTTTTTATGATTGAGGAGGCAAACAAGTAGATGGTTCGCCTGTTGTGGTAAGTGACTACCGCCGCGCATAATATAAATTAATAATATTTTTCGGACATCTGACACACAACGCCATCTAGTTTCAAACTAAGCAGAGCTCGTACTATGAAAGCTAGATTGACTGATTAAAAACTTACAAACTTTTTTTGTAAATACATACATATTATATATATCCGAAACAAATTTTTGCAGATCACACAAACATTTGGTCCGACCCGGGAATCGAACCCATGGCATACGACTTCTGCAACTCAAGAGTGCCGGTCATTGAGATAAGAGTACGCTTTTTTCTCGAAGGTCGTACTCGTATCAGTCCGGAAATACCGCAGGCGACAATTTGTTCCACAGATGTGCAAGACAAAAAGTTTCTTGAAAATTATTACCATAAATTTTATTATTACTAAAGTCAAATCCAGGCAAATCACTATTTTATATCGTTTGAAAACAACAATTTCATAAAATAAAAACAAAATATTTCTGACAAAAGCAAGAAATTAACTTTGAACAAAATTGCCTTTTGTGGCTGATTCATCTTTTAATAAAGATAAAACCTTGCATAACTGTACTGTACCTACTGTCGAAAAATTCTGTCAAGTATTTTTGAGAATTAAATGTGACAGATGGTGCAATAAAAAGCTGACGGGTTAACTGTTGACCCTGCGATGTCAGTGGGTTTAATGTACCCAAAGTGTGATATACTGTAATTTCATAATATGAATAAGCAGGTTTATAAAATGATTGCGGTTTTGCGCTTGCGCAGTTTTATAAAGGCTGTAGGGCCAAAGAGAACTGACTTATGAATATTTGAAAGCTGATTTTTTATGCAAATTCAGAGGGTATATTCTATTAATCAATTCACCTATTAAAGTCCACTGCTGTACATAGACTCTGGCCTGTTGGTTTATGGTTAGTGAATCTGACTACCAAACCAGAATTTGTGGGTTTAGTTTCAACCCAGGATTCAGGAGTATACCCATTTCTTCTGTTCGGTCTTCCACGTGGTTCGTTTTTCGTTAAACAATAAACGCACGGTGCGTTCATTAGCAGTCTTATACTTCAGTTGTCAGTTTTATGTCTATTCAAAGTATCTATTAATATACAACGGCAATTTCATACTTTAACCCCTATTATTAACTGACTTTACAGATCCAGAAGTCTTAACTTCATATATTTATCATCAAAATAATCTGAAGGATTTGTTTTACAGTTGAACACTATCGTGGTAACTGCCATTGGGATTAAATATATAAAAATAATAATTCTGCTTCTGATAGTCCAATTATTCTTGAGAAAGGTTCTAGGTTAAGCTCACAATTTGACCCTTATGAGCGAGGTCGAGAAAGCTTACTTAAGGGCTATTTAACATCATGTTACGACTCTTAGCAGAAGTGAGTACAATTACAGGAATCTTTTGTTTCATAAATGCGGCTACTTGTGTAAACAAACCAGACTCAAGTAATTTACATTATTAATGTATTAGAACTTTAAAATATTTTAACGTCACGTTAATAAGATGTAAATTATTTACAAAATAAAACCAAGGCCTTATTTTAATTCTAAAAATATATTTAATTTTAATTATTTTTTCTGCATAGATGGCGTAGTGATTTAAGGGGTCACCTCGCCGCTTCCAACTGCGCTGAGTGTTGTGGGTTCCATCCCTACATGGGACAACACTTTGTGTGCTCCACAAATTTTTGTTCTGAGTCTGGCTGTTCTTTATGTCCGTTTTATGCACGGGTTTCGTGTATCTTTATAAAGTCCCCCGCGACACGGGATATGTTCCTGGTGCGGGAGTTAATAAAAAAAAAACTTTAGTAGCATTGACCGGCGCAGTATTTTGACAGGCGTTTAAAAGCAATATTTCGAAAGTGCTGTGTAAAATAAAGTTTTTATATCCTTGCTATTCGTCACACTTTATCAGAATAAATTGCGGACCTGCATTCGGCACGGATGAAATGATTTTTTATGCTTTGTTTTATCGTTTTTTTTTTGCAAAAGAAGTACTAAAGCTTAGTGTAGTAAGTTAGTATAGCAACTTTATCCTCGTAAGTCCTGGTGTTTTAAAAATAATGTTTCAGTATTGTCTGTTAAAAAAGAACGATACACAGATTTTTTCTTTATTATTTACAGCTTCGGATTTAAAAAAAAAACAACAAATCGGTTAATCGTTCAACAATCTACGTTTTTTATAGTTCTTATAGATTCTGCCATCTCACAATCGTAATATCTGAAAATGGTAGAACTAAAATAAATATGTTAGGTTCCTCTTGATACTGACTCAGAATGAGATCTGAACTGAATAGACTAATTCGGACTAACTAGAAAGGATTTATAGGAATAGGCCTATCAGTGTTGTTATGGGTATTCAACAATGTTTTGTTTTTAACTTGTTCATATGGATCCAGTAGAAACCGTTGTATTGTTCATTGAAAATAGTTGAAATCAGGTTTGATGATGAAAGTTACTACCGAAGCCTATAAACACCATGACACAAATGTATTGCGGGCCTTTGAGCTGAAAGTAGACTCTTTCTTTGAAGGTCTTATCAGATCGATATCTGAGTAAGATCATGGATTCCATTAGCAAGGTAACACCTTTGATACAACAACAATAGACATGATAACCACTAAATTGTCTTAAAATAAAAGATTACAAAAAGAGATATATCGATTCCTGTGACCTCAAAATCTTGTATCGTGTACAAAAGGAACCAGTTGAGGCCCTCCAGTTATAAATTAACACCATACAATACGCTGACATTAAGTATTCTGCAGTTATTATATAGGGTAAGCGCACCTGTTATCGGCAGTGAGTGATTTTATTTTTTCACCCTACCACTTCTACATGTTACTTGTTTTAAATGCGTAAAATAATTGTATATGTCTTAGTGGTTTATATTTTGACATGTTCGAGCAGTATGCCAATTGGCAGGTACAGTAAAATAATGCAAGACATTAAAATGAGTTTTCTGAGAAAAATTATGAAGTAATTGAAGTGTGAATGTGTTATAATAATAGCAGCAGCCGCGTGAGGAGTGATGTTAGTATAATAATAATAACGGACGGCTGGATCAAGGGTCTGATGCAGAAGGCAGTCCTCCTTGACACGGCTCGTATAGTGAGGAGGTTCCTATCTTTGGAGTCCTAACCACCGGTGCCCGGGTCCCTGTACCCGATGTCGGTGGTCTACTATTTTTTATATTTTTAAATGTATTTTTATTTCTATTGTAATATATTTAAAAATGTAATTAATATGTATATATAATTTAATAAAGAGAATAATAATAAAAATAATAACCTCATGCATCTCACACATGGCCGTCTGATCACAAACTAGGCAAAAGCTGTGCTATGGTGACCAGACTGCTGATAAACATACTTATATATTTTTAAATACATACATATTATGAAAAATTACACCCAGACACAGAACAAATGATCATGCTCATCACACAATATTTGTCCTGGGTGGGAATCGAACCCACGAACTCCGGCTTAGCAGTCAGGGGCACTAATCACTCGACCAACAGGCCCGTCATATCTATACATTTAAAATAACTTGCGTAGCGTTGCGTTGCGTTGTAGTGAGGGTTACTTACCGTTTGACCAACAGGCTGGTCGAATATTTAACATAATAACTCACACATCACATTAGCCTTTGAAAGTTCACTGCTAGATATAGGCCTCTCTTTAACAAAGGAGGTTTTGGCCTACTATACCACGCTGGCCAGACGGGTTGGTATTGAGTTTGTTTTAAGTTTTCGTTCTCCTTACAGTGCCGTTGTCCTGCGTTGTTTGCTCCCTTAGTCGGCTCTTACGACACCCACGGCATGAATAGGCGTGGTGACACTCCGTATTCTCAATCATTTACCACACTGATAACATACATAATAACTCGCAATGACTTCGCCTTGCCTGATTTCATTTGGAATTGATGCAATATGTAACGTAACAAATGGTTTTGATTTCTTTAATACTAGGTATCCTGGCAGACCAACCCTCCTTACGCATGACAAGCGCGGTACAAAGAAAAAAAGTATATTAGGATAAAGAAAACGGATAGGCCAAGGGTCTAGGATAAGAAATATCACAAATCTCGAATGGGAAACGCGACTGAAACTACAGCAGTTAGAAGAGATCACGTTCCTGTATTGTTCCTGTATACGGAGAGGTAATTAGGATAAAGGCCACTGGCCAAACAAATATAAGCTGACTTCAAAAACAATTCGAAAGGCAGATTAATGGTGTTCTAACTATGTTGCTCAGTGTTTAAAAGTACGAAATGATTATTAACGCGCCCATAACAACGTAAATATGAAAAGTTCGCTTTAACATCATATAGTTATAAAAGGTGAATTTTATAAGTTGCCTAAATCATAAGAATAGAGCGGGATTTAGTAATTCTGAATTAAACTGTGACGACCGGATGGCGCAGTGGTTTGTGTAACGGACTGCGATTCCAAAGGTCACGGGTTCGATTCCCGCTCAAGTCAAACATTTGTGTGCATGAACATTTGATGTTTGATTTGGTCTGGGTGTTTCTATGTATAATGTGTATGTATTTACAAAAAAAAAAGTATATATGTATTTATATCAGTTGTCTAGTACCCATAGTACAAGCTCTGCTTAGTTTGGGACTAGATGGCGTTGTGTGTATGTGGTAGAATATTAAAAAAAATATATATATATATATATATATATATAAACCCTTTTACCAACTAGTAATTTAGTAAAGATCTTTAAATGAACAGTGAATGTAGTAACAGCACAATTACTTTAATGTAATTTGTAAAATAGCTTCAATAACGAGGGTTACCTACAATAGTTTAGCTTTTCCTACACACTCCACTTTCAGACGTCATGAATTCTCATGTTACAACGTATTAGACCATTGTTAGGCCTACAAAATAACACTCTATGGCGTTTATTGTTAAGTTTGTCGTACTCCATAATTCTTTAATTTCAAATTTTTATGTATTATAACAATTTAAAAGAAATACAAAGTGTGCATGATAGGCTTGATTAATATGAAAGAGGTAATCTTTATTCAGATCATCAACAGCCTTTACTAGTTCTCTGCTGGACATATGCCTCTCCTTAGAAAGGAAGTTTTGGCTTACTATACCACGCTGGCCAGACGGGTTGGTATTTTAAGTTTTCCTTCTCTTTGCAGTGCTGTTGTCCTGCTTAGTTTACTTCCTTAGTCGGATCTCACGACACCCACCGGATGAATATGTGGTGACACTCTGTATTTTTAATCCATCACCACACGGATCGGATTTTGAGAATTTTACAAAATTAGTTACTACTGTCTAATTGAAATACATCAAAGAATATAAGTGGGGCAAGGGGCGGGTTGCTTCTGACCCTCAATCTAGGTGTGTAGCTGTGTTTTAGTCGTCGTCAGTGGTTTCTCGCTCAGGACACATAATATGTACAAATTCTTATTACTAAATAACAAACTAGCAAGAGGAGTGTATCTTACAGCGTGTGTGTATGTGTTCAGAGCGTATTTATTTAATATGTCTGTGTGAAAAAATGTATAATGTGGATTTGTGTGCTTGTTTGGTTGAGGAGGTTCTTTGTATGTCAGGATGATATAACATAGCGTTCTATAGTCTCTGTCTACCTAAGATGGGAATAAAGCATGAATATACGTATGTTTGTGCATAAAGTAAAACAAAATACAAACTTTCCGCTTACAACTTGGTCCACACATACAGATCGCATCAAGATTAAAAACGCCAGTAAAAAACGCCCCTCACAATATCTCCTCACATCAATAGGTACGTTATCTACCTCCTGACATATCAAACATATATATATATATACACATATATGCCGAGCTTGGCATACAAAGGTATTTCGTATACATTGATTCTTTCATCGTGGTTCGGTGCTTCTGGTTAAGCATTCATCTGGCCACTTTCGTTCGATCCCCACATGGGACAACACTTTGTGTAATCCATAAATACTTGCTCTAAGTCTAGGTGTTCTTTGTGTACGTTTCATATTGTTTGTATGTAAAGTTTCTTTAAAAAAACTCTATTGTGAGATCCTCAGTTGAAATGGCGTCCGAATTTTCTTTGCTGGTGGACATACTACCCCTATTGCATAGTATGTACCAATGTCTAATGACAACACAAAGCCTTTACTTACTAATTCTCTATCGCGCAATGAAAGTTCTCGCGCCGATTTGTGTACATATAACTTTAGTCATTAGACTATTGGACATTATCCCTCCCTCCCAAGTGTTATTTTTTTTATTTTATCAATAAATGTATTTATAGGCCCGTGATTTTACTCATTTGTCTATTTGTGGGATTGCGAACTAGTTTCCAACCTTGCGGGGAGGCGGGGAAAGTCACACCGACTCCGTCGTTCATCTCTTTTGTCTGACTGTCTAAAAGTAATATTATCGGTCCTTGACCTAGTTGCTAAAGCATGAAAGCGTAAACAAGCCAAGTCACATATGCATTTACAATATTAAGTCAAGAATAGAAGTTAGACCAAAAAATACGTAAAGATGCCGACACCCGAAAATTTTTAAACCACCCTTTTTACAGGATTTTACACTTAATTCAGCAGACATGAAAGTCCAAATTCATTTGAGCATTATGGACTACGTATTTTTTACTGCGTAGGTCGACCCCTCTAACCCTCCTAGCTCCTCAACTCAAATATCGTTGTTAAAACAACATGACTATTTGTCCTTCCTTTCAAAGGTTCGTAAACCAATCTTAAAATTAACACATGCAAATAGGTTTTTTGTAATGTCAAACATTAGAGGCGCCACACTACAATATTCAAAAGAACCGTCTCTTGTCCTGGACATATATAGTTTGGATAGGATCGAAGGGTACTGTTTAGGTATACACAAAAAGGTATTGCTTACTTATGGACAAATATGTGTATAATTTGGAAATAAAAATATTCCTTTCGAGAGCAGTTGTAGAAATAGATAATTAATTAGTTATCACGCTGATTTCCTACCAAATTAGACGTGGAAGAGATATGCTTCGGCATATTTATCATCATCAACAGCCTTTAATAGTCCACTGCTGGGCATAGGCCTCTCCTTATAGAATGACATCATCAACAGCCTTTATTAGTCCACTGCTGGACAAAGGCCTCTCCTTAGAAAGGAGGTTTTGGCCTACTATACCACGCTGGCCAGACGGGTTGGTATAGGCTTTGCGTCAAGTTTTTCCTTCTCTCTGCAGTGCTTTTGTCCTGCGTAGTTTGGTCCCTTAGTTGCCTTTTACGACACCCACGGAATTATTAGGGGTAGTGACACTTTGTATTCTTAATCTGTCACCACACGGATGACCTATACAAAATACCTATATAAAATGACAGGACGGTCTTACAGAAAAACGATGTTCAGCATTTCTTTCATGGCTTTAAAACGAGTGATTGATGTTACCTTAAGCCAAATCCTCCTTCCCCCAAAATTCTAAGATGGACACTCAAAGGCTGGCAACGAACTTGTGACTCTTGGTTGTAGGTGTCTGTGGATAGGGGTAATCACTCACCATCAGTTAACCTGTCTGCTCGTTTACCCAGGTATACGGTTTAATAATAATATTTCGGACATCTGACACACAACGCCATCTAGTTTTAAACTAAGCAGAGCTTGTGCTCTGAAAGCTAGTAAGACTGATAGAGTACTTAAATACTTTTTTTGTAAATACATACATATTATGCATAGAAAAACACCCGAACTCCGAAACAAATATTATATTTGAAGATCATACAAACTTTTGGTCCGACC
The DNA here is from genome assembly GCA_902825455.1 of Arctia plantaginis. Taxonomy (NCBI): domain Eukaryota; kingdom Metazoa; phylum Arthropoda; class Insecta; order Lepidoptera; family Erebidae; genus Arctia; species Arctia plantaginis. The sequence continues at coordinate 2,702,355 of CADEBD010001048.1, read as the reverse complement.
CAGGAATCGAACCCGAGATCTCAGCACAGCAGTCGCATACGCTACCACTGCACCACCGAGGCAGTCTTAAGGTTTTAATCTTTATTTTCATTTATGTATTCAAGTATTATGATAAAATTACCTTAACATGAGAACATAATTAATATTAATACACAATAATATATTACAGTATATAATATCTTTAACTTCAGCATCAACAGCCTTTACTAGTCCACTGCTGGACATAAGCCTCTCCTTAGAATTAAGGGTTTGCCTACTATATCACGCTGGCCAGACGGGTCTTAATTGCTAGGCTCATATCAAATATGGTTAGGTAGAGGGGGTAACACAGCTGACAGTGGCGGTGAGCGCTGACGCGTCGCAACGAGTACTCCCTAAACTTACTCTTGGGTCGCAATTCCCAGGCGCTGTCGAAATCACATGTGTTGCCCCCATCTATCACGCTATGGACCCGGCACGGTGAATCTATGGAAGGCAGAAATAGGTATTTTACTTGAAAACAAACATAAAAGCGGTAGTAAAATAATAATGTTTTTAACTGCTACCTACACTAACTTCGGACGTAGACGGACCTTACACTACAAAGCTGTAAGTTTTTAGTGCGATAAACTAGATTACTACTAACCATAAAAACATGAATATATTCATAGAACATTTTATACAAGACCTTGTTTAATCAATGAAACTGTTGATATTGTTTTAAAGTATGGTATAAAGCCATATTCAATGTTACAACTTTATTTAAACTTCATTTAAATTCATTGTACGTTTGATCTCTTGTTACAGATAATTTAGGCCACCCAAACTTCGAGCCATTTTAGATTATCAATAAAGCCATCCAAGAGTTGAATGTCAATGAGGGAATTATTTCCTGTGGCGTTATATGAAGATATAGAAGTGAAGCAGTGTCTGCCTGGGTAGTGCATTACATGCTTGACACAGACCTCTAGAAAGGGGGTTTGCCCCCTATTAAAAGACTGGCCAGACTGGTTGATCTAGGGTTTATTTCAAGTTTTCTTTCTCTTTTTGCAGTGCTGTTGCCCTGCGTAGCTTGCTCCCTTAGTAGGCTCTGACGATACCTACGGGGTGACGACGCTCCATATTCTTAATCCGTCATCTCATGGTCAAGATTTACATAACATGGATATTTCTAAGATGTTAAGTGATAGATTCCAAGTATTAAAGCTCCGGTAATTATAATCAGTGAAAAAAAATCCCCATACCTTCAAGCAAATAGCGTATGCCGACCTCCAAAGCCGGCAAAACCTGTGGCTTTTAAGTTGTAGTTTATTCATAAATGATGGACGGCATCCCCATGGTCACCGCATGTCCCAAACGTACGAGTTACCTCCCATGTAAAAATAATATACTAACAAATATAAAAATAAAAATTTATTTGGAAGCTCAAAAGTATTTTGTAGTACTAAATACTATAAATTTTGAAAAGAAAGGTACCGCTTTTTTGCAGACAGTGAAAAAAGCAGATTTTATAGAACCTGAAAATCATGTTAAACCAAAGTACTTACCAAGACAAAACAAGTGAGCCCAAAGTCGATGGGTTTATCTTGTTACATTAAAAAGTTCCAATGGTCGTCTGGGGGCTCCAACCTGAGAACAGTTCCATGGTACCATTTTATTATTACTAAAGATATATTATATACGTACACAAAATTAAAGCCCAATTGGAGATCAGCAAGTTGCTCTAATTTAGATTCTAAGGTTTGTGTCAAACACATACAAACAAACATAGCAATTTATATTATATAGTAGTGGATATGGTTTCCGTTTGTTCGGTCGGAGGTGTGGTCTTGCCAGTAAGCAGAAATGATAAACTCCGACCAAAAACTGGACTGACTAGATATTTCCTATTTAAAGTAATTTTCTTTTTCTAGCATTCCACTCTAGCAAATCACGACTAGTCTGTTGACCTAGTAGTTAGATACCCAGCCGGCCGGAAGTTGTGTGTTCGATTCCCACATATTACAAATAATTGTGTGATGAGCACAGCATTATTTTTACCCACTCACTGCAAACAAAGAAATTTCCTTGAGACTGCAAGATTAAAAAAATCGATAGATACAAAACATTACAGTTTTTGTAATAACTATTTATTTTACCTGCTGTATGTTACCAGTGTATTTGTCCTACTTAAGAACCTTACCCGGACACTAACGGTTTCTACATATTTTTGTCTGCAAGTATACGCAATTGCTAAGTTAGTAGTAAAAGCTATGATATTCCTTTTCTAAAAAAAACTGTGTGTCATTAATTCCGAATTCCATCCCACATGGAATTCGGAATTAATGACTCAGTTTCATTCACAAGTCCGATCGATCGGAGTTTCCATTTTCATGCTTAACTTTCCTTAAATGGGATAATTAGGTATATATATTTCAAATTCAAAATCTTCAAGTCTACTATGATACGGGTAAACTTCGATTTATTACGTGGATCGACTGCCATCAGCTCAAATAGGCGATATCAAGGTTCTGTAGAGAGACTGTTAAGAAATGGTCATCGATCCATGACTGTCCTGGCAAATATTGCTTAACTTTGCAATGTGTTAACCTAGTCGACTACCACTCAGCTCTCCCATATGTATACAAAATACTGTCACTTATTCCATCTTGAATATTCTTAAAGTCGCTGACGACGGCAATAGGCCTACCTAATATATTGGAAATGGGACCAAATGATATTTGATAAAATATGACTGTTTTATTAAGTGTCGTTATATCGTATCTTACTGCAGTATTACAACTAGTGCAAGAAGATACTTCTTTAACCTATTTCTTTCAGATTTTTTCGCCGAGGCGTAAAGTGAAGCGAAAATATTTTTGCAGGTGATGCAATGAGCCTCCTCACTCCTCAGTAAACACACCAATGAGTGAACAACAACAAAATAATTGATTAATACTGGTTCTCTGTGATACTATGGTGTAACTCCGGTCGAGACGACCCAATTGTAGAAAAGCTTGATTCTAGCACGGTACTATTCGGAAGCGATTTTGAATAAAAAACCAATACTCATTTTAGGGTTTCATTTCTATTCAATTTCGATATTCTAACCATCCTTTTAGCTTAACAAAAACGGTTTATTCAATCCGAATCTTTACCAAGCGCTCATGTCTTACGTAACAAAAGGATTTTTCGACTGTTTTATGTGTCCGTCGAACGGAAACGAACCCGGGCCTTAAAATTAGTATGCAATGTTTATGACACGGCGTCACGCAATACTGTGCACACAGGATGTTGTTAAAATTATTGAGTTTTTACCACTAAGACGGCAAAAAGGGAACGAAAATAAATGACAAAACTCTCTAGCAAGTAAATTATTCTATATTCCTTCTCTATGCGCTTACGCATTGTTGTAATTGTAGATTTGAATACAACCGTCTGTAATAAATTTTAATAAATTTGTAACCTTTATCGAAAAAACCAAACTTTAAAAAAGTTGATTATGAGATAAGAGTTTGTATAAGAAACCATAAAGCTTCTCAAAGGACTAACTCAACGCAAACAAAGTCGCGGTCACCAACTAGTATGTAAATATTATATGGATACTAGATCTAAATTGCAGCTGCACTTGCGTCAAAGATTTGTACACAGATTTTTTTCTGGATGAATGGTAAATTCTTCTATCTCCTTCCCTATATCTTTCTCTGTACCTCGTATATCCAATATCTTTTTTAAAGACACGTCCAGCCCTAGGATCATATCCTGTGTCACATGGGACTTTTCAAACATACATGAAACGGATCCAAAGAACACCCAGACTAAGAACAACAATTAGTGGATTACACCAGGTGTTGTACCATGTGAGGATCGAACCCACAATGCGGGCGCCATTCGTGTCACGTCGTGGTATGTGGTTGAGTAATGAAGGCTTAAATCGGAACACACAGACTTACTACAATAATCAAATTACTGGTTTTTGCTTCGGAGCTGCACTCGTATGATCGTACTGTCTAACAATTCAGGCAGTTATAACTCAGGAATGTTAGTCTTTTTCTATCATTTTTAATTTTAAAGTTTCTTCAAGTATTAACTGTTCTATCATTTCACAAACCAATGAGCCGTTCATTATATTCATCCTCCGAGTCTTTCCCAAAATAGTTGGGGTCAGCTTTCAGTCCACTATAAAAAGGTTGAACTATGATTTTTACGTCTAGCTTCTGCCGTCAAACAAAGTACTAGGCGATATCGAAGTTCTGTACATAGACTGCTGTCGTACTCTTAAGGGCTGTTGTAGTACTCTTTATAATGGTGATTCGGTTTATTCGTATAGAAATGACAATGCATTTCAACCATGTTCATGGCTGTCAGTCACAAGTGACAAGTTAATACCAGAGGACGTAATCACCGCAACGGGTATGAATGAAACCACAATCGTTTGTGGTTTGTGACGTCATAACCTAGGACATTATTAGGGGAATGCGTTTGAGTTTTATATTGTTCACTTATAATATGTGGCAGTGAGCCAATTATCGTACTTAAACCACAAGTAAGCGCTTTATTCTATTACTAGCCGGCGGTTTTGCTCTCGTTAATATAAGTTTTTTTTAAATCCGACGATCGAAGTTTTAATTTCTCACATACTGATTACATATTTATATATTCATCATCATTCTATTGACTTAGGAAAGTTAGGTAGATACATAGATAGATACGAGTAGATGATACTTTATTTATACCCCAGGCTTTAAAGCAAAAGGAAATAAACGTAAAACAATATTCCAAGAGACATCAGGAAGGTTAAAGAAATTACCATGTTTAAAAAGAAACTACATGACGTGTTGCTAAACAAATGTTATATACGGCCAAAGGTTACAGGACCGACAGGTCTGTGCTACATTAGTAGCTATAATTCAGTCATGATTTGTTCAGTGTTTCCTACTCTTATTATTGTGTGTCTACATTATTATTACCTGTTTTCAAATTCTGTTAAAATGTGATCCATATTGAATTAACAAATTTTATTATTCATTGAATGTACGTATATTATAATAATTTTATCTAATATTTGCCCAATGAGCGGGGCATAGCCGGACTAAATACTGATAACTACATCATCTATATAATGTACCTATGATCTACAATAAAGATTACTTACTTACTTACTTACAAATATAATGTATAAAGGCGGCCTTATCGCTAAGAGCAATTTCTTCCAGACAGCCTTTGGATGGACTGGATTCGTTTCGAGCTGGTGATAGGTATATAGTAGTTCGAGTAATAAATAAGGTCTTAACCTATGAAATATTCACATTTGACGAAACTTGGGGGAGGATTTCATTGAGTAGTGGACGGCGATAGACTGATTCAATGGGGTCGCCGCTATGTGCAACATAGCAAAGAATTCTGGCACAATGGAAATTAGGATTAAAGTTTTCCATATCTAAGTTTACCTTTTTGACCAGGGTAAGAATAGGACGAGGGAACTGGAAACGGGAATGGGAAAATGAAAATGGGAATTAAGCTACAGTATCTCGAGTCCAGTGTCGTATACCTTGTCCAGTAGTTGAAGAGGCTACTATGTCAGGCTCATCTACTAGCCTGGCCATATAATAAATACAACATCACTTCTTTATGGTATTCACCTGATGGTGACTACCACCGCTCCTGGAGACCTACAATTCATGAGCCCCAAATTCTTTTTGAGTTCCATCACCCCCATTTCCCCCTCCCGAATCTGGTAATATCAGACCATTTGTACCGAAGCATGGCTCCCACGCTCACTACTATAATACACTACTTTGAATACATAATAGTTAATTTAACTTTTACTTTGCCGTGCCAAGAAGTCCTCGTTTAATATGATGTTAAGCGGTTATCCGTACTTTGAAACAGCTAACCCAGGCAATTAATATATATATATATATAAGAATAAGACTTTTAGTTTCTATTTGAGCCCAAATTTCAATCTTAAAAACCTCCTTCTTTAAGTCGGTTAAATCCCGATACACCCTGTATACAGATTCCATAATCTTATGGTGATTAGCACATAATAAAATGTACGGATCACTGGCGCCTGTTCAATGGAATGCAAATATTGTTTTTGAGCAACGTTCTATGGTGTATCGTAAAAAATATAGCACTCGGCCTATGGGTGTTTTTTATGGGGGTGTGACGTCATATCTGTGGTGGAAATCATTCAGAAATTGCTATATGTCAATCAGTTTTGTTGGCAAAGAAAATACTGTGCCCGAAATACATTTTAAAGTTTTTTCTACACTAGATTTCATTCCTGTGGCAAAAAAACACCTACGTTACAAATAATAAAAGAACGAACACAAAGACACCACTCTTGTTTCAATCGTTGTTGGAATCGAACTTCGAACCCTCTGTGTAACCCAGTCGTTAGTATATAACAAAGATCTAATAAAGATCAACCTAGCCCCATTCAACTCAAAACATGAGTTTTGAGTTGAATGGGGGCTAGGTTGATCTTTAGGATAACGCACTTGTGATCTTGAGTTTCAGGTATACAAAGCCGGTGATAGTAATTTTCAGGTGGTAGTAACCATTAGGTGAGACGTCTACTCGTTCCAACCTCCCCCCTCCCCCCCCCTTGATACCAACTTTATATATTTTTTATATCAATTTCCTTTTGCTTCCCTTTTCCTTTTATATCTATACATTTAAAATTACTTGCCCTAAGTGACTGAGCGATTCATCAACGCAGAGCCTATACCGTTGGGGGCTAAAAACTTGAAATTTTGGCAGCTGATGCTTTTCATGTTGTAAGCACCCACTAAGAAATGATTTTTGAAAATTGCACCCCTAAGGGGCTAAAATAAGGGATGAACGGTTGTATGGAGATTTGTCAATTTCAAAGTAATAATCACACGAAGGAAGTTGCGGGCGGCTATTGACAGTCATTGACGCGAAAGAACGTCAATAGTCTATATTAAACTATTTATTAGTTTTCTATAGACTGTTAATAGTAACGAGAACTTAATTCTTCCGGGTTCCAGTCAAATCCGTGGTTGAAAGAAAACATCAGCCGATAAAATTGATATTTCGCATAAATCTTGAATAATTCATACGGACTGCGACACGTAAATTGAATTTCGATTCGCGTCGCGTCACAGTGTTATGTTAGTTTTAATATTTTCGCGAAATGTCCGGAAACGATTTTTTATTTGCTTCTCTTCAATGTTTACTTTAATAACAGAATTGATTGATTGTGATGACAGATGGAAATATTTATTTATGTGTAACAAAATGGATAAATTTGCTTTCAATTTGAGCAAATACTGTTTGTTTTTAATTAATGTTTTTTTGTTAGTCTGTAAATGTCCCGGTTCTGGCGTCTCTATTCACAAGACGAGTACGCAGACCCTTTGTCACCGAGCTACTGAAGTCACATACCTGATTCTCCATTCATTGGGGATGGCATACCTTAGCTCTCTTACTACATACATCTTCCTTTATCTTGTAAACCTTCAAGGAAAGAACGTACTCCATCCTCTAAGGCTGGTTATACGCTTGTCACTTACAAGTTGCAGGCGTTCATGAGTGGCGGTAATCACTTTCCATCAGGTACCAGTCCACTCATTTGCCCATCTTTAAAAGGGATTGAATTCCCAATTACGACTGGCGTCAGGTAAGCGCCCAGATCTAAATTTAGAAATGTCTACCACAAGATGCATTGTACGGATAAAGTAGTAGTTAAGTGGTAACCTCGCCGTTTACTACTGCGCTGAGTGTTGTAGGTTCGATCCCCACTTGGGACAATGCTTTGTGTGATCAACAAGTTGTTGTTCTGAGCCTTTGTGTTCGTTTTGTATATTTTTGTAAAGTCTCCCGCGACACAGAATATATAATACGGGAGTTGTCTTTTTTGTTTAAATAAAAACAAATCATCCCAACTAAACAGACTATGATAAACCTTTGCAATACACAGTATCAGGAGAACTGCAGTGTAGAAATCTCGTACAAATATAATTATGAAATGTCAGAATTGATTCTGTTAGTATACATTTATATCACTTGTTCGTTCAGTAACCATAATTTATAACATCTGATTTGCTTAACGAATTCACGAATCCAAACATTTACATTAGCCATCCGTTACTCATACGCAGATTAAAGAAATTCATTTTGACGTCGCAAAGATAAAAGATAGGAAGAACAACGATGTATCTTACCGGTGGTTTGTTTAATAAAACTGTCATAAGATTATAGACCTTATGACATAGGGAATAAGGCGATTTGATTTGTTATAAATCCAATCTAAATTTTGGGCGGGATAGTGCTGAAATATAAGCGATGATCACGAGTTTAGTTCAGGAGGTAGACAGAGTTTAAAAAGTTACTTTTCTGTTGATGTATTCTGAACCCTAATTCTTTAAACTTACAGAAGGTAATAGATAATTTAAATGATTGTTTTAGTTGATAAATGAGTAAGAATAGTTCAATAGGCTTAATATTGCACGAATAGGTACTGTGACGTCATACATCTATATTGTGATCTTTTAGTTCATAATTTGGTTTTTGTTCTTAATTTTCTTTTAATACAAGGTTGTTTAATTTTTTTTTTTTTAGAATAAACGATTCATTTTGTATTCAAAACTTAACTTTTTGGTTAATGTTATACTATGGCACTTGGGCAGGGACAGATTAAACGGCACCTTAAGTATATAAATATAGATAGAGGAAATTAATTGGGGCAAGAAAACTAAGGGTAAATTTCTAGGGTATGGTACAAGATACTGCTAGACTCAGATGGGAAACGGGAATGTGAGTGCAGAAGTAGAGGCATTTACGTACCTGTAAATCCGACCTATGATTGGAGAGAGCACCAAGGTCTGGGAGTTGAAGAATAGAAGAGAAGAAGAAGAGCAAAAAAAAGATGGGTGAAATGGAAGAACAATACATACTGCGCCGATCCCAAATAAAATTGGGATAAGGGTGGTGATGAATGGAGAAACCTCCAAATCATTCATCTACGATTGGTCTATAAAAATCGTTAATAATCGGTTGAGTAGTTAAAGCATAAAAGCACCAACAAATAACCTTACAACAAATAATTTCACTGTCGCATCCTAGTTCTCTTCTTATGGCTCTAAAGTGAATGTATGTTTATGTGTGTCCGTCTCCTACACTACACAGAGCGGTTAATAGCACCGAGTTGATTCGTATTGATGTCCGTACGGTGGCGAGTGCCAACTTAATTGCTTTTCGTTTGCGTTTCTGGGTGGATTTCATGTTCAGGGTTCCGGGTGTGGGTTTGAGATTAAAGTTACAGAAGGTAGTTGAAACAGATATAACGGAAACTATCTCCTGTACTTATATTATATATTATAAAGCTAAAGAGTTTGTTTATTTGGTTGAACGCGATAATCTCAGGAAATACAGGTACGAATTGTATAAGGTTTGTTTCAAGTTTTTCTTCTCTTTGCAGTGCTTAAAAGCACAACATACCACCTCACTTTAAAAAGTTCATCAGCTGACAATACCCTCCAGGCTTTCTCGATAAATCTATCCAACACTAAAGGATTTTTTCAATTCGTACCTGTATGGTACGAATTGAAAAAATCCTTTAGTGTTGGATAGATTTCTATAATATAATCTATCCAACACTAAAGGATTTTTTCAATTCGTACCTGTATGGTACGAATTGAAAAAATCCTTTAGTGTTGGATAGATTTATCGAGAAAGCCTGGAGGGTATTGTCAGCTGATGAACTTTTTAAAGTGAGGTGGTATGTTGTGCTTTTAAGCACTGCAAAGAGAAGAAAAACTTGAAACAAACCTTATACAAGCCCGTCTGGCCTACGTGGTACAGTAGGCCAAAACCTCCGTTTTAAGGAGAGGCCTACGTTCATCAGTGGACTAGTAAAGGCTGTACTATAGTTAAACCGCCGTAAGCTTGGCCCTCCTGATGGTTTGCGGGACGCGGGGCGGGTGATGCGCTCGGCTATACATGACACGATGTACTAACTCGATATCTTCAGATTTATTTGTTTGAGATTTAGTCTACACACGATGTAATAAAAATCGAATTTATTTCCATGTATTATAATGTCAGTGTATTGTAAGTTTTTATGATTAATTGTAAAATTTAATACTGTAAAATAATTTCAATAAAATCACCTTATCTTCATCATGTAAATTATATTCAGATACAATTTAAAAATTAAGAAAATAATAAATATTCTTTATTAGAACTTTAACAGTAGAACCTCTGTAAGCCGAACTTCAAGTTTTTAAATCTTTTTGTGACGCAGAGTCGGCAGATTATCCATATTGCAAAATAAAACGAAAAATAACACGTACAACCATGCTTTCACGTCAGTCACTGCCGGCGGACAGCGACGCACTAGCTAATTGGTTGAATGCACCCCCGCCCCGCGCCCCCAAACCATCAGGAGGGCCAAGCTTACGGCGGTTTAACTATAGTAAAGGATGATGATGTGGCAAGTCGGTTCGCTTATATAATAGGAATACAGTTAGTGTAGTATGTGACGGTATTTGGTGAAAAGAAAATATCAATAGCATCGATGAAATGTGGGTGGATATAGAGACTTTTACCTCACGGACACGACCGTGAAGGGGAACTGGGACTATGGCCAGTGGAACCTAGTCGGAACGTCCGGCATTTCAAGGGTATGTACCTATCATGAGCGCCGTTATTTCAGGACCGATACGACGTTTAAAACTTTAAGAAAAGAGCGTACTCTTTACTAAAAGGCTGGCAACGCGCTTGTGACTCCTGAGATGCAGGCGTTTATGGGCGGTCTTAGTCATATTTCATCAAGTGATCCTGAAGTCTGCTCGTTTGTCCGCTCAATGGCCGACAACACACGTGTGCCTTGAATGCCCATGGCGATAGTAAGTTACCATCAGAAGAGCCATTCGCCTCTTATATCTTAAAAAATCCATCTCTCGGCGAGAAATAATATAAGATTTGTTTTTAAAAAAATATCTGCGGAACCCTAATGTTATTTCCAACATTCCAACTGCTTTATTTAGCCAAAAGATATTTTTCTTCTCGTAACGAAAAGATTTTATTTGCCCTAAGGTGATGGTTTTTAATGGTATTTTACAAAAACAAATAAATACTTGTATGAATAACTGTCTTTAGTTTTAACTTAAATTTACAGGAATAATTTATATGAATAAATATTGAGACATGTTATAACCTGCCAGTTGTATCGAATTAGAGATTCTATCAGTAGCTGCATCATCATCAACATTTCAACGTCCACTGCTAGATCCAAAGAGACGTCTCCAAATACGAGCTCTTCCTTGACTCTGGAGGGAAAGGCTCAGAAGGTTGACGTTGACAGTGACTTCCCATCAGGTGACACGTCTACTGCACTGCAAACACACTTGCACTTGAATTGAGCAGGATTGAAACCCGTTATTTCTGATATTCTAACATTACTTTTAAATATGTACGAACACTTTTCTCTAAGCATACTTTTCTAAAGTTTTTAAAACGTTCATCGTATAGGTGATCAATACATTTGGAAAGAGGGCGGGTCCGACGGAAGCTTACATTGTTATTCGTTATGCTCCTGCGCATACATGCATATGAAATCATTATGAACTCATACATATTTGGTTAGTGTGGATAAGAATTTACTTTACGTGCGTAACTGTAAGGTAAAGACACCATTGCAAGCATATCAGCAATATGGGTAGTTTAAAACTAAGTTAATTATTTTTTATTTGTTTTTTTTAATGTTTCTTACCTCAGTATTCCGTCGTTAATGAATCGATTGCGAAAATTCTTGTTTTTATGTATGTACTAGCTCTTGCCCGCGGCTCCGCCCGCGTTTCCGTCTCTTATCTTGGACAAAGTAACCCTTGTCCTTTCTCAAGAATCAAACAATCTTCATACCAAATTTATCTAAATGGGTTCAGCAATTATTGATTCCATACAAACTTCGACTCTTTTTTTTACTCCCTTAAAGGATGCTTATTGATATAAAAACTATTCTAAGTCCTTTCCCAGACCTCAACCTGTCTCCATATACCAAATTTTATCTAAATCGGTTCAGCGGTTTAAGCGTGAACAATTAACAGATAGACAGACAGACACACTTTAGCATTTCTATTATTAGTATGGAAGAAAGTAAGAAAAAAAAACACCTATAAGGGTTTAAAATTAAGAAATGCCCAATACAGTCTATTGCAATATTCATCATGCATCAGGCGCCTTACAATCGGAGTCATTTTTTAAAGTTCTGTTTTTTAAAAGTGAAATTTGTAACAAATCAATAATAGTATTCTTATTAACCCCTGTAGCTCAAAATGTATTGAAACCGGTTGCGTGCTTTCGTTGCGTTTACTGAGTAAGTGATGTTAAAGTAGGTCCAAACACTCTCTAAATCTGCGAGACACTGAGTGACCCGTCTCCTCGTTTGCCCCAATATACCACAAAAAAAAATGGCACTCCGGGAGTGCAGACAGAAGTGACAACCTATATACTTATATACAGAGGTGTCGGTAACGGTAGCAGTGTCGCGAGTTCAATGTTTTATTTTTTCATCTCAAAAATGTGTTTTTTATTAAACCATAAAATACATTCTTATGATTGTTGTTCAAAACTTTCCTAAAGAAGTTTTCACTTTATCAAAAGGGCGTGAGGGGTCTATGGACCTCCGATCGGAACGAAGCTCCTTTTGCTTTTTTGTAGACGTTTGCTATACACGGCTGTAACTTTGGCAAGAATATGCTAGGATTCATTGCATTATTGATTTTGATTTCATTGCCAATGTTTCAGCTACTAGTATCCTTCGAAGAAGTGTTCGTAGTAGGTACATTTTACGTCCAAGCTACATGCTCAAATTATAAGTGAGTTGGCGAGTCGATCGGAAGTGTGCTAAAGGCTATGAAAGGCCTGATGAATGTGAAAGACACTCGAGCTGAATATCAGGATCGTTTTAAATGACGTTCTACCGACAGGATTAAGGCTTGAGTTAATGTATGTAAGTAATATATATTTGGATGTCTGAAGAAAAAAATGCAGAAGAATTTCATATAGTCCACACTAAACTAACTGCTGTTTACATAATCATAAACAGCACAATGGTATCTTATTGTAATGAGTGCCGCCCACACGCGGGGGCAAGAATTATGGTGTAGTACACGGGATAGAAGCAAGCGATAGGAATATAGAGACCACACAACAGAAGCTACCAACTAATATTAGTTATTATACGTAAAGTTTAAATGCGCACAACAAACTACATATTACCATAAGTATATTCCATCTAAAAGTTACCAAACAGAGATCGCAGACTGCGAAGCCGCCCATTTTATCACTGTTTTTTCTTTGTATTCTACATTGCACGTTTCTTAATCATCACGTGTACAATAAAGAGTATCTATTTATATATCTATCTACCAACAATGGCCATTAAAGGCACATTGTATCAAACATTTCAGTAAACCATTGCGTACACAGGAGGGTTCAGTGCAGAAACTTATTTGTCATGTACATCGGTTCGGAGTTCCCGGCAATAGCCACCTGCTCGTCCTGACTTGCCTGTAATCAACTTGAGCTATTGCTAACACTTAGGGAGTGGTCATCCATCTGTATTATCAATAGCTCTTTTACTTCATTGCCTTTGCTTCTTTACTACTTTTGTTTTTCCACATGCTGTAATTTTTTCTGTTTCAATTCCTGTTTCTGTCCTTTTTCTGTTTACTGGAATGGCTTGCTACGCTATATTTGAGTTGGCAACAGGGGGTTTTTAATACTTATACCACTGCTCTAGCCTACCGGTCTATAGCCGTGAGTGTATGAGATCAGGTGTCCTGTCTTCTGTATGGCACCATGTCCCCAATACCATAAAAAAGGAATTACCATAAGTATGGCACCTTTATTTTAGGAAGTTTTCTGGAATTTCTCACCTATTTTGTTAGAAGTTACTATGGAGCCATAAAGTTAACTGCCCGCCACGTTTTATGACTTGTACCACAAAACAACACATCAAAATAATACTAACTTAGTATCTCTTAACTTGGTAATGTGGGGATATTTGGTTCATTTTATTAAAGCTTTTTTAAAGAAATTTCTAAACCATTGTTGCATACAAATCTTTCACTCTGTAATATTTATTGCAGACTTTCACGTAGATGTAGATGAGTAACAGAGTCAACGAGATTTTTCTTTAAAATGCAACTTTTTATCGGAACAAACAATTAGACGGGTTACCTGCTGGTAAGTGACTACCGCCGCTTATAGACACCTGCAATTCAAAAGTTACAAGTGTATTTATTTATTTCGTCCTTCGAGTGCAAGAGATTTAGGGGGAGAGCTCTGGTAACCTCATCAGGTAAAAAGCAACAATAGAATAGCTTAACATTGATATTTTTATTTTGCATTATTTATTTTATTTTATTTACACGTCATGCACATTAGGTGCATTGGTTGACTTAATGCCAAAGGCATTCCCTACCAGTTAACCATTGGGTGATTTGTGTGTGTGCATTTTGGTCAGAGTTCATTTTATACAGACTAAAAGATATTTAAACTGAATACAAAATCAGATACTTACACATGTACAAACCTATTATATATACGTGTACATAAATACATAATTACCGTAAAAAAGTGTATCAATACATACACATATAAATACAATAACAATTTGACTGTTGGCAGATACTGCTTTATTATTTGCTTTAAACGAAAAAGTGTTGGTTGCCATCCCGTGATTATTTGTGAAATCACACCTGTCGAGTCGACATGTAATAATAATAACTTTTATATCTCTCATAAGTTACAGTAGGTTACAGAGCATTATGTGTATGAAAATAAAAAAGTATGTGAAATGTATTCTATCTCATTCTCTCGCCGACTTAATCCTATACATTTATGTGTTTGCTTCTTTATCGTGACGAATTTTCGTTTCATCGAGTTTCAAATCACAACGATTTTAAAGAAGTTTCACTTCAACAGTATAAAGTTCCTTAGTAAGAGCTGGAGTCTATACTAGGCTCGAAGCCTGAGTGACAGATCTCCAGGCCCACGCTACCTACCGAATAACCTAAAAATAGTGTTCTTGCACTTCCAAAGAAAATATAAACTGAGGTAATTCTATTAATATTAATAATAATTGGTATCTAGATCTAAGGTGTTGATTTATTTATTTTATTTTATTTTAATTCTTTTTGCACAAACAAAGTACAATGGCGGACTTCATGCCAAATGGCGGATTTAGTAAGTAGGTAGGTGAGTGTTTATATGATCATGCATATGTGAGTGCTTTGAATAAATAAAGCTACTTGGCACGATGGCAAGCAAGCATGACAAAGTAAATAAAAATTGACTGAATCTTTTAACACACAAACGAGCCTCAGCATCAATCGAGAATCACAATTTTTGTCCTGGGTGGGCATCGAATCCACGAGCTTAGCAGTCAGGGCCACTAACCACTACACCAACAGGCCCGTCGTACAAACACGTACAATATCAACATTATTATTACGTACATCTTCTGACTTAACATTTTCCTATACCAATGTAACAAACAAACCTAGAGATCATTCAATATTTACCCATACCCAGTATCAAATACAGTAGGCGTATTGCAAGCTGTCCAAAAATTAAATGGAACGGCCATGAATTATTACGGTAACGCCCTTTTAAAAGTTTGAATGCATTTCATTTTTATTTCGATGTGTGACCTCCATATTTTAAAACTCAGGTAGACTACCACTTAGAAAGAGACAGCGATTATGAGATTGTTAAAATTTAAACAGATTAATAAGTTACGGTTTAAGAATCTTTGTTTCTTAAAACAATTTACAAATTTCATCACATCACATCATCATCATCATCAACAGCCACTAATAGTCGACTATTGGACATAGGCCTCTCCTTAGAAAGGAGGTTTTGGCCTACTATACAACGCTGGTCATACGGGTTGGTACAGGGATTGTTTCAAGTTTTCCTTCTCTTTGTAGTAATGCGTAGTTTGCTCCTTTAGTCAGCTCTTACGGTACCCACAGGATACATAGGGGTGGTGACACTCCGTATTCTTAAGTCGTCACCACACGGACAATATTCCACACTTCTCACACACATTCGTCTGATCTTAAACGCCTAGTTTAAGATCAGACGACTAAGCAACTAAAACTCATCACACAATTTTTAAAGACAAATCTTGGGCGAGCATCATCTACGCTGGCTCAGCAATTTAGAGGTTTTTAGACGCTTTTTTACACCAGTAACCCAGTAACCCACACAGTAATATGTCAGTATTCGCTTATAAGATCGTGTGTTAATTTGCAACCTCAGCTGTATAAACGACACATGTCATTCTCATCAGTCATATATCTTACAAACCCATAAGCGCCAATAACTTCAAAAATAATTAAGTACAGAATTTATGTCATGAAATATATTTTGCAGGCGTATATCATTCAGAGCATTCGGCCAAATGAAACGCCAGCACCATATTGACATACAAAAAGTATTTCGAAGAATCATGGGGCTACTAAGGTTTAAAGTCGATCGAAACTCGATTCTAATTGTAATAAAACCCATGTTACATGTCTAACATATGCAAAACGATATGATTTAGTAAGCTAACAAAATAATTTAAAGAAAATCGAGACAAGAAAATAAAAACAACATATTTTTGTTATCAAGAAAAAGAAAATTACATTTGTATCGTGACAGACAATTATATCGCTAAATATAATCTGTTAAGCATTCAACTATCGGGCCGTTATTAAACTCCCAACTAGCTTAGTAACAACTAATTATTATTATTAAAAAAAAATATTTATCAAATTTCCGTCAAATTTTCTTGTACGATCGAGCAACTGCACTTTAACTCGCAAGCGACAATAAAGTGACTTATTTCACTATAGTAATCATTTCGCATTCATAAATAACGACAGACAATATAAAATATCTTTGAAAATATAATTGTAGGTGTCGAGTTCTCACAAAATGGCCGCGGTTTAAACATTATTTGAGTTACGATTATTGTAGCATTGGGCTTTTAGGTTTTTATTTTCATTAATATTTTATTGGTGATTCTTTAATTGAAGGTTTGTGTATACGTTGTGTGTATCTGGTGGGTAAAAAATGCTGACAGCTGCTTTTTAACATGTGTGAAAGTTGAAATAACTTAGATGGTCAAAAGAGAAATATTTCATATCAGAAGGCCAATTCTCGTAATAAAAGTTCGGTCTCAATTCAGTGCCGATCAACTTTCGATCTCACAACTGTCATAAAAGGTATTTCCCTAGTAAAGTATTAAACATCCAACGTTGACTATAATGTAATTATATCGTATTGTAACCGAAAATTTCATCGGGAATCTACTATTCTCAGTAATACTTTACTTTTTTACTACGAAAATACCTGAATTGAGACCGAAGTTTTTTTGAATGAAAGATACTTCCGGCTGAGTGATTGCAAAATTCATGATAATTGGTTAAGTGATTAAAGCGTTGTGGCGTAGAAAATAAAATGTGCTAAGTGAAAGTGATAATTTATAACTCGCTTTAGTTAGGGTTAGGACGTTATCCGGGTGGTGACGCATTAAAAATACGGAGTATCACCACCCATATTCACAGGACAACAGCACTGTAAAGAGAAGGACAAACTTGAAACGGACCCTATAACAACCTGCCTGGCCAGCGTTGGGTAGTAAGCCGAAACCTATAGAGGAGGATGAAGGAGAGGTCTATGTCCAGATAAAAACGATGTTGATGATGATAAGAAAAAAACTTCTTTTTCAAAACATGCGACTCCCGCATTAGGGACTTACAAACATACATGAAACGAAGAACACCCAGACTCAGAACAACAATTTATGGATCACACAAAGTGTCGTCCCATGTGGGAATCGGACCCACAACACTCAGCGTAATAATAAGCGGTGTGGCAACCACTTAAAGCACTACGCCATCCGTGCAGTCATGATGATGATTAGTTAGGACAATAACCCTAGTGGACTCTCCAAATACAGGAAGGATTTTTAGCGTAGTCATAGTATGTCACCCCACTTTTATTAGTAACTGCAGATTACGTCACCATGCATTCTCACTTTAATTCTTTTTCTTATCCACAAATTACTTTATACACCTGTTTCCTGTCTCATTTCCAAACAATATTGGCATCGGGTAGGCCAAAAAACTTAACAGTATTACTGAATATTCATGCAAAATCTATTGTATCTATAATTTTAGAACAACACAACATTAACATTCTATTGCAAGTCTATAAACCCATAAAACTTCAGTCTCTTGTGATTTTACAAGTATTAGTTAACATTGCAAAGTGCGATAGTTTCCGCTTTTTGTTTTAGTTTTATTGCTAAAACATTGATTGAATAACAATAGAGGGGCATACAGTGAAATTAGTCTCGAGAAATTTTTGCATATGTAGTGGTGTGTATATTACTCAGATCTTAGAGCGCGTTTCCACTATATCGTTCTGGCCTATACAAAAATGTTTCGATATCCTAACATTACTATTTAATTTTATACTTTTCCCTAGCAACACTCTGATTTTTGTTTTCAATAAAAACAAGTTTTTATTTTAAAGAAAAAGGTTGTGACTTTATAAAAAAAAAGGTGTGTGTGCGATTCACACACGATAGAAGTGAAACTTCAAAGAGGAGAGACCGATATTTAATTTTTTTTTTTTTCCTTTCATCTAGGTTTTCAAAACTCCAGGGGGTCTACGGGGGTGTCAAAATTTTTGTTATTTTTGGCTTAGGACGCACTGTTTCCGAGATATTTCAATCTAAAGCAAAAAATCGGCACTTGATAGTGGAAAGTGGAAACACGCACAAAACCAGAATAAACCAGTTTACGCTGTCCGCTACCATACACTACTACAAACGCAAAAATTTCTCCAAGCTAATTTACTTATTTCTTCAATCTATATTCTAAATACACGTACTTCGAATTCGCTATAATTGACAGTAGGTGATCGTTGATACATGATTAAACATTGAAATAACATACCCAGAACAGTTTTTTTATAATAACGTGTGTGATTTTATTGTGTCTATCCAACCAACTCTCTACTATGGTAACCAGACCGCTGATAAACATACTTATAATATATATTGTGTTGTGGGTTCAAACCCCACATAGGACAACACTTTGTGTGATCCACAAATTGTTGTTCTGAGTCTGGGTGTTCTTTGTGTCCGTTTCATGTATGTTTGTAAAGTCCCCCGCGACACAGGAATTTATATTCCTAATGCGGGCGTTGTCTTTTAAAAATATATATATAAATACATATATAAATACATACGTATTATAGATAAATTTAGAGACACAGAAAAAATAATCGTGTGCATCACACAATTACTTGTCTTTTTTTTATGGGGAGGAAAATCCCTTTGGATCTCCTGCTCCTCGGGGACTTAGGAGCCAGGAGTATGTGGTGATTCCACTAAAGACCACCCCGACGGCCGGCCTCAGGCGTCTTACTCTGGGGAGGACCAGGACCATGTTTTATCAGGTCCTCCCCGAATTGATTCCATGCCTAATCAGGCCCTATACCAGGGGAGACAATTACTTGTCCTAGGTGGGAATCGAACCCACCTTGGTCCTGGGTGGGGTTCGATGTACGTACCCATTTAGAAAGATATAAGTATGTTCATCAGCAATCTGGTTGTGGTAACAATACAGGTGCTACCTAGTTTGGGATCAGAAAGTACAAGAGTATTATTATTCTCTTTATTACATTTTAAAAACTTTTTTTAATAATTATTTATTACAAAAGAAAAAACATACATTTAAAAATATAAAAATAGTAGACCACCAACATCTAGTACAGCGACCAAGACACCAGTGGTTAGGACTCCAAAGACAGGAACCTCTTCACTGTACGGGCCATGTCACTGAGAACTGCCTTCTGCATCTGACCATTGATCCAGACGTTTATTATTAACATCCAGTTCAAGGTACAGGTATGTGACCCGAGATGCTACAGTCATTGTTTACACTCCCCAATCCATCCATATCCATACTAATATTATAAATGCGAAAGTGTGTCTGTCTGTCTGTTACATCTTCACGCTTAAACCGCTGAACCGATTTAGATGACATTTGGTATAGTTTTACAAACAAAAGGTTTTATCCCAGACAGACTAGAAGGGACTATAGCTGCTATAATGTTACCTGTTAGATTGACGGTACTTATTATAGCTTTTTACTTGGATTTGTAATTATTTTAAAAGTATTTAGTGCTCCTTGTCAGTAGTGGTTGAAGTCGGTTCAACTTTTATTTTAAAAGGAATTAGAGTTCCCTTTTTTTGTGTAAGATATGTTTGTAATGAGTAGTAGTTTGAAAAGTACGAAATTTAAAACACTACGTACCGTAATGCTTAGTACCAAACTGTAGTATGTTAGATTATATTAAGTATGGTTTAATAAGTCTGTTACTTTATTTAGATAAGGTAGTAAGATGTTACATTTGAACCCGAGAATATATTTTTTTCCACATTAATTAGCCAAGACTAGAGGTGATATTTCTTCTTCACATTTGAATGGAACTAAATGGGAAATATACCCTTCCAAATAAAAAAGAATTTTCATAATTGGTTTACAAATGAAAGACTTTGAGGTAAAAAACATGAAAATAATTGCGTAACAAACATTTATTTTATCATTTATTTTATTATTTTTTTTATCATATGGATCGTCATAACTTCACTATAAACTTTTACTTTTACTTTTTTTAGAATTATTTCTTATAATAAATAAGTAGATGGTATAACACTATTGCATTGGGCTAAGCCTGTAAAAATAGTTGTTTTTAAAGAAAATAAATAAATAAATAAATAAATAAATAAATTTTTGTCTAAATTTTTTTTAATCTCATATATTACTCTTTTGTGCATATATCTCTGTAACCCAATACAAACACAAATATCTTGAAAGAAAAATACAAGGTCAATACATGATTAGATTTTTGAAAGAGTTATGTAACTCCTAAAGATCAAGGACTCTTCCATCATCAGCTCAGCAACATGACAAAACGGCTACTAAACTTAAATACCTATATAGCTGGACAGACAAGCTAAAACACGTCGTCGGGCCTGTAGAATCCATCCATCAAATCCTGATTTGGTGGTAATGGACCACCTCAGGAGTATACAATTTCGAATTTGTTTTTTAAAATCGGTCCTCAGTTGACGGAGATAGCGAGTAACAAACATACAAAAAAAAATACAGACGAATTGATAACCTCCTCATTTGTGTTTTTGAAATCGGTAAAAAGTTACTTGCTCTGACTAATTGATTCATCAACGCAGAGCCCAAAGCGCTGGGGCTAGAAATTCTAAATTTAGCAGCTGATGCTTTTTATGTTATAAACACCACTGACTGCACGGATGGCGTAGTGGTTTAAGCGGTCGCCACGCCGCTTCCTACTGCGCCGAGTGTTGTGGGTTCAAACCCCACATGGGACGACACTTTGTTGTGATCCACAAATTGTTGTTCTGAGTCTGGGTATACTTTATGTCCGTTTCACGTATGTTTGTAAAGTCAACACAGGATTTATTCCTAGTTCGGGATTTTTGGAATATTTAAAGTAAGGGATGGACGGTTGTATGGAAGTTCATCATTTTCTAAGTTAGACGCATGATATAAGAAATGATTAGGTACGCGAGGGAAACTGCGGGTAATAGCTAGTGTATTTATGTAATGCATATCATATGGATCATATGGATCGTCATAACTTCACTATAAACTTTTACTTTTTAAAGTAAAACAGACTACGATACACCATACAACTACCAATAGTCATCCAACTACGGGCCCTCAACACCATAGATAAAGCTGACCAATCGACGCAAACCTCCCACCAATGATATCATTAAACCATTTACAGAACCCACCGAATTCCCACCAGCTATCTATATACATATGCCATAATCTTGGCAAATTCTTTTATACTCATTAGGCCCCACTTCATATCTCGTTAACCCATAAACCATAGAGACATGGGTAATTATAATACAATCTGCCGGATAATTATCTGACTTAATTGCCAATTGTTTTCTCATAATAACAGCATATGTTGTAAGGTTGAGGCATGGTGATAAACGGAGCGGGTAGCGAGTTTTTAGATAGATATATTCAGATCTGTATAACCGAACGATAAATAGAGATGAATTAAAAGACCACATTTTGCCAACTGTGAATGTACAACAACAACAACCGACAACCATTGGGTACAACGAGTTCTTGAGCTGGATGCGAGAAGCCCAAAATCGATCTAAGTGGCGTGCAATGGGAGAGGCCTATGTCCAGCAGTTGACTGCGATAGGCTGATGATGAAATGTACGTAACCTATTACGGTGAATGGATGTGGGCAGCACAAGACCGGTAGTTGTGGAGAGCTATGGCGGAGGCCTATGTCTGTCAGTGGACGTTATCGGCTGAGAGTCATTTCAGACCCACAACCCCTAATCATCATTATCTGGTGATAATGATGATTAGGGGTCAAATATAAAATATTTTTCTCCTAATTCCTCTATAATCCCTTAGTTCTCTGTCTCCATATGTATCTTCATATTGTATCTCATTATGTATCTTCCATACATCATAAAATATTTTTTAACTTATTAATGTAATTAGTTTAGTCGTCCTGAGACTTTAATTTGAGATATTTTTTTATAAGTGGGGTGACGTTTATCGAATCTGTTCGTTACCTTCGGGCAAAAGCCTTATCTATCATAGGGTTCCAATGTGAGTGACATCATTGTGAATTGTACTAAACTGAAAGTATAATTGTAATAAACATGGGTGAATAAAGAATTTAATGCCCAACCTTAGTCCTAGAATTTTTTATTCTAATTTGAATGGAATGAAACCTAAATGAAAATTCTAGGTAAATTTTTATTTAGGTTTCTAAGTAAATCGCTATTAAAATGCCAGAGCTTAGATAGGTATCAAACATCTGCCTGCGGTATTTTCGGACCGATACGACCTTCAAACCTACAAAGGCTGGCAACGCGCTTGTGACTCCTCAGTTGCAGGCGTTTATGGGCGGCGGTAGTCGCTTTCCATCAGGCGACCCGCCTGCTCGTTTGCCCCTATTCCATAAAAAAATGGTATCAAACCTAAAAAAATTGAACCGAATTGAAAACATCCTTATATTTTTAAAGTCGGTTAAGAAGATCAAGTTATATTGGCGATTTATATTTTTTTTTAGAAAAAGAATCTTTTATCGTTACCGCTTATGCCTGTGTTCACAACCTTACCCACTTATTTGCATACCGGCCGCATAAAGAGGCGACAAACGCATATTTATGTACAGACTCCGTTTGAGGTGCGACTTCTAAGCCAGGTGAGGTCTTAATGACGTGGCATATGCATGCGAATAAGGACTTTTTTCTGCAAATATAGCTGTTCGATTATCATCATCTTTCTACCCTTTACTTCCCTTGATAACAATGTAAGCTGCACGGATGGCGTAGTGGTTTAAGCGCTCACCTCACCGCTTCCTACTGCGCCGAGTGTTGTGTGATCCACAAAAACGGTTGTTCTGAGTCTGAGTGTTCTTTGTGTCCGTTTCATGCATATTTGTAAAGTGCGAAACATGATATACTTACTCAAAGTGCGGAAAGTGTCATTTTAAAAAATATATGTAAGGAGTATTATA
Organism: Arctia plantaginis; assembly: GCA_902825455.1. Lineage (NCBI taxonomy): Eukaryota > Metazoa > Arthropoda > Insecta > Lepidoptera > Erebidae > Arctia > Arctia plantaginis. The sequence goes on along the minus strand of CADEBD010001048.1, from coordinate 2,678,745 downwards.
ATAAACAGTATAGGCTAGTTTCTTTTAAACGAGCTGTTCTGAAAATTGTTAATGAAATGAAAAAATAGTTTAAATTTGCAAAAAGTTTAATTATAGCTTCTCAAAATAATCCCCTCCAACCCCAATATACTTATGCATTAGGGTGATCCAGCTTTCAAAATATTTAAAATTGTGTCTTTGGTGGTCGAAGACTAATTGCCGGCGTCTTCGACGGTCTCTTCTGCCGTGTTAAATTTTCGTCCACGAACCTTTTTTTTACCGAGGGAAATAAAAAAATCGCATGAAGCTAAATCTGGGCTGTATTATGGAGGTAATTGTCCGTGTGGTGACGGATTGTCCCGCTCCAATTCATCCCGTGTGTCCATTCATCAACAGCCTGAGGAATCATATTCAAGTCTAAAATTAGTTTATCGTCAAAAATAATACCGCCCCCGGGTGGGCTCGAACCACCAACCTTTCGGTTAACAGCCGAACGCGCTAACCAATTGCGCCACGGAGGCTATGTTATCATTCGTGAAACTGATATTCAACTATTTTGTAATTTATGTACTTTTCACTAAATATGACAACAAAAAATTCAACACAACAAGGTTGTATTCTATTAGGTTTTGCTGTTTAAAAACAATTAGATAACAGCACTGTAAAGAGAAGGAAAACTTGACACACACCCTATAATAAACCCGTCTGGTCGTATAGTAGGCTAAAAACTCCTATCTAAGGACACGCCTATCTCCAGCAATGGACTACTAAAGTCTGTTGATGATGATGATGATTATGAAGTCTAGATTGAATGGAGGAGGGGGTAATATTCGTACCTAAGTAGTATTCAAATAGTTCATGGTTCTGCAGCTGTGTGCGGATGCGTTATTTTAATGTTAAAGAATGCCATGGACACCACTGATCTTCGCTGGTTGCCAGGATTATGACTATTGAAATATCAAAATTCACTGAAATATTGTTAAATTATTTATTATTTTTCGATACGAATTGGCTTAGTTGTTATGGCATGAAAATATAACAGACAGAGTTACTTTCGCATTTGTATGGATGTATTTTAGTAATAAAATTCGACAGTTAACTTCACCCATCCTATTCTAAGTCTCGTGAAACGACACAATCACTTAGTGACTAAATTTACGACGGCACAATGAACTGGCTGTGTCATACACACCGACAGACTGCCAGTTTACAACAATTTATTGTTCATAAAAAACGTGTTAATAAAAAATTCTATGGATAGTAAAAACCTCTCTTTATGCAAAATGGTTCCGTACAATGATAATTCTTGTAGAAACTCTCGGTGAATGTAAGAGATGTAGAGAGACACCTACACTGACAAAACCCACGCCGCAAAAAATTGAAAATTCGATTATATCTAGTTTTAAGTCTCTGAAAACATTTATTTTTAACCGGCATTGTTAGGTTCATGTCAAATATTATTAGGTAGACGGGGACAGCAGACAGTGGAAGTGAGCACTAACGCCTCGCAAGGAGTACCTAGTCCCTAAACCTACTCTTTTGTCGAAAGTCCAGGCGCTGTCGCAGTCGCATGTGTTGCTCCAATCTATCACGCGATATCACGGACTCGGCACCCGCACAGTGAATCCATGAAAGGCTAAGAAGTAGGCCTTCATTGCCCAGTATAACTTAAATTATTGTTGTAAAGAACCAGTAGTTAACAAGACAGCTACTTGAAAATCCTGGAACACTTAGTAGGTACTCGTAGCAAAGAATTCTCTTCGACCAATCAAACAAAGTTTCAACCTTTTAAATCGTACTTTATTATCAGAAATTAATGATAAATTCTCGTGGAACAAGTTTAATGTTATCTTATAACTTTCCCGAGGACCTCTAAAATTCTTATCACTTAGCATAACTTTTTAAGTATTTACTTTAAAAAAATCCAATAAAAACGGTATCAAAGTGAAGTTTGTTTTTCTTGTTCTATGTCATGATTATAAACTTTATATTTTTTTAATGTATGAAAAAGGCAGTAATGATAATTAAATGGAGCATTTACTTTATTTAAAATCAGTTATTTCCCGCAGAAATGACGATTTGCGTAAGATGGCTGGCAGGAGCTGGATGCGAGACGCCGAAAATCGATCGAAGTGGCGTGCAATAGGACAGGCCTATGTCCAGCAGTGGACTGTGATAGGCTGATGATCATGATGATGATTCCTCGCAGTTTTATGTACGATTATGGTCACTGCTTGACTCCTTAAAGTCTCAGTATGGTGTTCTATTTTCTATTATTATTCCCCAATAAATACTCCACCTATCTAGGGTTAGTGATCCTGCCGGCTAAGTCATAGATCAAAGGTTGGATTCAATCCCAGGAAAAATTATTGTGTGTGGAGCACGATCAATTGTTCTGTTTTTTGGGCGTAACTACTAAATGTATGTAAATGTTTTTCAGTAGTAATAGTATGGTTATCATAGGACAGGTTCTACCTAGTTTAAGATTAAAATACCGTGTGTGAGATGTGTTAAGTTATTATTATCATTTATAAAACCACTTATGTATCTGTGCCGATTAACAGTTATCCTACGATAGAAGAAAAAAAAACTTTTAAAAATTAAAAAATAATTCATCGTTCATTTTTAATATTGGAATTTAATAATATTTGACGTTTAATTTCAAAAATCGAATATCATTCACGTTGCACATCAAAAAAGCAATTTCAGTGGACAATAACTACGTCACTCATTGTCCGGAGCCTTCGGAAACCATAAAACCGTATACCGACTGACACGGCAATCGGTTAAATTCATTGTCGGTTTTTATGCTAGCACTTTATTTAACAACCCTACGTTCCATGTTTAAAAAATTGAACTTTTATGTGTTTGATCGAATTTCAGTTCACTTGATGCAATGTGAGGTACAATTTGAATAGAGAATTGCATTTTAATGGTTTTTGTATGTTTATGTGATTTCAATGTTTGTTTTAACGTTATACTTCAGTCATAGCTGTATACATTCAGTCAAAAAAGTATCGGAAATGGATGATGTGTTTATGGTTCTGTGTTCTTTTTTTTGTTTTTTTTTTGGTTGTTGTTAGATTGGCACAACTGTTTTCTATTTTGGCGAGGTGTTTGAGTTGCATCTGTTATTTATATTAAATACAGTGCTGTTTTTAGTTATAACATATCTAGTGTGTATTGCGAATTTAATAATGGACAAAAATATCGAACAAAGTGTTTGTCTTAAATTTTGCATCGCCTATGGAATTTCGTGTTCGGAGTCACTGAAAATGTTACAGAAGGCTTACGGTGAATCGAAAAAAATACGTGCTTATGAGTGGTTTAGAGCGTTCAAAATAGTTTGAGATATGATGGAAGATATGCAGCGCTCTGGTAGGCCATCAACGTCTGCAACTGAAGTTAACATCGCAAAAGTGAAGGAAATAGTGACTGAAAATCCTCGTTCAACTTTGAGAGAGATAGCTTTCTGTATCTCACGAGTTGATCAGTACCATTTTAACTAATCATTTAGGTATGAAAGATGTTACCGCTCGGCGGCTAGTCCCAAAAGACCTGAATTTTCTCCAAAAACTTAATCGTATGAGAGTCGCTGAGGACATGCTAGAACGAGTCAATTCCGACCCAACATTCATGAAACACATTGTAAATGGTGACGAGACGTGGGTTTACGAGTTTGACATGCAAACTAGTCAACAGGCTTCGGAGTGGCGCCTTCCAACTGAACCGAAACCGAAAAAACCAAGCCAAAGTCGATCAAAAGGCAAAGTCATGTTGACTGTTTATTTGACTATCGCAGTGTTGTGCACTCGGAATTCTTGCTGGAAGGTCAAACGGTAAATAAAGATAATTATTTGAGCATTATGCGGCATTTAAGAGAGCAAATTCGTCGAAAAGGCCAGATTTGTGGAAAGAAAATTCTTGGATTTTGCACCACGATAATGCGCCTTCGCACAAGGCCATAATTGTAAACGAATTTTTGACCAAACACTCAACAAACACCATCGAGCAACAACCATATTCACCAGATATGGCTCGAGCCGACTTCTTTCTTTTTCTCAACATAAATTACTACTTCGTGGCACCCGTTTTCAATCGGTAGAAGACACAAAGGAGAATTCGCGGCGAGAACTGAACTCAATTCCGGAAACAGCGTTTGAAAAATGTTTTGATAATTGGATTATTCGTTATGATGATACCTCATGAGCGCGTTAATTCCCGTAAACATAAATGTATAGTACTAGATTTTGCTCAAGGCTTCGCCCGCATGTATGTCGGGTATCCCATTTTGTTTGTTTGTTACGCTTTCACGCCTAAACCAGCCCAAACCACCAATGGAAAGCTACATTATCAGCGAGTAACATAATTTACTTATATGACCGCGATAACCGACATACACGCGGGCGGAGCCACAGGCAAAAACTAGTTTTTAATATGAGTATGGAAGTACGAGTATGGATGGAAGGCGATAGTTTAAAAGTTAGTAAAACAAGACATTCCAAATGATCTTGATTGAATTTAGTATACAGGGGTTTCGGGGGCGATTAATCGATCTAGCTGGGTTTCATTCTTACAATTTTTTTATCAAAAAAAAAACTATCACCCAGGTACTTTATAATTAATTATTGCACTATAACAAAATGAAATCACTCACAATTCAATTTCTAAAAATTTCCGAGATAATAGAACATTTCAATTTAAAAAGATCAAAAGATTCATCTCCGTATGATGTAACTCACGTTCTCACAAAGAACACCATTGACCCTTTCCCTCCGTTTATTCAATTCGTTATCAAAGAGGCTGTGTTATCACTATCGGCAATACAAAGACTTATAGCTCTCTCTTATCTCCTGATTGTGTTATCACTCATCCTGTGTGGAAACTATAACGTCAGGTGGTTGATAGATGGGGTTCACTATTATGTCGTTTTTGTTTTTATGGTGGAAAAAAGGGTCAATTGGGAGTCTTGTGAAGATGAATAGTTAAATGGACTAAATATTTTCAATGATTTTGTGTCTTTATTTGTGATTTTTGTACGTTTAATTGTATTAAGCCGCGACCTAATATGCGAGTTTCGCCGAGTGCTGAGTCGATGTTGCGCCGTATAGCATATGAAGGGATTTTTTCTGGTTTTTGAAAGATTTATAATAAAGCGGGTCACACACATTTGTTGTACGTATTCTTATTACTTCCTTTCAAAGGTGAGGCCTATGTCCAGCAGAGGACTGTTAAAGGCTGATGTTGATGATTCCTATTATTATTACTATATATAAATAAAACTCCTTTTAGACATAACGGTGCCTGTGTTAGGAGGCTCCTTTCTTCCATATATAGATAAGCATGGTGATTAAGATTTAACAGAGTATTTATAATTGGTGTAAATTTATAATTTGTCCGTGTAGTGACGGATTAAGAATACGGAATGTCACTACCCCAATTCATCCCGTGGGTGTCGTAAGAGGCGACTAAGGGCGCAAAACAACGCAGGACACCAGCACTGCAAAAAGAAGGAAAACTTGATACAATCCCTATACCAACCCGTCTGGCCAGCGTGCTATAGTAGGACAAAACCTCCTTTCTAAGGTGAGGCCTATGTCCAGCAATGGACTATTAAAGGCTGTTGATGTTATAGTTGGTGAATACAAAAAAGAAAAAAATGAAAACTAAAATTATATGATAACGTGAAGAGTAGATGTGATACCAGGGCCTCACACAAACCCGGTACTAAGCAGTTCTTTCGTTGCTCATCACGGTGTGAGAGAGGTTACCGGAGCCCTAATCCATCCTCTGCCTGATTCTGGGAAGAGGGCTTACATGACGGTAGCGCACTTGTGACTCCTGAGTTTTAGGTGTCCATGGACAGCGTGAAAAGTGAAGGAAAACTTGACACAAATCCTCTACCAACCCGCCTGGCCAGCGTGGTATAGTAGGCCAAAACCTCCTTTTTAAGGAGAGGCCTATGTCCAGCAATAGACTACTAAAGGCTGTTGCTGATGATCACCAATTTCAACGCGCTTAAATCATGATGATTTGTAATATACTGATTTCCTTCTTTTTGCAGTGTAGTGCGTAGTTTGCTCCCTTAATCGGTTCTTACATCACCCACGAATGAATAGGGATGGCGACTCCGTATTCTTAATCCGTCACCACACGGACATATTGATACATTTTTCAAAGTTAATTATGTCAAGAAACGATTTGAGGGGGAATAGGCTTACTTTCATTTCAAGTACTCTTTTATTTCTAACTTAATCTTGAACGACCAAATCCACTTCAATCCTTAACAACACAAAACCCACACACGATAATGTTTTAATATAATTATGATGTGGGGAATAAGTAACCGCTGATAATGGCGTGATTGATGGCTTCGAGGGAATTGTGTGGGAGACGATACGGTACAGGGGAGTACACAAGTCTTTTAAAAGTCCTACAAAAACTGTTTAAATTTCTTTTGAAAAAATTCAAGTAGGTTTTAATTAGGTTATCACTATCCCAACACTCAGTATTACCAATCATAATTCATATATAAAAACCAGTTTAGAGTTTCTTATAGTTTTTTGTATAATATGGATTTTATAAACAGTGCTGCATGACTTACGAAAAGATATAAGTAACTAAAATATAATATATTATAGTCTCTTAAAGAGAACTTAAGGGTAAGGTGACTGACTGACAATTTGGCCCTCAGTAAGACATGCATGCACCTGCCATGATGAGAGTCATGTTTCGGCAAATAGGTATGGGCCAGCTCGACCGACCAAAGTTATTATTAAATCATTTTTCGGTTGCTTGATTACTAGAGGGAGGGGGAAGGTTTGGGGGGTAGGTGACCCTTCTGCTTGTTTGCATGCTATTCTATAAAAAAAAACCCTCCTTATGAACGTAGGACGGAATTTTATATTGCAACCACATTGCTTACCCCCTGTATTTATACAAGCTTGAACATATTTTACACTGTATACATACTACACACGTAAACATTTATCCTATAAGTGTTACGTTCACGACTGTACATGCAAATCAGTGATACTAATTCATGATACCTGTTTATTCCCAAGACTTTTAGTTTTAATTGCACTCTCTAACAAAACAATAATAATAGTATACATAAACAATATTATCTACTATTTTATATTTTCATCTATCTTCCTTTGAGGATGCAGCTTCCCTCCTCGCGGTCACAACCTGAAATTTTGGAAGGGGTCACTAAGAATGAAATACGTTGAGTAAATTATTCTTTACTTAGCCAGGTCATAGATACTGTTACAATAACAAAAAAAAATACATTTGAATTTAGAATCAGTTATTCTTATATGATATCATTGTTTTCTCATTTTCGCGCCAATCTGCGTCAAATATTATTGTGATATTTTTTTAAATGGAGTACTGTTGTAACTGTTGTAACTCTCCATCCGCTTGGTATTAGTGGAATGATTGTGCTACAATGAAACATACTCTGTTAGGTATTGCACAATACAAAATTTTATTACACATATAATTGGAATCTTCTATTTTTAATGGAAATTGTCTCTCGTCGTCGTATCGATTATAGGAACCATTGTCAGTTTTTTGTACTTTCATAGATATTTATTTGGCATTTACGATGTAGAAGTTTTTAGTTGACATTATTATTTTGTTGGTTGGATTCCCACTCAGGGCAAATATTGTGTGATGAGCACGGTCATTTGTTCTGCTGTTGTGTGTTGTGTTGTGTGTATGTTTGTAATGTCAAAATAACAGGTTTTTTCATGGTAGCTGTCTATATAGGTAGTAACTTAGGCTATTTTACCTCTCAGAAAAACCCCTTACAAATTTTGACCGATTCGGGAATCGAACCCATTAAGGCAGCGCTTTTCAAATTCCACGCGAACGAAGTCGTGGCTACCAGCTAGTCTATAATATGTATGTATTTAGAAATATATATAATCGGTCCAGCCGTTTAGAAGATTACCTAGAACAAACAGACAGATAGAATGACAAACAATCTTTAAACTGGTTTTTTACTTAATCTTTTAGGCATAGGTCTCGTGCAAATAACCGTGTGAGCACGAAAATAAGTTATTATTTTTCAAATTACAAACAGACACTTCAGGGGAGGGGGGACTTTACTATAAAGCAAATTCATGTAAAATAAATGTTTAGATTAAATCAGTGCACAATACCCTAACCCTAGAATTTTATACATCAGTCGGACGACTTCTATTAAAACATAAATCTGCAATGCCCTACCTTCTTCCAATATAGGTTGGTATATCACACACCTTATTGTAACTGCCTAGACCTACTTGGCTAGCCACCCCAAGTTATTTCCTATACTACATTGAAATCGCCGAAATGCATATTACCGGCTCTATATTTCCGATAAGAGGAGAGAGGGTACATTATAGGCGAGCGGGGTGCGGGGTAAAAGGATATGACGTCATACACAGAGGAAACGATAAAGCATTAAGCGGGCCGGTCGAATTTTAGTCCTGCGCTACTGTGCATACGAAATTATGGAGAACGCGTTTTGTGAATTGGCCATTGTCTTTGGGATGAAGTTTGTTGTACAAAGATATTTTTGGGTTTGTATATTCAATTACCGATTTGAAGAAGGACGGACAAAATTCATTTTCTGTTCGAAAGAGGTTTAAACCGAAATGGTCCATCTAAATTTCATGCAGGTCTGATGATGAGTTTTTGAGACAGACAACGTAACTCTTCAAAAAATTACAGCAAAATGTACCGCGATTGCTGCTAAGTTTTTAGTGTTCTTTTTTAGTATTGTTAACAGTCGGTTCAACTTAAAAAAAAGGATTTATCAAGGTAATTTTTTTCAGCTAAGTAAATAAGAAACCAGAAAATCTAACCAATTATGTTGTATTTACCGAATTAATTTAATATTATTTTATTTCATTAAACATATATTAATAATTTTACATTTTTTTAGTTTACTATTTTATATATGTATTTTTAAATAAGTATTTTTATTAAATGTAATATATAGGTATAAACATGTAATTAATATGTTTATGAAATATATAAAGAGAAGAATAAGATTTATTTGTCAGAATAGCAAAATACAGGTGTTAGACTATAAAGTCCGTAATATCTGTGTATTCGTAGGAGCACTGGCCAAGCTACATATCCTCCACTTATCACTATCAAAGCAATATACTTTGCATATAAACTGAAGTAGTTCTGCAGACCGGCGGTGACATGATTGGAACGAATACTCACTTTGGAACTTAACTAGAAACCGCGCATATTTATGAGCATTTTTAACTGCTAGCAGTTATATAACCATTAGCTTTTGGCCCAGGCTCTACCCGCGTGTATGGCGGTTATCGCGATAAATAGCCTATGTCCTTACCCACAACTCAAGCTATTTACAAACCAAATTTCATCTAAATCGGTTCAGCGGTTATGGAACCGCCATACAAACTTCCACCCCATTTTTCAGCACTTTAATTTATGATTTCTGGGATAAAAACTATTCTATGTCCTTTCCCGGAATACAAACTCTATATCAAATTTCATCTAAATATGTTTCGCGTATTAAGCGTGAAGAGGTAACAGACAGATACACTTTCGCATTTATAATATTAGTATGGATTAAAAAAATCTGTAAGAATAACAAGTGGATCGTGGGTTAAAATGAAATAGGTGGAAACGAGCAGACTAGTCATATGTTAGTAAATGTCTATCACCGCCCATGTACACCTACGTCTCATGGGCCACAAGTGCGTTGACGCATTTTGAGGCAAAGAAATAGAGGGAGAGGGTGTTTTGGTCTCCGGTGACTTTACCCACTCAGTGGAAAACAATAGACATGGCACAAAATCACAGTAAACTGTGATTTATCATTCGATTTTTGCGAACGTAGGTTAGGGTTGCTAGGTAGGAAGGTTAGACACTATTTAACAGTAAATCTATTATTTTTTAAATTATTATGAAGGTAATGGTAACTATGGATTATAAATAATTACTAGATTTACTGTTAAATAGCCGAAATAGGGTCTTTATGCATCGTCAGAAAACAGCTTATTGGCAATAACGCGTAAGTAAGTGGTTAACCTAACTTACGTACGAAAAAATCGAATGATAAATCACCGGTCTTTCACAGTCACTGTGATTTGTCCCGTCTATAGAAAACAACGACAGAATAGCTTAACACCGGTTTTCTGTGAGGCCGTGGCATTACTCCGGTCGAGTCCGTCCCATTTGTGTCGAAGGATGGCTCTCCGCCGTTGTAATGAGCACGTCCTTTGTTCTGTTGATGTATTTTGACCATAAAATGACGAAGACTTAATAATAGAAATAGTCTGTTGTTCTGATAGTTGGTTATTTTCACTTCTAAGCTAAAAGTCGTGAGTTCAGTTTCAGCCAAGGACAAATATACTATAATAATCATATTTTAAGGACATCAAACACACAACGCCATCTAGTTTCAAACTAAGCAGAGCATGTACTATGAAAGGTGGATTGACTGATAGAATACTTTTATACTTTTTTTTTGTAAATACATACACAAACCCGAGACCTCAGCACAATAGTCGCATACGCTACCAGTGCACTACTAAGGCAGTCAAATATTACTTGTATATGATGAACACGATTATTTGTTCTGTGTCTGCGTACAGGTTTTCTGTGTATTTATGTACTTAGAAACATATAAGTATGTTTATCAGCAGTCTGGTTACTATGCATAGTAGGTACAGGCTCTGTCTAGTTTGCGATCAGACGGCCGTGTGTGAGATGTGTGAACTTATTATCATAATGCTATTAACTTGTTTTATAATGACCCTGGATCGAATTACAGAACAGATATCAGGTATAGTTCATTCCGCTGTTAAATTTTATCGCGAGAGGTCATTGCCACGAGGTTTGACGTTTAGGTATTTGTTATGCAAAGTGGCAAGAATAAATTTTTCGTTTGAAATATATTAAGGATCTTGTTCAAATATATTTATTAGCGTTAAAATTATTGTTATTTGAAGGTCTTTAACTTTATATTTTATTAACTCACTTCGAAAAGGAATAGGTTATCAATTCGGATGTGTATGTTTTTTTTATGTATGTTATGCATAACTGCCGTCTGTGCATGACTGCACAGATGGCGTAGTGGTTTAAGCGGTCGCCACGCCGCTTAATACTACGCTGAGTGTTGTGGGTTCGATCCCCACATGGGACGACACTTTGTGTGATCCACAAAATGTCGTTCTGAGTCTGGGTGTTCATTGTTTTGTAAAGTTCCCCGCGACCCAGGATATATTCCTAATGCGGGAGGTGTATTTTTTAGAAGAGAAGAGAGAAGAGATCAGAATAACTCCGTCGTATATAGATTTATTTTCAAAATCCTTTCTTTGTTCTATAGATCTGATAATAAATATAGGAGACAGACACCAGAACTCTTCAAAAAATGACAGCAAATCAACCGACCGATCTAAGTCGCAGCTTAGCGTCGAATATACCCGTGGTACATCTCTGGGTTGAAATGAAGATACGACGTGATACCTGTTTATCTACATATTAATGACTGAAGGAAATTCCTCGTACCTCTTTTTTAAAAAGCCAGACGGGAATAAGAACACACTAACCACACTGTTGATCAAAAGTTCTTCTCTTAATGAGGACAAGCAGCATATTCTATCAGAATGCTAAATGCATACTGTTCGGTGTTCGCTCAATGTGTATCCAGTTCAGTATCATGACTTTGATGGTTTCTTGAATTAAAATATGACTAGATGTGGCCTGGCTTGATTTAATCTATGCTCATCTTATAAAACTGAAGAGTTTAATTGCTTGGTTGTCTCTTGTTCCTGACAACTCTCGCTGGAGGAATACATATATCCTGTGTCGTGGAGAACTTTACAAACATACATGAAACGAAAACAAAAGGATAACCGGACTGGGAACAACAATTTGTGGATCACACAAAGTGTCGTCCCATGTGGGGATCGAACCCATAACACTCAGCGCAGTAAACTGAACAGCGCAGGAACTGAAACTTAACACAGACTTGACTGGCCTGATGGTATCGTGGTTACTGACCTTAACTAGTAAGCCAGAGGTCATGGGTTTATTTGTGGGAAAGGACAAATAACTATGAGGTAAACACGACCTTTTTTCCGTGTCTAAGTTATGTTTATCAGTATTTTTCAGTATTCAGTTTATCAGTATTCTAGCTACCATAGTACAGGCTCTGCCTAGTTTGAGATCAGACTACCTTGTGTGGGGTGTTTGAAATTATATTTATTATTGTAGATTAGAACAAATTCTTTATGTGATAGTAATATTGACTCTCTTAAATCTCGAACTTGTCAATCAAATTATCCCCAATGCACATTCTGAGAGTAGAAACTGGGCAATATTTACAGTGATAAATATTTTTTATTGATTTTATTAACAAGGAACATCTAGTCTAACTAAGTCGGTAACTAAATTACTGCTTTTAACGTAGCTATGGTGATGCCATGTTATGTGAGTTTTCACTTACCGCCGTCAGATGTCGCTGGATTTCGTTGAATTTATGTACGTCCTACAATGTAGGTACAGAGTTGTTCTATGAAATTTATATTGAGCTTTTACTTGGAATTGAGTAGGTAATTGGCGTCTATGAAATTCGTGTAAAATTATAGGAATATAAAAATTAGCATCAATAAGTTTATTGTGGGAAGGTAAGGTATTTATAAGGATTTCCTTATCAGCTACGATTGAAGCTGTGTTTTATCAAACAAGAATGCTTAAATAGTTTCTGGATTGATCCTTTATGAGGATGTAAACTGCCACGTCGGCGTCAATTAATAATATTTAAGTGTTTAGCTTTTTTGTTACCCATAGAAATCTGTTGAAGAGATTTGGATGAAATTTAGCATACATATACCTTATCAGATTAATTAACCAGTGGAGCAATAATAGGAACCTTCGACTGGGTGAAGTGTTCTTGCCTGGTAGATTACGGTTCAGCGGTTAATGTTGGGAAGTCCTATATCTACTTATCCGTAAGAACTTTCATAACGCGTGTTGGATTTATTGTTACTTCGTAGTTTATTTTAATGCTTTATGCACGAGTGTAAATTGTATAATAGCGGACTTAATGCCACAGTAATTTTCTCCCAGTGTACGTTAGCGTGGTGCTGAAATGTGTAAAATGAGAAAATTATTGAGAAGTTAGACAGAAACAATGAGATGAATATACATACATACGTACCAAATACATACACATACATAAATACTTACCTAGTTACATACATACATAAACCTACATATTAATAATATATGAAACTTTAAGGTTGTAATGAATCTGTTAGGGTGTCCAGAATGCCAGCTCGAACTTTCATCTTAAACGAGAGGTGGCTGGGTGCTATCCTAATTTCTGGAGGGAGAGCGTTCCAAACGAGTGCGGATTGAATTAGGAACGAGGAGTCACAAGCGGAAGTCTGGGTAGGGCATAGCAGAAGAGGATTGTTTGATGAACGGAGGGTTCTATCGTGGTTCGGAGTATCTTCGTTGGATGGCACGTATAGGATATATTTTAAGTCAGAATAAAGAAAAAAATGTCAGGTTTCTGTGGTGTTTTTAAGAAATGTTTCGTCATTTACGCAAACACACGACACAGTCAGTTAAATATGGTTAAAAATGAATGACAAAATACTACAAGAAACTTTAAAAAACCCACCTTTGTTACCTACGCATCAATTATACTCAAAATGTACATATGGGGTCTACCAATAAGAACGTCTTGGTTTAAAAATTGAATAATACACACAATTTTTTATGAAAAATGCATCCGATTGATTTATCTGATAGATAATTTTATGCAATTTATGTTTTAAATAATATATCGGCCAAATGACCGCCGCGGCTCTTTTTTGCAGACGGTCACCCGCTCACGCCAATTTTCGATGACGCGGTGCACCATTTCGGCCGGTATGTCGGCTATGGCTCGTCGAATGTTGGTTTTTAGGTCTAAATGATAAATGATATTTATTTCTGTAAGTAAATCTTTTCAGATATTTTTACATTTCCTAAGACTAACTCTGGGAAGAAACGCCGAAACAAACCACAGAAGTGTCTTTTTTTTTAAAGTCCGTAAACAAAGTTAAATAAAACTGTTCGAGTACAGTATAGGGTCTGGATAGGCCTTTTGAGGAAAGGACCATAGTTTTGAGTCAGCCTGTCTATACAGACGGCATACAGGCTCCAGCCATCGTGTAGCCTAACCGATATTGGTCAAGATCAACGACCCGAAGCATGACACTACCGCCAGCAGGACATTTGGGTAGGACGTGGAAACACTCAAAACCACCAGAAAGATAGTAAAATATGAATTAACATTACAAGCCTACACTATACTCACATTTACATACTTGCACAAAAAATACTATACAATACTATACAATTCAAATTCAACGAAAAATAAAATACGAAAACAAAATACGAAATACACCAAAAAAAAAAAAATTAAATGTCCATCACTTTCAAACTTAACAACAAAGATGTCTACGTAAATGTGGGAGTGAGCAGCATCAATCCCAAGCAAAATTTGTCGTCTAAATAATCTGTAATAGTGTAGTAAGCCTTTTCACACAGTTTTAACTTTACTAAAGACTTAAATTTGTTAATACTTAATTCATGGAATTTGCTTGGCACTTTATTGTAAAATCGCACATCCTGACAACGAAAAGACTTGCTTACTTTTTGTAGTCTAGTGGTTGGTAACACGAGTTTATCTTTATTTCTAGTGTTTATTTTATGAATATCGCTAAACTTTGTTTAGGTCACGAATTGTAGCTGGATTATTGCTGTACACTTTAGATTTAACGTAACCCCAAAGAAAATAGTCTAAAGGTGTTAAATCACACGATCATGGTGGCCAACTGATCGGTCCATTTCTCGAAATTAACGACTCACCAAACTTTCCACGCAATAATTCCATGTTCACTTGAGTAATGTGAGGTGGTGCACCGTCTTGTTGAAAATAAAGGTCGTCTGCATCAATATCATCATATTCCGGAAAGAAATATTCGGTTAACATCGAGTTATAGCGCTCGCCATCCACAGTAACAGGGTTTCCTTCGTCACTTTCAAAGAAATTTTGGAAAATTTCCAAGCGTTGGTTTAAAGTGAAACGTGACATGATAAAATGGCAAACCTTACTGAACACAAATGTCAAGAGACGTCAAAGATCCATCATCAAACATGGCCGCTATGAGCTGTCAAAACCAGGTCATCCCTATTGGTAGACCCACTATAACTTGTCGAAGAAATCTCTATTTAATTGTAACCAGAAATGGTAAAACACTCGAAAATGGTACCACCGAAGTGGGTATTTTAAGGTTGTCTATTTGAAAAGCTGAAAAATCACTTATAGAATGTGTAATAAAACATCTTTCCCATCACTATGGTTACCAAAACACAGTCTCTGCTTAGTTCAGACCCCCAATAATATTAATTTTTAAACTATTAACCTACATCTTGATGAATTATAATAAACTATACATCAAATCAAATCAAATTAATTTTCCGCTCTTTCATCGTCATCAGCCTAGACTGACGCAGTCCAATGCTGGACATAGGCCTCTCCAAATGCATCCCACTCTTAAAGGTAGCATTTTTCCTACAAATTGAAGTAAAAATAACAATAAAGGATATCCACAATTTTCAAACACCACACACACACACACCACATATCATACAAAGCATTAAAATAACTCGCCTCAACATAAATCAGACAAACTAAACAAATTACGCAAAATAAAATACACTCTGTATTTAAGTTGTGACGTCATGTCTTTTGTATGCTGCTCTAAGACAGGCTGTCCACCTAGAGTATGCAATTTACATTATTTACCACTAAATTAACAAGCTTATTAGTATAGTACACGACATGGTAAATTCACGTTTAAGAGAGTAAGCAAATCTTGGGGACGTAACTAGACTGCATATACAGGTTGTTTTATATTGTGCTTGGTGGATACAATAAAAAAATCAATTTGTTTAGCTAGATAATTGACTCAGTATTAGCTTTAGTGTGAAGATGAAATGATTGAGGATGAGAATAAATTTAGTACTTTACTTACCCTTTTATTACAAGCATTAAGGGAGAAGAATATAGAGGGACGAGGGTGGATAATATACCTCTTCTTATCATCCGCCTGCCATCAACTGCTGAAGGTAGGTCTCCCAAGAAGCACCAACTACCCCGGTCTTGGGCAGTCCACATCCATTCGCTGCCAGTCACTTGCCTCAATTCATCAGTCCATCGTGCCTCAGAGCGCTCTAAGGCACATGTCGGCCACAGCGACTATCAGTCAAGGTCAGGCATCACCAGTCCACTTTTTAATATAGCGAATATCCAATGGTGGATGACGGTTAACTCTTAGGTATGTAGTTAACCTGATTTTTCTTCCTATTTCACAAACTTGCGATTTAAGCTACAAATTTAAAAAAAATATGCTTTAAACTTGATTCGTTGCATTGCGTTCCAAACAGGCATATTTAATTACCCTATCCAAGCAAAATACCAATACATAAAGCGTCAAAACAGGCACTAAGTATCATCATCATCATCAACAGCCAAAAAATCAACAGTCAAAAGCTGGACATAGGCCTCTCCTTAGACAGGAGGTTTTGGCTAAAAAACTATAAACTATAAATGAAAAATTAATAGCAAATAGCGGCAGTCCGAGTATAGCATAGCTTGTCTAAAATACACACAAAAATTGTCTCAATTTAAAAACCTACCTACCCCTTTTATTAAAGAAAAACGTTATCTTAATATGTTTTAAAAGTTATACAATCTTTTTTTCTCTAATAATTATACCTATTCGTAGCTATCACTGAAACCGATACCTTTAATATTCCAACGTTCATAATTATAATAAAATTACAATGACCACAATTTTCGCTTCTTTGATGTCGTAAATAACCACATTACGAAACATCCTGTACATAAAGATATCCACCAGTAAAAATTCCACGGCGCCGCAACATCTCCGCACTCTCATCGCATAGAAACGCAGCGCTGTTCCAGAAAGTGGATGGGTCAACACAGAGCACTTGCCGTGGACCACCGTGCCGCGTGAAAATATAGCTGTATAAATACATTTACTTATTTATATTGCGACCGTGCGTGTGATGTAGTCTTATAAATATATAGAGTTGGCATGTACAGTTAAACAGTTCAATTTAATTGGAATTTTATTTTTAGAACGAAGTGCCATATCGCACGTTACACGCTCTGAGCGGGTGGGAACGAAACAGAAAAATGTGTAACAAGACTTTTTTCCGACACTTTAGTTGGCGCGTCGATGCTCACATATTTTTTTCATATTTCATATATATTGTAAAGGTCTATCAAAAAGCGAAAGGAACTTCGTTCCGACCGGGGGTCCATAGACCCCTCACGCCGTTTTTATTATATAGGTGATAAAGGAGCACGGCGGGTTATCTGATAGTAAATAACTACCGCCGCCCATGGAAATCTTCAACTAAAGAGTCACTATTGTGTTTCCTGTCACCTGCCCAGAATTAGGGGTTAAGCTCCGGTAACCTCACTCACTTAGTTAAACGCAACGAAAAATTGCTGTTTAACCGCAGAATATGAGCCAAAGCATGGCTGACCTACGATAGAGTACTAAATTGTAGAAGTTTACAAACAAAAATTAGAAAAGCACTGGCAGTGTTTAAAAAATATTTTTAAACTTATTTAATTTAGTTAGACTTTGTTTAATTTAGCATTGAATGTAAACAAAATTGTTATATTCTATAATCGTGTTACGAATTTAGATGCAAAAATAAGCCATACACGATCCACGTAATAGTTAACGAGACTCTTATGAAACACTTTTAAAATACAATAACTGTTATATAATATTTGCATACCTGGTGAAAGACAGGGGAATCCGACGATAATTATAACACCATTGCCCAGATCCATTTTTGCAAATAAATTCATTGAATTGAATTGATATTTTGTCACCTCTATACATTTCTACACCTACAAATAGGCTACTCTAGGTAGAGTGTACAGTAGCGGTCTATCGCCGTTCTGTTTACCGTCCACCTTACAACGACGCAATCATTTGACACCACACAATAATAGCCTTTAAAAGGTTTGCTCACGAACTCTGAGAGTCCACGAGCCTTTCAACCATGCACGTAAAGACATTCTGTGAGTCCAGACCGAATACTTATATATTCTTTTGCAATTTATTTCGTCTTTGAATCTGAGGTGGTTTGTAGTTAAAGAACAAGCAGACTCTTGTTTCTAAACGTATAATTGTATACAATGTACTTAATTTTAATGTAGTAAGTCACGGCAATAGCCTTTAATAGTCCACTGCTGGATATAGGCCTCCTTAGGAAGGAGGTTTTGGTGTTGGTACACGCGCTGGTCGCACGAGTTGGTACAGGGTTTGTGTCAAGTTTTCCTTATCTTTGTAGAGCTGTTTAAGTTGTCCTGCGTAGTTTGCTCCCTTAGTCGGCTTTCGGTCGGATATTCTTAATTTAGTAAGTATTTATTTAAAATTAATATGGTTTAGAAAAACTACGAATACACATCTGCAGTGTTACTATTCACCGAGTGAATAGCCATTACGGGGGCCAAAATTTACTCCCCTAATTCTAGGAGAGAGGATTTAAAGGGTGGGAATGCACTCACTTGCCATCAGAGTGCCATTTATATATGACGGAGTTATGCTTGAACATACATGAAAAAAACACAATTTCATAACCTTATCCTTTTTGATGTCGTTTAAAAATAGTTTGTTTTTAAACTCTTCCTGCGTTTTCCCTTACTACCCTAACACTATGGGAAACATACATTTATTCGCAACCATCATTTACTCGTTAATTCTAAAAATCCTATACCGTTTATCCTGAAGTCTCGTTAAGATAAAACTGATCCATCAGTTAAGTAGGATACAGAACACTAACCAGGCCGTTATTTTTTACGTGGTACGACAAGCCGGGACAAGTGAGAAGCCATAACTGCCTACACGCGATACTAGCAGCTAACTAAGTGTGGAATAGGACTGTCAGAATATAATGTTATTAACTACGAGTTCATTTCACTTTAACCAACTCTCGAAGGCGAGCGCGTTTGGCGTTACGATTGGTGAAGAGTTCAGAGGGCCTAGTGCGAGTTTATTTCACATCTACTCGATCTAATCTGCTCGGGCTAATCGCAACGCCGAACGCGGTCTCTGTGACGATCGAGTTAATGCGAAATAAACTCAAACTAAGCCCTCTGTTTTCTGTAAGTTTAGTATATAGTAGTCTTATGATATGTCTTCTTTTTTGTTTTTTTTTTTAAGTCAAATCTGATATAGGTACATGGACTTACACCTTTAAACAGAATACCCACATTTTACCATCTATAATTTTAATCACATTCGTAATTGCGCAAACGTATTCGGTATTGCCGTCAACTGGGAGCTTTATGGATTACATCTAAAATTGGGCGTAGGAAAGTAAAAGTGTAATATATTGGGTTTGGAAAGTATAGTGACATACCTCTTTTGAGGTTTGACTTAGTCTTTAGTTGTATCGAGTACTCTGGAATATCTCATCAAAAGTGTAATCATCACATGAAGTTAGAAAATAATCGCAGGGATTGTAATTAACATGACATTAAAAAAAAATATCTAACAAAGATGTCTTTTTTATAGATATTTTGCCTGTAAACGTGTGCTTTTACAACCTGTTAATAATTGCTTGCAAAAACCTTATAGCCATGTGGATCTCAATAAACGATTTCGGTCTCGATGATGACCCGACAGAGGAAGCGACTTTCTACATCCTTGAATACCACTGATGCTTAGCACGTACGGAAATTGTTATTTCTATCTACCAATCTATCACAGTAATAAAACTCCATACTTACTCGTACCATAACTACTACCAGCTAAGCAACATTGGCGTCAGTGTAATATTATTTGGTTTCTGCGACAGGTTAACTACGACTCCGAATAAGGAAAATATTAGGGATAATTACTCTAAGATTACATTACTCTGTAGGGACAGAGAGACGTCTGATAAAGATTAATTGGTATCTGTTTGCTCACGAAAGAGTCGTAATATCTGATAATATAATTAATGATACTATTATATAGGTATTTATTTCGGGTGATAAACAATACGAATATTTTTCAGCTTCAGTTAGCAATTAACGCTTTTTTCATTAAACATGAGTGGCAATATAGTTTTAGTTATCTAAATGACTGACAAAAAATAGACCACTTATCTTCAAGAAATTTAGTAGAACTGTTCCTCCTAAGATCCTATTTTTAACCGACTTCAAAAAAAGAAGGAGGTTCTCAATTCAACTGTATTTTTTTTTGAGTCGTAATGCGGCCCAGTTAATACAATATCAAGTATTTTTAATAATATGTCATGTGTCGTAAAATTGGTAATAAAATTGAGGTCATTCATCTAATAAATTACATAATCATTTAAAAATAAAAATATAGATAGACGCTACCAAAGAGAATATATTAGTCTAGACTACCTCGAGCTCTTTATCCTTCAAAAACTCTGTGATACCATAGTAGGCGTTCATTGCCAAAGTGCTTAGTATTTTTTTTGAAATATTGTAAATTACCGGAGCCATGCAGTAGACTATCTACTACATGGCTCCGGTCATTTACAATTTTATCCGAAACGAGGCTGGTGTTATAAGTTTATATCTCTGCATATCTGCGTATCTGTATATCTGTCTATCTGTCTGCGGCATCATAGCTTCCGAACGGATGGACCAATTTTAATTCGGCTTTTTTGATCGAAAGCCGATCTGATCGAGAGAGTTCTTAGCTATAGATTTTGAAGATTATCGGCTCACTTCCTAGATAATGAAGGGATCTTACTAAAATTCACAGGTCTGATTAATCTGAAATTTTGTATACTTGGATGGTATTTTCACGACATGGTAACCTGGAACTTGATGCAGCATCAAGTAGTCTGTGGGATAGCCAACTCCTCAGAAAATATAGTATATATGCCATGTTTGGGCTTATTAGAACAGTCTCAATGAGCAGTTGTTGTCATTTACTGAAATTATAAACTTTTTTTTAATATTTTTTTGTGGAGTGGTGTTTCGTGGAAAAACGTCCGCAAGACGATGAAATCGTCTTGGATTTGAATTAACAAACACAGCTACCTCTAATATGTATAAACATGGCAATATGACGATACTATAATGTTTAAAATATGGACGTCAGCTACATCTCATATTGCCCTTATGCAGCAATTTTGGGTCTTGAAAATAATCTAATCTCTAATGACCTTATTTGGTGAAAGAGTGGAAAATCCCTTCGGATCTCCGGCTCCTTGAGGACGCAAGAACCAGGAGCATGTGGTGTTTCCACAAAATAAATATCCCTCCACAGCCGGCTTCAGGCGCCCTACTCTTGGAAGGACCTGGTCCATGTAATTTGTTCCGAGAATCTAATGGCCAATAAACTTTCAAAAAGTTTAATTTAAAAAAGAAGCCATCTCCACGCAATTACAGCTGTGTCGTCTTGTGTGCAGCCCACAGGATATGCGACGGTGTAACCGGCAAATTCTTTATCCACGGGGTGTTGCTTAAAATTTTAGTTTTTTATTTCGTTAGTCTATTATTCAAGGCACTTGTTATGACTATTTATTGGTAAAATATTATTCGAGCAACAAACTGTAAAGATATATATAAATTGTTTCTTTCTTCGCAGTACAGACTGCATGGACTGCATGGCGTGGTGGTTTAAGCGGTCGCCAAGCCGCTTACTAATACGCTGAGAGTTGTGGGTTCGACACTTTGTGTGATCCGCAAATTGATGTTCTGAGTCTGGGTGTTCTTTGTGTCCGTTTCATGTATGTTTGTTAAGCCCCCGCGACCCTGGATATATTCCTGATGCGAGAATTGTCTTTTCTAATAAAGAATAAATAAATTATTTTCAAATATATTTTGTATTTGAACAGATTGTAATGAGTAACGTGGTGATTCTTGTGTTCAAGAAGGATTTCATTGTACTTATGCAATCTATGGTCTATATATAGATGATTACAGCTAAGGTAACATGATATACGTTTTGAGCCTCTGGAAGGCGTATCAATTTAGGTGCATCTTCTCTATCATTCTTGTAAAATACATGCAGTTCATAATTTACAAGCCTTTCTGAAGATTGATAACCATTTTGTAACCTATACAAATATAATGGATATCATGGACTGAAGACTATTGGCTGTATACTATTAGATAAATTAGTTTGATACCCATATATGATTTAAGAAATCCACTCTTCCCTTATTTCTTTCTTGTACAAAACTATCGAATATTTTTAGAAATATATATTCCAATTTTATCCATTTAAAGGTTGCTTTTAAAATTTTATTTTAGATTTAAAACCACACTTTGTACTTACGAGTGTTACTTGTTTTCTCATTAACAATATTTTACCGACTTACCCTAGGAAAGTTAACTAAATTAATGTGAAAGAACGAAAAATATTTTTTCTGTGTGGTGGCGGATTAAGAATATGAAGTGTCACTAATCCAGTCCACTGTCCAGGAATGGATTATTAAAGGCTGCTGATGATGATAACTGCGAAAGTAACTCTGTATATATGTAACAACTTCGCGCCTTAGCACTTTAGCGACAAATTAAGGTATTCAAGTCACCAAGTAGGCAGGTAAGTGATTAGACACCTACCACTCAAGAAAAAACATGTTCGTTGCCGATTTGTAAGTGCCCCCAAGAGTTAGATGATGAGGGGTTGCTCCTGACCGGATCTTGATATTTCCACAGGTTTAAATATATGTATTTGAAAATTAAATACATTGTTAAATTAGGAGCAGCCTGTATATCCCACCTCATATTACACAGCATGCGTGTTTTGACAAGCGTTTACTGATCGCTCCGGTGAAACCTTATCGCTAGGCGCTGCTAATCACGACATACGTACGTATAACGTCTACATCCACGCGGTAAACCAATATATCTACTTTTTTTTAAATATCTTATGAGGTAGCAAACAAGCATCCACCTTATGGTTTTGATACCATGATAGATAATACTTTATTATATCAAATAGGAGGTAAAAGTTTTATACATAAATTACTTATAAATACAACTTATATACAGAGGTGTCGGTAACGGTAGCAGTGTCGCGAATTTAATGATTTTTTTCCCATCTCAAAAAATACATTATTTTATTTGTTGTTCAAAAATGTCCAACGTGCCTAAATAAGGTTTTACTTCAAAAAACAAATCTATATAAATACTAATATATGTTATGTCATATAATTATACTATTTTCTAATCTTAGCCATGTGTAGGAAACTAAGAAGTATTTGATGTTAGTGTTGAATAGTAAAGTTCGTATTGTATTTAAAACAAAGATATCGGTTATCCAAAGTATCTCAATGAAAAAGACATCAAGTTACTAGAACAAACTAGTAACTAAACGTTGACTGAAGAATCAGTGTTCTGCTGCCTGTTTTAAATAAATGTTGTACATAACCCAGTATTTGGATTTCACTACAGTCGGTTAAGGAACACTACAAATAAATTACCGGCATAAAGTTGTGCATGTGTATAAGTGTTTTGTAACCATATAAAACAAATAAATAAGAACAAAACAAATCAACAACAAATTAAATGAATACAAAAATAAAATTTACACATCACAGTAAGAGCCAATTAGCGCTAAAAGTAATAACAGCAATAAAATGGATGTATTCAACTTTATTCCCAGAGTTGTAAGGTTGAATATTCGTTTGAAATATCTTTTTTATATTTTAACCACATCAAAAACACGCAAACAACAATTTCGCACAATTAAACTTAAGAATAAAAACTTGCAACACCACAAAGTTTTAATTTGCACTTTGTAAAACTATCATCGAAAGAATACGTTTAAAAATAAACCTAATCATCAGTAACTAAGAGACTATAGTTGTTTAATTTTTTTTTGATTTAAAAGCAAATTCTTTTGTAAGTGTTTGGTTCAGAAAAGCGTAAGAAATTTGTCCCCTGTACGTTTTTGCTTTATCTGTACTTCTTTTTTTTTGCGCTGGCAACTGTTAACGCAAAAAGATTTTGACATTGTTTCGGAACGTTCGCTCGATTTCGGCGCCAATTAATTTCTCGATGAAGACAGAGTAGTGGTCGTAGAGACATTTCTTAGCCGATTTGAATACAATGATGGAGAAAGGGACACGCTCTAAATTATAATTTGGTTTATTTTTAAAAAAGAAGTTCTGGGTTTAAAAATAGTTACCTTACAGAAGACCTAAGAATATAGCTACCTAAAGTTGATAATATTTTTGCAATGTAACTTATTATACTTAAACATTCGTCCGTCCGTCCGTGTGGTGACGGATTAAGAATATAGAGTGTCACCACCCCTATTCATCCCGTGGGTGTCGTAAGAGACGACTAAGGGAGAAAACTACGCAGAACAACAGCACTGCAGAGAGAAGGAAAACTTGACACAAACCCTATACCAACCCGTCTGCCCAGCGTGGTATAGTAGACCAAGAAGATTAAATGTAGTTGATGATGATTACATACTAATAAAACTATTTGTCCAATTGCGTAAGTACATAAAAAGGCAAAAAGAAACCAAGAAAATTAGCTGAAATCTCTGTATCTGTGTTTACTCTGTAAAATATTCTGTGCGGCCATTTCAAAAATGCACCGCCATCTTATTGTTGCTTCGTTTAGAAACACCGATGACAATCGCACGGTGATAAATTATTAAAAATATCTTATTAATCACCTGCTATCACCAGATATCAATCGTTTACCTTTAATTGGTGATTATTTAGTAAACTCACGGGTACATGAGATATTTATCGTATATTTAAATTTATTGGGGAATTAACTTTTAGTGATGTAAAAAAAAGTTGTTAATTTATCTGTTTTTTTTTCAATCTTATCTTTACCTAATAGGGTGGGATTTTTGTTATCAAGTTTCTTTCTTGGTGTTTAATAGTACTATAACTTTAAATTTATTGGTGATGTCTATATGTATGTGTTTTTTAAAGTTTGGTGATTTTAATATTTCATATTTTACTCCACCCGTGACTACCATCAGTGCAAGACGAGCGACTCGTCGATTAACCCAAAAAAAAAGCGATTGTACGATATTAATGTTATATCAATTAAGTATCGATTTACACATGTAAGACTAATCGTCTCTGTCAAAGTCACTCGTCTGTACATATTTTATCTACCGAAAACTTGTCAAAATAAGCAACAAAAATAATAAATATCAGAATACAATTCTACAATAACTGCTAAGTATAGATAGGTAAACGAGTATAGAGGCTTAAGGACTGCACGGATGGCGTAGTGGTTAATGCGGCCACCACGCCGCTTACTACTACGCTGAGTGTTGTGGGTCCGATCCCCACATGGGATGACACTTTATGTGATCCATAAATTGTTGTTTTGAGTCTGGGTGTTCTTTGTGTCCGTTTCAAGTGTGTTTGTAAAGTCCCCCGCAACACAGGATATATTCCTAATACTTGAGTTGTCTAAATATATATATATTGTCTATTATCCGATATTTCGTCACGACTTTTGCTTTGCGAACAACTCTACCCATCATAGCCAATACTAACTGACCCGCAAAACTTTGTCTGCTCTCAAGAATAATAAATTTGACCGTTTTAGCAAAAAAATAATTAATGCTTTGCTCCTATTTGTCGTAGCTTTATTAGTTATACTAGTAGTTATATAGCCCATACTCCTGCCACTGCCTTTCAACCAACTTTGATCCTGGGCTAGAGCACCGTGAATCGCACTACCGGGGGTGGAATAACTCACCCGGCTGCAGGCAGTCTAAACTGCTGACTGCAGTCCCACCACGACGTACTTGCAGACTAATCAGTCTTAGCAGACCAGATATCCGAATAGTTGTAGGAACTATGACAGGACACCTAGCTCTAAACCGACAACTATTCGCCATTTATGCCACGGACAGCGCCCTTTGCGGAGGATATCTGAAAACAGAAGAAACGGCCGCCCACGTAATCCTGGAATGCCCCTCGCACTCCAGTGGCGCATAATGGGCAAGTATCGTACCTGATACAAATTCGCTCCTAGAAGCCTGTGTACACCCCAGGAGGCTTCTGCGCTTCTGAAAGGAGCTGGTTCGAAATCCCAATAGCCTATAGCCGTCTTTGATAAATGGCAATTCAATAATAAAAAAACTTTCCATTTCGAACAAACAAACAAACTCTTCAGTTTTATAATGTTACTGTAGATCAGAAATACCGAAACTTTCGCGTTTAATTATATCCCAGGAATGCAACGTTTCATAAACACATTCATACATACAAATCAAACAAGTAAAAATATGTTCAAAATCCGTTTAACATATATTTTATGTTGCGTATGTACAAAAGTATAATTCCTATACCGTTAGAAATAAATAATAATAAATCATTCGACATTTATTGCATAAAGTTAATTACCACTTAATTTTGTAGCACAATCATTATTTTAATGTGATTATTTATTGTGTGCAATAAATGATTAATAAATACTTTATATTTTAGCACTGTAAGCTATATGCACCTTCACTTCTTTTCTTTCCTCCTCTTCACCTGAATAATAACAATAATCTTACACATCTCACACACGGCTGATCTTAAACTAGACAGAGCCTGTGCTATGGTAACCGGACTTCTGATAAACAAACTTATATATTTCTAAATACATTCCCATCATAAATGCTTCTCTAAATTTATTAAAACTGCAATTACTAAACGTTCAAGTGATGTCAACAAAACGAATTCCTATGTTTTGGAAACTTGCTGTGCATAAGATTTAAATTACATATAAAACTATATATTTAAATCGATATTTATGAATTAGCTTACTAGTGTATTTAACAGTTAAAAACAAACATTTATTTATTACTAATATTGACCGTACAGATTAGTCGAAGTAATAAAGGAATAATTATTCTAAGCCAATGAATTTAAAGAAAGGACTTATCATTTTTATTCAAATCGATTATATTAATCGTAAACATTATGTTAAAAAAGTGATTTTACTGATTTCACAGGGCAACAAAATTTAATTGACGGGTCAATAAAATCGTAAACGATTTTGATCTTAATCAATAAGGTACTTAAGTTAACTTGTTGATAGCAATAACAACTCATTTGTGACAGCCAGCTGTAATTGGATTCGACTTTAATACAATCTGTCTATGTATATAAACTACTTGTAAATGTTTGTATCCATCCGTGGGGTGACGGATTAAGACATCCGTGTGGTGACGGATGAAGTATACGGAATGTCACCACCCCTATTCAACCCGTGGGTGTCGTAAGAGCCGACTAAGGGAACAAACTGCACAGGACAACATCACTGCAAAAAGAAGGAAAACTTGAAACAAACCCTATACCAACCCGTCTGGCCAGCGTGGTATAGTAGGCCAAAACCTCCTGTCAAAGGAGAGGCCTACTTCCAGAAGTGGACTATTATAGACTGTTGATGATGATATAAACTACAAACTATAAAAATCGGGTAATTAAAACTGTTATTGTTGATGATATTACCAGCTGAATAAATAAAACAATAATCCTTAACACGAGATACGCAAGGCGGTACAAAAGTACATATTAGTATTTCGTTGAAAGTTCAAGAGTTTGCATATCTACGATGCTGTGAATATTCCCATAAGAGTGCTACAAAAGGGAGAAAAAATCACGTAATTTGTTTTTTCCTTTTTCTTTCATGCATCTGACACACAACACAATTCAGTTTCAAAATAAGCAGAGCTTGTACTATGAAAGCTAGATTGACTGATAGAATACGTATGTACTTTTCTTTTATAAATACATACATAATTATACATAGAAAACACCTAACCACCGAAACAAATATTTGGAGATCATACAAACATTTGGCCCGACGCGGGAATTGAACCCGACACCTCAGCACAGCAGTCGCATACGCTACCACTGCACCACCGAGGCACTACGTTTATAATGTAAACAATAATAAATTACTAATCTGTTAATTACTGTCTAGGGTTGACTTCGGTAGAAGCAGAGAAGAAAAGAAAAATCATTTCTAATGATAACTTGAGACGCGTCACACACACTAAGGGTGTGTTTAAAGTTGAAGAAGACTGGCCAATGGGCCATGGACCAATGGGCCAGTGATTAGTGACCCTGATTGGTAAGCCGAAGGTCTTGGGTTCGATTCATACCCAGGAGATATGATTGTGTACTTGTACACAATTTATGTTACTCGCTGATAATGTAGCTTTCCATTGATGAGAGATTTTTTATATAATTGGTTTAGTAGTTTGGGCCTGAAACCGTAAGAAACAAACTTACTTTACATTTATAATACTCGTATAATTATGGATATGTATGTATGTATTTAGAAATATATATGTGTGTATTTATCATCAGTCTGTATACAATAGTATAGGCTCTGCCGAGTTTGGGACCAGACGCCCGTGTTTGAGATGTGTGTGAATAATTCGACAATTGTCGAATTATTCAGAGGTTGACAATTAAGGAATCAAGAAAACAGTTTAAGTAGTCAAGTCATTATGACGTGGGCGCATTTAATTTATTTTATTTTCACTTTACAGTGACACACAATGACACTTTTTTTAAGTAATTTTTTTTTCAATAGGTGACTTAATCAAATTGGTACATATAATTTAAGAAAATCCGTTTAACCGAAGATCAACGGTTTATTTCTGATCTCCGAACGAATATTTACATCGGTCGTATATTCGTCGGCTGTCAGTAATCGGCTGAATCATCACTTTTGATCACCAATTATTTTAAACTTTTCTAACGGACTAAGACGAAGTGTACGCCAATTTAATAAAAGTAATTGTTGTAACTGTATTATAATTTGTTTGAACGATATTTGTTAAAGCGTTGGAACGTTTAAATCTTAAAAGAAATTATTGTAAAGGAGTATTTGTTAATCTGTTGGAGAAAAAAAAAATGTTTTAATTTGTATGCTAAAGACGTAAACAAAATTTAATCGTGACTACAGTAGTTTTATAAAAGTAGTCTGTTCCCGTTTTGTTTATTTATCTGTGTGCAGACGGCTTAAGAATTCAAAGTGTCACCAACTCTCTCATTGTCTCGTGAAGCCGACTAAGGAAGAAAACTACGCAGGACAACAGCACTGCAAAGAGAAGGAAAACTACACAAACCCTTTTTTTTTTTTTAAACTACACAAACCCTTTTTTTTTTTTTTTAACGTGTGGAAATCCCCTCGGACCGTCACCCCACCGGGGTTTACGGCGGGGTGGTGTGTCGGACTCGGACCGACTAAAACCACACGGTGTGCCACTCTGCGCCTGTAACAGGAGGGATCCGGGAACAGCTGTTGTTAAGACATCCGGACCCCTCCTAGCGCCAGCCCGCTCCTGGTGCGGGCTCCGTCTCAATATTTTCCTCTCTTTAGGCGACGTCCTGCACAGGCGGACGCCGCCCCCTCGCGGCTGGCCAAACTAATGCGGGTGGAGGGGAAACCCACCCCGTCCACCCGCGGCCACACTCAGGGCGGCATGAGGCGGTGATAGGCGCGCCTCCGCCGCCCGGTTCGCCGGCGGCGGATCGGGTCCGAGTGGAGGTAGTCCTCCCGGGCCTTCTCCGCCGCCTCCTTCTGCGAGATTACTTCCTCGCAGAAGGTTGCGACCACGGTAAAACAACTGTCGCTACCGGCCATGGAGCGTACTACGGCCGGTAGCGAGAGATCCACTCCGATGACTGCAGTGAGGGCCCGGCGCTGCGTCGCCCATGCGGGGCAGACCGCTAGCGTGTGCTGGGCCGAGTCCTCACTGCAGTCGCAGTGGTGGCAGGCGGGATTCAGTTCCCTCCTAGCGACCGAGTGCAGGTACTTTCCGAAGCAACCGTGCCCGGAAAGCACCTGCGTCAGCCGGAAGGAAAGGGTCCCGTGCTGCCGCCCTGCCCACTCGGCGATGACCGGCTGGAGAGTCTCCACGGCGGCGAAGCCAGCGCGTGGAGTCTCCAGCCGGAACGACCAACGAGCCATCGTGGCTCGGCGAGCGGCTTCGCGCCACTCGCGCACATCCTCGGGCGGAGGGCGAAATCTGCTCTCCGCTCGGGAGTCAGCCACTCGCCGATAAACTTCGGCGAGCACTTCAGCCTCCAAATCCCACGGGGGAGTTCCGGCCAACGCGCATGCCACCTCCGTCGACACGGTGCGGTAACCGCGTATGGCTCTGACCGCCATTACCCTCTGAGGGCGCCAGAGGCGTGCCCTATTCTGGGCGGTCAGAGCCGCCGCCCACACCGGTGCACCGTATAGTGCCATTGACCGGACAACCCCCGTGTACAGCCGTCTTGTCGCGACGCTGGGTCCACCCAAATTGGGCAAAAGTCGCCCTAGGGCAGACGCAGCGCCGACCAGCTTTGGAGCAAGCTGTCGGAAGTGCTCGTCGAAGAGCCACCTCCCGTCGAGGATCAGGCCCAGATATTTCATCTGGGCCCGAACCGGTACGAGGACCGAGTTGACCACGATTGAGGCGCCACGGGGTGGACCACGACGGGGCCCATGAAATAACAGGGCCTCCGTCTTATCTAGGGCCACCCGTAAGCCCAGCGCCTCAATGCGCCCGACCACCAAAAACTACACAAACCCTATACCAACCCGTCTGGGCACCGTGGAATAGTAGGCTAAGACGTCCTTTCTCTATGTTCGGCAGTGGACTATTAAAGGCTATTGATGATGAGTTTGTCCCAGCGGTTTTGGTCCTGTTTTAAAGTGGTCGTCAATAAATACGGGGTTTAGGTGACACACACACACATATATTGTAAATTTACTTACACCATAAACAATATTTACGTATATATTTATTTTTATTATACAATATTAAATTCAACATACATTATAAACAAATAAATAAAACATTATTATAACTAATAGTATTTATCCACAAACATTTTTTACACAGCCGACAATATCCGACAATATGTAGGTAGACGTGTAGAATATATTTTACGTTGCTTTGTATTCGGTGCCCTAAATATATTGTAATAACTATTATAATATCGTCCTATATAGTTATTTATATAGTGTTAATCGTATGTGTATTCTTTCTGTTGTGTTCTATGTACTTCCTACCGTTCTAACTATTCTATTGTGCCTTCTAAGTAAACTGTAATCTTTGCGTCTTGTGTGTAGTGTGAATATTAAAACTGTACCAGTAAAAATGATGGTTTGCTTTATTACGAACTGCCAACCGTAAGTAACATTACACCCATAAAGACCGAACGGGGTATTTGGAGACAGTGCCTTTTCAGGGTCTTTCTTATGGTTTGAGAGCAAATGAGTTGACAAGTCATCTAATGGTAAGGGTGTAGCGTGTTAATTTTTGATTAACCGCTTCATCATATTTTCTTGGTAGAAACAGATTAGAATTTGATAGTAGTGAGACCTTGCGACTGGATGGCAACACCACAGAGGACTGGGCAACACTGAAAAGGGCGGCTGGAAGCAGGTCGCTTGCCTCTTATATTTTTTTGTCTTTATTTTTTTTTACCTTTTGAAGTTTACTTTACACAATTGTTGCTGAAATGGTTCTTTACACCATTGTTTGTTGAATGGAGACATCCTGATCTGCCGTTGGGCCTCTAGGAGTGGATGGGTGTTTTGTATGTTGTGTCGAAAGACACTTTTGTTCGTTTTCTTGTATAAACCGGAATGACTCCGGTCGTTATGCAGGGCCCCATATATTGAGGGACTAGAATCTTGCATCAGAAACTAGTGGAAGATGGTGTGCCAATAGGCCCACATATGAACACCCTTGAGGAGCGCTGATGAGGAAGGGGCACGCTTCCCGCATGTTTTCCGGGTCAACTTCGTAATTGCACTCATGAAGTAATTTCACAGGTGAAGCCTTTCCGTGCTTTCCTTTCACACAAAATCAAACTAGATCCAATTTTTTTATAAACAAGTTTGACTGTCTATGTTCTGTCAAAATGGTGCAGTGTTATAACATAGGTATGGTCAATCTAATAACAGCATAATATTCAGCGTTTGAGGCAGATGTCAGCACTTCAGATCACCTCCTTGACTTTATAAATTTAAGTATGTGAAGGCAGCTACTGCTCTAGTACAGTAAGATTGTTATGAGTTTTATGACCATTCATACTTGATTTTTTTGTTCTCTTACATACATTTGGTTGAGTGTTAGCAATTTAGTGCACTATGGTATACAAAGTAGATTTAAGCTCAAGAACTCTTATAACAACTAACTTTGAGAATTATACCAACCTCAAAACAATTTAAAAGAGTTTTCATTGTTCACTCATTCTAGACCAGCGTGCCATGGTCTTAAAAGATTAGGCACGTGGCGCCCTTTTGTATCTTAAGCAGCCTGTTGAGAGCCTCCAGAACCCACAAGCTAGTCGAGGCACTCCACCTAAGTCATATACACTTTACCGACAACTAAAGTTTTTTTTGTTACAAGGGATTACCGCTGCCCATTGACACTTACAACTCAAGAGTGGCGTCCCAATTAGGTAGTTGAATAAAAATAAACCCAACACATATGTTGCAGGCGATAAAAACTTATGTAAGTATTTGTTTGATTATATTTCTAAACATTGAGATTAATTCTGTCTATTTATTCTTTTTGGACTCTGCACCTACCTGCTTAACTAATGAACAGGCAATCTTGAATCAAAAATCTCAAAGGAAACGAGATCTTCACTCACTACCAATTCTCAAATTCCATGATAAGAAGAATATATTAAAAATGCTCGTTACAAGAAACTTACTATGTATTAAACGCCTAAACGCTTAAAATTACTATGTCTTGACCTTAAACGCCAAAAGGAACATAAATTTAGTTATTGATTTATTACATTCCTTCACTGTCTTAATAGGTGAAAATGAAACAAATTCTAATTAATAAAACGAACGAAAAACAAAACAACACAAAAGTAACTAAGTTAGAACTAAGAATTATTGTAACATGTTACGTGTAATGTCATCTTTGTGAATTCACTCAATTGACATAAGAAATATATTTATCTTGTCGCTAAGTTCGTTTATAATTCGTATGGACCGGATCAGAGGCGTAAATATTTGTGCAGGATACAAAAACATCGTAAAGATGGAATATTCCATGATCGGAATTAATCAAAAGATGGTAGACCGTGGATAGTCTTACGATGAATCTATTAGATTACATGAAAATGGATAGGAATGTCAACTTCAATGCGACTCGACTTTCGACTTAATGCAAACACTAGCTTATTTAACATGAACCGGGGCACAATTCGTATATTTTTGTTTTTAAACTTTCGTGATTTTTCAGGACTTTTCTATTGGTCTTTTCTATTGGTCTATTGGTTAATGACCCTGACTGCTTAGCTGAAGGTTGTGGGTTCGATTTCCACCCAAGGCAAATAATTGTATGATGATCGCGAGCATTTGTTCTGTGTCTGGGTGTAATTCTTCTGTATGTGTGTAGAAATATATAAGTAGGTATGTTTAGCAGCAGTTTGGTTATCATAGGCCCATATCATGATGAGTAAATCGAACTTTAGAAGTGATTGCCAAATATTCTTTAGGAAACAAGTTTTCTTTCTAAATCCTATTTTTGAATCGAGACGATTTCAGTTATTTATTATATTTCATATTTTACATCAATACACCTATCTCTTCAAGGTTTGCCATTCAGTTTTAATATTATGTATTGTTATTAGCATATTCATCCACTCTATGTATCTACCGTGGATTACTTTTATTGACTACTCATGTAATCATAGTTTAATACCTAGTTAAGAATTGCAGCTGTTGTTATCCCTAAAAATAAAAAATAAATAAAGTTTCCCTATCCACTGTCAACGAATCCAAGTGAAGCTCCTCAAATTTAAATCCGTGTAATTGAAGTGGTTCTGGCAAAGCATTGTGTTAATACTAAAATAATTAAAAGCCATGTTTGAATTTAATTGTGAAGGATTTCAGCAAGATTCTTAAAATAATTGCTCTTAAATTTTAGGAGGGATATTTTAGTGTAATTACTAGGTTAGGTGAGAATAATAAAAATGTAATAACAGCTTTTTAGCTGCTCATTTACCCTAATATTATAAAACTGAAAAGTTTATTTGTTTGGTTGGTTGACCGCGTTAATCTTAGGAACTTACTGGTTCGAATAGAAAAAATATCCTAGGTTCGGATAGCCCATATATCTATAGCCTTAAACACCACGCTACGACCAATAGGAGCCTCGATGAAAAACGTTGCGAACATCGAGAAATTTATTCCTTTTAGAGACATTTAGTTTTATATGTTTCTGAAGATTAAGAAATTAATCATTTGTATATACATATATACTAGCTGAACCGGCAAACGTTGTTTTGCCATATACCTTATTTCAAAAAAAATTAGGGGTATGAAAAATAGATGTTGGCCGATTCTCCGACCTACCCTATATGCACACAAAATTTCACGAAAATCGGTCTAGCCGTTTCGGAGGAGTTCAACCACGCACACCGTGACACGGGAATTTTATATATTAAATCATATTGATGCAATAATGTTGGACGATCAAGTAAGTTTTCTACCGGGCTCTTTAATGACTGCCATTTATAATAGACAGTATGGAATGCGGTCCCTCCAAAGATTTGGATGTCCACCAACCGCCACGTGTTTAAGATGAAGGTGCAAGAAGCAGCTGGCAGAAATATTCTAAAAATCTTAATTAGATTTCATTAGAATGTGTGTGTATATGTATAGGTATATACACATTAATATATACTCTAAAGAAATTTTATTTTAATACACCTGCATCACGCCGCCTCGGGTTATGTCAATGCAGGAAGTTTTATATTAGTAAAATATGTTGTGTGTACTTTAGATCCTGTTTTGTAATCTTTTGAAGGTTTAAAATGACTGCACGGATGGCGGAGTGGTTTAAGCGGTCGCCACGCCGCTTCCTACTACGTCGAGTGTTGTGGGTTCAAACCCCACATGGGACGTCACTTTGTGTGATCCACAAATTGTTGTTCTGAGTCTGGGTGTTCTTTGTGTCCGTTTCATGTATGTTTGTAAAGTCCCCCGCGACACAGGATATATATTCCTAATGCGGGAGTTGTCTTTTTAAAAAAAAAAAAAAAAAATTGGCTGTCTTATATGTCTGTATGTCTCTTATATGTCTGTTCTTATATGTATTTTACACTCGTACATACGTACCAGTTAATTACTTTAAGTTACTTAGGGAATAAAGTCGAAATAGACATAGTTTCTGCTTTCTGTAGCTATATTTTTCAAATAAAACTACCATTTATGTTATTACTAATAGAGATGAAAATAGGAATGTAGACAGTGTATTCGAGGTTTTTTTTTTTACCTTGACACATCTGATTCCAAACTATCATACTATACTGATAAACATACTTATATAGTTTTAAATTTATACACATTTAGATAAATTACACCCAGACACAGAACAAATGATCGTGCTAATCACACAACATTTGTCCTGGGTGGGAATTGAACCCACGACTTCCGGCTCAGCAGTCAGGGTCAGTAACCACTGCACCAACAGGCCCGTCGAAAAGAAAAATATCCTTACATAACATAAAATGAAGTACCCGGCCGAGTCTTTGTATCTGTACGAACGCGATAAACTCAAAAACTACCATACAGATTTTTGTACGGTTTTCACAATTAGATAGTGTGATTCCTAAGGAACGTTTGGGTGTTTAATTCATGATGGCTTAAGTAAATTGACTGAAATATAACAATTATTGTTGAAGAGGTCGCAAAACATCTAATGCTATATAAACCGGATGAAAAAAGGAACTTCGTTCCAAAAGCCGTGTGGTGTCGTGGGACACCCGATAGGAACGAAGTTGTGACGATCGAGTAAAACTGATTCGACACGATTTTAATTACAACGCCATCGATGAAAGCGGCTATTACCTACATATTTTTCAGTTGGTTTCTAATTAAAACAATTTATACACTGGTAAAATCTCCTTGAGAAATGATGTCGAATACAATATTTTTTGCTCAACCTAAGAACATAAATTTTCATTTAACTGAGATAAAAGTAATGATTTCCTATCTATTCGATAGAAGGCGCTGAATGACTGACAAGTGACAATTCTGTGGAAGTGGAAGCTAGTCGCGATATAAACATAACAAAACCTAATATATAAAATATGTGGTTAAATATGCAAATACGTAAACGAATTTGTAAACACCACTAAAACACTCGGTACAGATGTATATTTGTATTTACAAATATTCATGTAAATCTCTAACACAGAGGATCATGCTATAAATTTGGAAATGGAAATTGAGAAAACCTTACAATGTTAACACAAAAATGTGTTAAAAATTAGCTTTTTACAAATGCATTTAAATCTTTCATTAGCCGTTTGCGCAGGGGTTTTTGTTTTTTCAAGTTAGGTATATATGTACATAATCATTAATAATGTATATTTCTTTGACAATAGAGCTTAAACGTTTTGATGGATTCTGACGTTTAAGGTGGCGTTAGATTTGTCTTAATTGTGACAATAACACTGAGTATCTAAAACTTTTTTTATGATAGAGGGGGCAGACGAGCAGACGGGTCACCTGATGGAAAGTGACCATCACCGCCCATGAACGTCTGCAACTTAGGAGTCACAAACGCGTTGCCGGCCTTATAGGAAGGAGTACGCTCTTTTCTTGAAGGTTTGAAGGTCGTATCGGTCCAGAAATACCGCAGACGATAGCCCCTTATAGAATCAAACTCGCCAGTTTGTAAATATCCGATATCTATACATTTTTCTCAGTCTGTTGCCACATAAAAGCCTACAAGAGAGAGAGAAGAGACATCATAATATTAAATGAGTTCAATGATAATAAAATATTTTTTATTTTATTTTAGGAATTTTAATGTAAAACAATAACACCTGTATTCAGGAGCATACTATTATATCCCAGAATTTGAACGATGTTTATGCTAACCAGTAACAGATCCGGGATTAACCGAAATTTAAAGTAAACAACGAACCACGGCACAGCTTCCCGCACTGATAAAGTTGAAAATTAAAATTTTCAACAGATAAAATATCTTTAGGCGAGCTCTCAACACCAAGATTGATCTTGCCTGAAAGCTTCTTTAATAGAAATGATATATAATAGCAATAATAAGTACATTCTAAGACAGCAATATCCAGGCCTAAATAAATATGTTAGCCTGTTGGTCTAGTAACCCTGACTAGAGGTCATGAGTTCAATTCCCATCCAAAACACTTTTTTTTAAGACAACTCCCGCACTACGAATAAATCCTGTGTCGCGGAGGTCTTTACAAACACACATGAAACGGACACAAAGGACACCCAGACTAGCACAACAATTTGTGGATCACACAAAGTGTCGTCACATGTAGGGATCGGACCCACAACACTCAGCGTAGTAGTAAGAGGCGTGGCGACCGCTTAAACCACTACGCCATCCGTGCAGTCAATTTAATATGTTATGTGCACGATCATTTCTTTTGTGTCCGAGTGTAATTATCTATAATTATTTATTTATTTTTTAATAATGATGAATTTATTTTTATTAAATATGATACAAAAGATGCAAAGTAGATATAACAATGAGCTCAGGGCACATTTAGCTATGATATGTAGATATATGTACGTCCATATGCTATTCATCCCAAACTACGCAGGACAACAGCACTACAAAGAGTAGGAAAACTTGACACAAAACCCTAGACCAAGCCACCTGGCCAGTATGGTATAGAAGGTCAAAATATCCTTTCTAAGGAGAGGCCTATGTCCACCAGTAGACTATTAAAATCTGTTAATGTGATGTTATACAGCGCCAAAAACTGATAAATTTCCTCTCCAGTATAAAGCTACGAGGTGAACCGTATTTTTTGTTGCTCAAGGTTCAAAATGGTAAATTTTCGAAATTTCGTGTTGGCAATTTATATTTCAATAATTTGAACGGAGCTCTACTGTTCGTCATTAACTCTCTTTCTGAGATGTTAAGTGTGGAAAAGTTTGAACTCCGAAACATTTTTCTGAAAGGATTTTTTTATGAAAATTAAATTAACGCCCGGCTTTTTCCTTTTGTTCCAGAGGTCATATTTGCCTTAGTATTCTGTGCTAGTAGATATTATGCTTTACATTTCGAAGCTTGGCATTATTAATCTCTAGTAATGAATAGTAGTTATTTAAAAGTAGGAGGAGGCTTTAAGTACTTGTACATAACTTACTGGATTTGTGACTTGGAGAATTTTTGTTTTTTAAATAATAATTATTTATCATGCAAACTATGTTTTAGCTATGTTTTATGAGAAAACCACTGGAGGGATGTGTTTTATGTGACTTACACATTTATAAACCAATAAAGTATAGTTTTAAAAACAAATAAAAGCCCTTTGAAAAAGTTGAACGGACTTCAGAAACAGCAATCGCGGTTGATTTGCTGTAATTTTTTAAAGAATTTCGCTGTCTGTCATCATCAGATCTATATGAAGTTTAAATGGAACCATTTAGGAATAAACTCGTTTTGAACAAAAAAAGAATTTTGAAAAGCCGTCTATTCGGATCAGTTAAAAAACACGCTTTTGTAACTAGATGAACTTAAAAGTAGAAAATAATTTATCATTAAGTTCAAAAAGAAAAATCTTTTTATCGAAAAAAGTGTTTAATTTATTTTTGCTTTTTATTTATCTGTTTGTAAATTAAGAATCAGATTTGCAAAATATATTGCCTTGTCACATTAGTGGTGTCTTATAATCCATACTTCTATCATTAATGTAAAAGAAAGTTTGTTACGCTTTCACATCAAAACCACTAAACGGATTTTCACAATTCTTTCACGAATGGGAAACTACATTACCATTGAGGCACCTTTCATACACGCGTGCGGAGCCTCGGGCAAAAGAGAAACAATATATCCTTCAATTTGTGGATTTACCCAGCATCACGGTGGCATTGACCCGATACGAATAAACAAAATTCCTACACAAAAAAATGTGTTAATCACGATATTGTCCACACCCAATCAGTGTCACTTTACCACATTATTAACACGTTTCATAATATTTATTACTATTATACATTTAAAACAATCTCTGACCACACACAATTGTAATAAATTAATCCCAATAAATGACAAAAAACTTTTAGTGAGATACCGTCGTCGTGTGCTCACACCCTTATCGCGTAAGATTTAAGTGTGAAACCGTCTTTATGCGGTGATTATTTGAGGTTATATAAACGTTATCTGTTAGAAGAGGCTTTGGGCCGTTTTATTGTTTTTTTTTTTAGGGTTTATTTGGATTGTAAAACAATAGATAGAAATGACGGAATTTACGTTTTATTTAAAAGATAACAATGATGAAATGTTAAAAATAATTTCTTGGTGCTTAGGGATTTTAAGCGCTATGACAAAATACAATCAAATTACTGTAATAACTGAGGCCAAGTAAAGAACTAAACTAGATTAACTTCTTCCTCCGAGTCTTTTTCCAAACTGGATTGGGTGGGCTTTAATTCTACTACGATACGGCTGCCTTTTTTCGTGGAGCGACTGCCATGAGACCTCCGCAACCCAAGTACTAGGCGATATCGGACTTTAGTAGAAAGACTGTAGTCGGACTTTTTTTGGGCTCTAACCGACCGTAACGATTGCCAAAGATGTTTGAGTGGCAACCGGAACTGATGGCTTAACATGCTCCTTGAGGCACGCTCGAGGCATGCTCATCCATGCACAGACTAACTTCGCATACTCGGGTACCACTTAGCCACGAGCCTCTCCCTTAACTATACTACCTAGAGAAAAAAATGTTTTCATTTTTCTTAACTTTCTTTTCTCCAGTTAGTTTTTTTTTCTTCTTTTCAATGGTATGTAACCTAAGAATGGTAGGCACTAAGTAATGCGGATCACCTGATGGTAAGTGACGATCGCCGTCCATAGACACGTGCAACTCAAGACACACAACCTCCCCTGAATAACCTTACTCACTCACATCAACAGCTGATACTATTTCTCTAGTTTTTTTTTTTTAAATCGTGGTGCTAATAATAGCCGCGGGACGCAACGCTGTGATGGTACCTTTCTATCTCTACTCAAGCCTTGGTCTTGATTCTCATATAAATTTGAAAACTTGTGGACATTTAATACATGTCTGCCGACTCCTTCATTAAACTAGATGTAGGAATGTGTATGTACGATTGTGTACAATGACTCGTAACATAATACTTTACACAGTATCTATTAATAGTTAATTTTATACTTCGTTAAAAGATTTAACTACTTGAGAAATAAGCAAGCATTACAATTATTAATACCCTAATAGGCTTATAGCAATCTATTTCCGTACCTACTTAAACATTGTTATAATAAAATATTGGGAGGTAAATTCAGATAATATTCAATATTGTAAAATATTAAATTTCGATCATTAACGATTACTGGTAATACCCTAAGGTCCTTAAATGCGTAATACTATACTTTAAAAACATAAAAGCACGAAATTTTTCGGTCAAACTAAATAATTGACATATCTCGTTTCAATTTTTTTTTATATAGAAAGTAAGGCGGGATTTTTTGCCGCCATTTTTAATACAAAAGGCTGAAAGCTGGTTGCCTTCGTCTTTCGTTTATGTAATTTATAATCGATTACCACTAGACCGAATTTTATTATTTTTTGAATTTGTAGGCCGTACGTTGGTTGTCTTTGCAGTTGTTTAAATTAAAAGAGACGTACATAGAAATTAAAAAAAAAATAGTAAGTACCTTACCTATAAGATTCATTTTTAATTTATCGTAGAAAATATTTCTATATTTTACAGTTCATTAACTTTTACCGTTTATGGGTATCCTAAGCATATGGGTACCTTAAACATGAACAGTTTAAACTTCTACTGTCTATGATACTACGAGTATTTAGTACCAGAAAGGTATTTGTGTTTCGAGTAATACAATATTGTACAACGAACCTTAATATAAAGCCTACATTAATGTGGATAAAACATGAACATAATAAGTTTACGTATACACGTAAATTTTGTTGTGAGCATTTTATTACCATGTTTATTAACATTCAGCGCAATTATTTGAAATTTTAAATTACATACAAAAAAAAAAACAGGTTAAGTGTTCCCTTTTTTAGTCATTAATAATGATTATAATCTTATTAAAACTAAAAAAAGTAACAAGTAAGTTTATCATAATTATATGCTTTAGCACACGCTTCGGTACCAACCAACCTTGCAAAAGACACTACCTTATTTTTAGGTGTGGAAGGAGCCGTTAATCCTGAAGGTCCTGATCAGAATAATAAGAGAAACTATTGAAATTATTGCATTGACATCGGTCCTTGATAAGGGTGCAAAGTTTCACTTTAATTCTACTTTTGTAGTGGGTCAAAATCACGTTCGAAGATTCCGTTACATTCATAGATACATACATACCAAGCTAATAATATAATATTATGGTTGGATTTCTACCGAGGGCAAATATTGTGTGATGAGCACGTTCATTTGTTTTGTGTCTGTGTGTGTAAAATTGTATTTATTTATAAATATATAAGTATGTTCATGAGCAGGCTGATTACCTACCATTATCCTTTCCGTGTGGTGATGGATTAAGAATACCTACCATATTCATCCCGTAGGTGTCGTAAGAGCCGCCTAAGAGAACTAACTACGCAAGACAACAACACTGCAAAGAGAAGTAAAACTTGAAATGAACCCTATACCAACCTATTTTCTTAAGAGAAGCCTATGTCCAGCACTGGACTATGTGATGATCTGATGTGAATATCAAATTACAGGCTCTGCCTAGTTTGAGGAAGCAAAGGACGGCAACGCACTAGTAACTCTTTAGTTGCGGATCTCCATGCAGCGTTAGTCGCTTACCATCAGGTGAACTATCCAATCGGAGTTCCCCTGTGCCATAAAAAATAAAATAATAATAATCGATGTAACAGACTCGAA
This sequence comes from Arctia plantaginis, assembly GCA_902825455.1. Taxonomy (NCBI): domain Eukaryota; kingdom Metazoa; phylum Arthropoda; class Insecta; order Lepidoptera; family Erebidae; genus Arctia; species Arctia plantaginis. The sequence continues at coordinate 2,636,807 of CADEBD010001048.1, read as the reverse complement.
TGAATATCAGTTAAATTTAAATTACTACAATGACAAAGTGAATAATCTTTTTTTTTTAAACTGAATATACCTACGATATGTTCAATTAAAATGTCCACAACAAGGACAATACAGTAACAAAATACGAATTCTCGACCCTCAAGGTGTACTTCCACAACATCTTAAATTTAACAATGAACAGATTTTAAATTGTCAATGGTCTATTGTCATCTCGAGGGTCGGTATGAGATCAAAATTTTACACCTCAGGGAACACGGAGCCCTTATTGTATTTTCAAGGTTGGAGTCAAAAAAAATAGCAGATGTAAGTATGTATTGTTGCAAGTCAAGAAATAGAGTCTGATAATTGAGATTAAATGAAGTGTCCCGGTGTGGTTGACTCTTTTTAGGGTACCGTTTTAATTCTTATCTTATTAATTTTTAAAATGCGTAAGTTTGGATGCATATTCGTAACTTAAATATCACTAAAATAGCTGAACGGATTTGAATGAAATTTGGTATAGAGATAGGTTATAGTATGATATAGCACAAATAATTATCGCCTGCAGTATATAAGTACCGATACTACATTTAAACCTTCAAGAAATGAACGTGCCAATGGTTTTTTTTTTGTTGTTATTATTAGTAAATTCAGATAACAGAAAAACATACTTCGTAGCACACCAACTTAAAAAGTTCAATAGAGAACAGAGCTCCCGTATATGCCTCCTGGCTCCAACTATAGTTCATCGTTACTAAGCCTAATCTATAGGCTCAATCTGCGGTATCGCAGTCCTGAATATCCGTCATTAAAATATTTAAAAAACACAAATGCATTTTAAAACTACATAATTATATATTTAAAACCATATTCTTCAAGTCAAACAATTTCGAGCGGGAGGGACTCCCAGGGTGGCAACTCACTTGTGACTTTTGAGTTGCAGGAGTCCATGGGTGGCGGTAGTTGCTTACCATCAGGTGACCCGTCTGCTCGTTTGCCCCTTTATACCATAAAAAAAACCTCAAATCATCATAATATTTCAGAAACCAAAAAATCCATTTTTTATATACCTATCACCAGTTCAAAATGAATCCAGTCCAAATAAAGGTTGTCTAGATGAATTTGCTCTAAGCGCTAAGGCCGCCCTTTGTAAATTACATGAGTTGTACGTTTACTACTTTATAATATCTGTAAAACCATGGTGTACAAATAAAGTATTATCTATTTATCAAAATATTGCTTTATACAGAACCATAGTTCAATTTAACAATATTTTTTTAACAAGGTGCGCAGGCGCAAGATGTCACCCTCCGATTGTGAAGCGATGAACACACACTGACGCATAAGAACATTTGTTACTGTCGGTCGCAATAAAGTGTTAAATTATGAACAGTTGTATTAATATTTTATATTTCTTAAATGTATTTTGAAATTTGCTTCAAGTTGGCAGTGCCAATAAAGATTTTTATAAGAGATTTTATCTGATTTTGAATTGTAAAAGGATATTGACATTGGCAAAAGGATATCATAGCCATCTTTACAAATAAATAAAATTGAAGTGTCTGTTTGTAATATCAAAATAATAGGTTTTTTTCATGCTCACACGGTTATTTGCACGATACTTATGCCTAAAAATCAGTTTAATTTTTATTTGTCTGTCTGTTTGTTCCGGGTTCTTCTAAACGGTTGTACCGATTTTGATGATATTTTACTACCATGTAGCTGTCTATATAAGGAGTAACTTAGGCTATTTTTCCTCTTAGAAAACCTCTTTAGAATTTTGCTCGGTCCAGGAATTGAACCCAGTAAGGCAGCGCTTTTCAAATTCCACGCGAACAAAGTCGCGAGTACCAGCTAGTCTTAAATATGTCCTCATGTCTATACATATATTATATGTGTCTATACATATTTTTAACTAACTTTAACTGCGGCATTGCTAAATGATATTTATTTCTTCAAGTAAATCTTTTCAGATATTTTCACAAGTAGGACTTTAAAGCGAGAAGGCGCCGGCATTTCCTAAGACTGGGAATAAATGACGAAACAAATAACAGAGGTGTCTTTTCTCTTTAATTCCGTGTACAATGTTAAAGAGAACTATGTGATAAAAGAAAGTACTATAGTTTTGAGTCGGCCCCTCCATACAGATGGCATACGGGCCCCAGCCATCGTGTAGCCTAACCTCTAATAGTCATTATCAACAACCTGGAATACGAATTTGCTTATGTTAATGTCGAATTTTGTTAATAAATTTCTCCTTTCAACCAAAAATATATATTCTCAGAAACTTTCTCTTTCATAACATTAATGGGGCTTTAATTATCTTGCTAAACTGGTGATGATTTATTTTTACTCTTAGATGGAACATAATAGAGGCTCGGTATCCCTTCGCCTTTTCCTGGATGTACTCGTTAAATAATCTGATATTCACCCTATCCAAGATTAAGGTATATTTGTCAAGATAAGGATAATGCCCTAAAAGAGCTTTTTTCATCTTATTGACATTTTTGTTTAAATAAGCGAGCTGATTCGCTCGAGTTAATAAAGATTTTAACAAAATGCTGTGAGATCAGTAAAGTGGTTAAGACATACAATAACAAAATCTAAAAATTATAACTTACGCATATATAATTTTGGTTAGGGTTATGTAGCATCATTACCTATACATACAAACTCTCGTCTTTCTCCCCCAAAGGGGATGAACATTATATAAAACATAAATGTGAAGAGTCAAGACAAGACTTCTTCTTGTTTACAAAAGCAGTTTGGTCGTTTTATAATGTTTTTAATAACAACCTAACCTAATATTTTTTCAGTTTTATGGAATAAGTCTTGCTCTACTTCAGATAAGACAGTGACCCTTTAATAAATAATAAAAACTAAGCACTCCAATTCAATTTCCACTTAACTTTACTTTACTAACTTACTTACTTTTAAATTTCTTATTACTAAAGAATTGTTTTGCCCATTAACTGATAAAAGTTCAATTATTCCTTTGTACTTTATTTTTACAAAAAAAATCAGGCTTTGTTCTCTCAATAACTCATGTTTCTCATCTCATGAGCAATAAATCATTTCCAAAATATTACCCAATAATAAAGGATTTTAAATAAACAAAACATCATAAGAGCTAGATACCATCTCTTATGTGATAATGAAAGGTTTCGTGTGTTCAGTGCATACAATATTTTTTACTCATTTCTGCATAAAACTTGAAAGGTCTTGAAAAAGGATACTATCTTTTGGATCTTTGGAGTAGGGTGTCCATGATAGCTATATGTTTTAGATACGAAATATTTACTTTATATTCGAGAATTGCGCTATGATCATGGATGAATTGTCCAGTTCATCCATGATCATGGCGATTGCAACAATGTCGAAAAATCGAAAACACACTACGAAAATAAACATGGGAAATATCACGTTGTAGACTTGGTAGCTTGAATCCATTTTTGCATGTCCATCATGATATAGCTTGAATATTGCGGGATAATATCTCGGGGATTCCTAAATGATATTCTGTATTTGACTTATAGTCTTGTGGATTATCAAAATAATCTTGGTTTAAAAAGTTTCAGTACCATTAAATCGTCATTACAGAGTAATAGACAACACTTTTATGGCAGACATATGCTATAAATTTTCAGGATATATTCCCTAATTTACGTATTTATAAAAATGTAATAATAGCTTTGTATTAAAATAGAGAAGTGATGAATCTTCGTATTTTTTCGATAATTGTTTTGCATTATGTGTTTTAACCTCTTTCCAAAGAAGAGGCTTATGTCCAACAGTGGACTGTTAAAGGATGTTGCTGTGATTATGTGTGCATGCAAAAACTGATTGCTTATTATAAAAAAAATTACAGCTTTTGTTTACTTTTCTCTCAAAAAGTAAAGTTCGGTTTATGTATTTATTATCATCATATAATTGTTATTCTGGATTTTTTATTATGTCTCAAAAAATATCCTTCCTCATTCATAAAATATGGATACCCTGCAATTGAATTATTTTTTATAACATAAGTGTATTTACACTCATAATTCGGATTAATAAAAAATTCGTTTAAAACTGAACGTTCTGCGTGAAACACGAGATTACAGATAATGTACCGCCATTCAATATTTTGTTATCAGACACTTTCGAATTAATATAAAGTTTGAAAGAGTGAAATATAGCAGTATCGTTTTTGTTAGTCTTGTGTTCAATATTGATACCGAAGTACTTCATCAACAGCCTTTAATAGTCCACTGCTGGACATAAGCCTCTCCTTAGAAAGGAGGTTTCGGCCTACTATACCGAATATACTACCGAAGTATTTACAGTACTTAAACACTTACAATAGGCAGGGCGAGCTTCACTGTGCCTCATGTGACCGTGTAACAGCGTGTGACAGCGTGAAAGAGGATATGGCTAGAAAGGGAGTAACCAGTGAAATGACGAGCGATAGAGGAAAATGGAAGAAGATAATTGATTGCGCGGACTCAAAATTAATTTGGGAAAACAGTAACAAGATAGTGATGATGCTGATGATGGTGATGTAGTTTAAAAAAGTATCGCCGACTTCAATCAGTCTTCATCTTCATCAATCATGTTGAATTGTAATAAACTAAATCGTCAATTCCTAATTTTCACCCTTACGGGTGTTTTAATATCTTCAAATTTGAATGGTACAAACGGGAATTATCTAAATGGGTTCAAAAATAACGGAGATATGAGGCAACAAACAAAAACGACCACATTTCGAAACTCCTTTTTCTTTGAAGTCGGTTAAAAATTACGCGAGGAGCTTTCTAGGATCTTTCTTCAATCCTCCCGTGCCCACGACTGCAGTAGTAAATTACCCTTTTTTGATAAAGCGGAAAAAGATCTTGAAGGATGTCCTTCGCCCAATGGAGGAAGGTGGAGGGGTAAAGGAAGTTGTCTGACTCTAACCGATTAAAGACCACCACTGTGTTCCTCTGCTTGCCAATGACCAGGGGAGCGAGAATCGCAATAGCATTCTTCCCGACAGAGCAGTACATTATAGCCCCTACTAAGTTAATGAGGTGTGTTACCATACGATAAAAATGGTGCCAGGAGATCAAAACACTTTTTTCTATTTAAAAAAATGAAGAACTTTCACTCTTTAATACTCCCGGATTTCAAACACCTAAAATATTTTTCCAGTATTACGAAAACGGCTACAATAACCTAAGATAAGATACTGATCAAAGTTAAGTCGACGCGAAAATTACTTAATTATGTAATAACGCAATTTACTTCAGTCGTAGTAATAAAGTCGAAAATCAAATAGATATATTTTAAGTAAATATGTTACTATTCCATTAATAAAAACTGATTTATTTACATATAATATATTCTTTGACTTAATTCTAAGTACAGTCGTTTAACTTACCCGTCACATCTCGCTTTTGTTCACGACTCAAAGATAGGCTTTTCATTAAAATTTATAAGTCACTAGTAACAGATTAAATGTATTTTAAAGGGAATAGCTATTACTATTCAAGATTCGCTTATTACAGAAAACTAATTATATGGCTATATGGATACAGGTAAACAAATGCTAACTATGAAATAAAATCCCAATTAATACAAACAAAATTATAATAACTAAAATTTCTTTCGCACCGGATCTAGGTCTTCGGCAACCGTATATTGGCTCAAGAAGATACCCAATGAAGATCTGCTGGAACGTAAGCGCAAGAGCCGCAAGTAAACTGGCTTGGCCACCCTCTGTGTAGGGAGCCCGATCATATCGCGAAACAAGCATTGGATTGGAACCCTCAAGGAAAACATAAGCGTGGCCGATCAAAGTAAACTAGGCAAAGCACTGTCGCAGATAAGTTGCAAGTTCGAAGCTGAGGACCGAACGCAATGGATGACTACTGTAGACGTCCTTTGTCCCATCTTGGGGACGTAGGACATTAATTAATAATATAATATACATACATAAGGAACCGTTAATAGTTGTCTAATATAACTCTTAGTTAGATTAACAGATAATCCATATATTACTTGCCCTAACTGACGCCTAAACACGCTTTCGGAACGGAAGGACGGAAACGGAATCTTTTGCTACGTACTAAGGCGCGTGTGATTAAGCATATGGGACTTACGTACTTGTTACTTTTTAGTCTTAATGAGAAAATGATCATTATTAATGACTAAAAAAGTAAAAATAAATTATAGTTTAAAAAACTAAACAACACGCTTTGCAACTACACGAACTAAAATTTAGAAAATAATCTGTAACATTAAAAAGTAAAACTTAAATCGTTTAATCGTAAAAAAGCGTGGGGTGCTTTTCAAGATAGTTAATAATATATTAACTTTACTTTTACCAATTTCTGTCAATAAAATACTTTTACAACAATTGAGATCTAGCACCGCACGTATTTTTAGGTACGATTAAATTATTATTCTTTTTGAAGTTACAGACAGTTATTTTCTACTCTAGTTCGTCTTAGTAGTTCGTATTTTAGTTACAAGCGTGTTTTTTATTTATTATGTTGTAAGCACCCACTTTTTTCTTTTTTTGTTTGTGCCGTGCGGAAATCCCCTCGGATACCACCTTTTTTTTTATTTTTATTTTTCCGTGCGGAAATCCCCTCGGATACCACCTGTCGGTGGCATGTCGGACTCGAACCGACTAAAACCGCACGCCGTCTCGGGTACTAATAGCCGGGGAACCAGGTATACCCTAGAAAGGAAGTCCCTGGTGCTGTAAGCACCCACTAAGGATTTTGTGAATTTCGCCCCTAAATGGGTAAAATAAGGGATAACGGTTGTATGGAAGTTCGTCATTTTTTATGTTAGAAACACGAAAGAAGCCGCGAGCAATGGTCGTATATTTGACACTTTATAACCAGTAGTCGCAGTATAATTGTTGACATCAAAAACGAACCTAATGAAAGTCCTAAACCAAGCGGTAATGAAACACGACAAGTCATCTTTTTTATATAAACAACGAGTATTTTATACTGCTTTATCCACTATCACAACAAAGCGATATATTACAATATGTCTACTCGACCAACCACAATTATATGAACGCTTAACTGCTCTTTGACGTCTAATATTCTAACGCCTAGTGACGTAGGCGGCGGCCATTTTATCGAACAAAACACGCCCGCTCCAATACACTTTACACAACACTGAGTTTGGTATCGGTTTCCGGGGTGGGTAGATCGCCTTGTTTTCATTCCTACCCTGTGTGGTTATCATAAGATATCTCTCGAGAGAATGAAAATATCTATACCTACTAACATAATAAATCTGAAAAGTTTGTTTGTTGGATTGAACGAACTAATCTTAAGAAGTTCGAATAGAAAAATCTTAAGGTTCGAATTGAAAAATTGTTTTAGTGCCGAATAGACCCTTCATCTAGGAAGACTATAAGCTATATAATATTACGCTACGACCAATAGATTCCAAAATTGATTCTTTTTGAGAGACGCGGTCAAAGTTGCGCGGGACAACTTTTGATACATATTTAAATACTTCATTGTTAGTTATTAACAAACTGAAGGCAATATTATCCTACTTAAATATTATTGGCAATACAGAATGGCTTGGATACGCGCGACATTAAATATGATATTGTTTCTTTAAAGTACAAGAAGGCAAGTGAGGGAATGACTCACCTTATGATAAGTGACTATGCAATTAAAAAAAGACTTAAAACTGTAAGGTACCAATATTAAACAGGTATTTGTTAAGCAGTCTTGTTAGATTCGAGATAGCAACTCAAAATGAAGGACAGATGAAGGACTGAGTGGCGCACAGTAGGGGTAACACGACATGTGCACGCGCAACCGTCTCCTATGAGATACCGTCAGCCTAAAAATTAGCGGTCGAGATTATATTTAATTTCAGTTAGTAAATATCGTATCGTCGTCTTGGGTTGACGGAGAATACAGAGTGTCACCCCCCCCCCCCCCCCCTCCCATATTTAACCCGTGGTTGTCGTAAGGACAACAGCACTGCACACTAAAGAGAGGCCTATGTGCAGCAGTGGACTAGTAAAACCTGTTGATGTGATGATGATGTGATCGGCGGTGGTAGTCACCATCGTGTGATGTTCGTTTGCTCCCCAATACCATAAAAACTTTGTCACAAGACTTAGATATTTTTAGATTTTTTGATTTTTAAGTGATTATGACTGACACCTCCCCCTATAAGAGGTGCAGAGAGTACTTGGGCTCTGGTAATTTCACTCACTCCGAGAAAAGCAACTAAAGAATTGTTTAACACCGGTTTTCTGTGAGTCCGAGTATCACTCTGGTCGAGCCGGCCCGTTTGTGTCAAACCGTTAACTGTTGTCTTTCATGAAGGTCACACAATAATGTGATCTGTTTTATGCGTAATAACGTTTAATTTTATTTCAGAAGATTTAATATATCTAATAATATCTTCGAGTATATGTATACATAAAAAAAATTAATTTCGTTTGTGTACGCCTTTAAAACTCAAATACTTGAGCCCGATTGAGCTCTAACTTTGACTTTCTTCGTTTTTTCGCGTCAGTTTTATTCCTCATTTCTCATCAATACAACCACAATGTGCCACAGCGATTAGGCGAAATACTCTACCAATATATATTATTTAACTATTATATAGGACGTAGAAAATTTGTTAATGTATACATGATATGTTTATATATTATATTTTTTGTGGTAGGTATCAACTGGTAATTCATTAACTAGCTTCAATTATACACCTGCCACACACAGCTCTGCATCACCCAAAGTCCTCCTTGTGCAATGTATTTGCAGGAAGTATTAAATAATTATATTGTCGATAAACTTTTTCGGCTGTCTGTACTAAGTGAACCCAATCCGTTATGGTGTGCACCCATAACCGAAAGTTTAAGATGACACAAACTATGTTTTACAAAACACTTCAGTTTTTGTTATATTTTTTATGATAGCCATGGGAGAAATACGATCCCCTGTCAACCGACATATTTAAAGTGATATGTTTGTATGTTTGTATTAATAAAAGTTCAATATTTTTTATTAAATATGTGTTTAATAGCTGACAATTTCCGCAAGTAAATATAACATCTTTGCGAGTTACATCTGGGTCGATAAAACTCCTAAAGAAATATTATAGTACAGAATTGTGTTATGTTTTTAGCGCGAAACCCTATTTTTTCAAAAATCACATCGCACATCACGTCAACAACCTTTAACTGTCCATTGCTGGACATAGGCCTCTCCTTAAAAAGGCAGTATTGGCCAGACGGGTTGGTATAGGGTTTGTGTCAAGTTTTCTTTTTCTTTGCAGTGTTGTTGTTCTACGTGGTTTGCTCCCTTAGCCGGGACGACACCTACGGGATGAATAGCGTATCCTTAATCCGTCACCACACCGACAAAAATAACTAACTTAACGTAACTAATTTTAGTTAGTCCTAAAATTTATAAGGCCGGTCTCAATTATGTGGTTACAAAACGAAATCAGTTTTAAATATTACATGTAGGTATACGTAGATAGATATGAATTTAAAAGGTTCTTTTGTTTGCATTATGCGGTTACTAAAAGTCAAGGCAAAGTAGAAGCAATAACATATAGCATGATTTCGTGACACCAATAATAACAAAACCCCAAATGACACACTCGAGTTTATTTTTTGTCAATAGTTTGTTTGGTTACGATTATTGGCGGCAGGTGGCGCTACCGACAGTGCACTGTTTATTTTGGCTGGCTCAAATTATGTTCACACATCGACAGTGACAATATTTTAAAGTTAAAAAGAAACATATTAGAGGAAATTAGAAAAAGGAGACGAGGGGTGAATTTTTTCGCCGTTATGCAGTACTACACAGTCCCAAGCTGTTAGGGGCTGTTTTTGTTGTAAGCCGCTGTAAGTTGGATAGTGTTAAAACATTATGCGCCTACAGATCCTAAAGTTTAATAATGATAGTTTACTAAAACTTAAAAAAATACTCCTTGAAGGCGAACAGTAATTGGCGGGCTCACAGAACAAATGACCGTGCTCACCACACAATGATTTGTCCCTCGTTTAAGTCGAACCCACGATTTCTTGATTCGATAGCCGTGTGTAAGATGAGAGTGTAAGTCTGGCTAGCGTGGTTTAGTAGCCCAAAACCTCCTTTCTAAAGAAAGGCCTGTATCCAACAGTGGACTATTAAATTAAATTAATTGCTTGGTTTATTTATGTCTAAGTTTTATTTATATATTATATCTAAGTTAGAGTTACATTAAATTAATAAATTTAATATAAATCAATCAAATTTGTTGTTCTCTCTTGCACCTATGGCAACATTTTTCTACATCATCTGAATGTCGACCTGCAGAGAATGGCCCTTTTTTTTTTCCGTGCGGAAATCCCCTCGGATACCACCTGTCGGTGGCATGTCGGACTCGAACCGACTAAAACCGCACGCCGTCTCGGGTACTAATAGCCGGGGAAACAGGTATACCCTAGAAAGGAAGTCCCCGGTGCCCCGACATACCTCGGGTCATCTACAGACGAGTAGACGACCCCCGTGTGGGAACCCCATGTTCCCTCTGCTCCCTGGAAGCTCGCCGCCACCCCGGCCTGCTTCTGCTAGGGTGACAGATTGCCTCACCTGTCACCCCCAGGCCTGCGCTTATGGAGGACGGAGGTCGTTCAGCGACCTCCGGCGCCTGAGTCGCCTGCGGTACCTGGCCCGTTTCCGGGCCTGGCGGGCCGGGAGAGTCCTAAACCTCTCCCGGTCCCGCTCCGCCGTCTCCTTCGCGAGCATAACTTGCTCGCAGAAGGAGACGGCAGAGTTCCACGCACTCTCGCTCCGCACGATAGCCGCAATCAGGCTATCCTGCTAGCCGCACTCCGATGGCCGCCACGAGGTCTCGCCTCTGCTCAACCCACGCCGGGCACTCTGCCAGTGTGTGGAGAGCCGTGTCCACGGTCTGGCCATCGCAGTGGTGGCACTCAGGCGTTGGCTCCTTGCGGATCAGACACAGGTGATCCCCGAAACATCCTTTCCCAGTGATCACCTGCGTCAGTCGGTATGAGAGGGTCCCGTGACGCCTCTTGAGCCAATCCTCCATAACGGGTCTTACCGAGGCGATGATGGCGTGCCCAGCGCTCGGTTGCCCGAGTCCTTCCTTCCACTCCCCTATGATGACCTGGCGGAGTTGGGATTTCCGGTCATCGATTTCTCGAGTCTCGGGGCACCGACCCAACTCCCGCGCCTCCTTGCGCCACTTATACAGAACCGCAAGGGCTCTCGCCTCCAGGTCCCACGGTGGAGTTCCGGCCAGGAGACTCGCCGCCTCAAAGGAGATCGTGCGGTACCCCCTTATGATCCTGATGGCCACCACTGCAGGAGTCATCGGGTCCCTTCATGTTGGGCAGCAGCCGCGCCAACGCACGCGCTGCCCCAACCAACTTGGGGACCAGACCTCGGAAATGATATCCGAAGTCCCATCGGCCATCGAGTACGAGCCCCAGATACCTGATCGAGGGCTCGATGCCGATGCGAGTGCCTCCTACCGTGAGGCTAGATCCCTCAGACGGCTTCGTCCGAAGCCCGTGGAAGAACAGGGCCTCGGACTTGTGCAGAGCCACCTCGAGACCCAGCCGCCGGATACGCTCAACGACTTGGGCAACCCCGGCCGTGGCCCTCAGGGTTGCCTCGTGGTGCGTCTTGCCGAGCGCCGTCACGAGTGTGTCGTCCGCGTAGCACACGACGGCGACACCATCCAATAAGGCACCACGAAGCACCCAGTCGTAGCCGATGTTCCACAAGAGTGGCCCTAACACCGACCCCTGCGGAACACCGCACGACATTTCACGCCTACCGAGACCGGTCCAACTGGGGTAGACGACGGCTCTCTCCGACAAATATGCCCCGACTATGCGGCGGAGGTAGAGAGGCACTTCGTGATACACGAGCGCCTCCCTGATGCAGCTCCAGGGCATAGTGTTGAACGCGTTGGCGATGTCCAAGGACACCGCCAACACCACTTCGCCCCGGGAGACTGCTTCCTCCGCCAGAGCCTTCACGTGCATGATCGCATGGTGGAGCTTGCACACCTCGTCAAGCAACACAATGGGCCGGTAGGCGGACGGTTAGTCCGCCGGGCGCCCCTCCTTTCGGATGAGGACCAGTTTCCCCGTCCTCCACAATTTCGGAAACTGGCCCCGCTCGAGGCATGCGCTGAAGAACCCTCGCTGTCGGGGCTCGAGAGCCTCGTCGACTAAGGCCAGGACTCACGCTCGGCCAGGAATGCCATCGGGTCCCGGGGCGGTGTTTTTAGCTTTAAGCCGTAACACCGCCACCCTTAGTTCCACCCCAGTGACCTCAGTCACGTCGTCGTCATGCAGAGAATGCCCTGGGCATTAAGTTCACCTGTGTACAACTTGTGCATTAAGTAAATAAATGCTGTTGATGATGAAAGTTAAAATGTACAGCAAAAATTAGCTACAAACGGCGCCGTTAACGCTTAGAACGTTCTCTTCCAGAGACTCTTAGGAAGGACTGGAATTATTTTCAACTGAGGGAAATCATAGTTGTTAAACAAAAAGTTTGCCAAAAATCATCCTTACGAAGTAAAAATTCACCTACCTACATAGCTATTCTTTAGGTTAGTCATGCAATAAAGATAATAGATAAGAAAGCTCTACCCCCATCTGGCAATTCTTCTGAATAACTGCAGTTCCACTCTCCTGAATAACTACGGCTTTATCTGAGTCAAATAATTTAGAGACTTTAACGCTTTACTGCACGGATGGCGTAGTGGTTTAAGCGGTCGCCACGCACTTTTTATTATTTATTACTTATTTTATTATTAGTTACTATAGTACGTCCCTCTAATAATTTGATATTAAATTTATATTTATACTTACGACACGAGACACATTAAGAAAAATAAAATCGATATTAATGACGACTTACATTTTTATTGCTAACTGACTTAAAAAACAACATAACCGATCTCCTTTCGATAAAATACCATCGACATAAACCATAAACAAAAGCATCGTTCCAAAGACAAAGAAGCATTACACAACATTCGAAAAGAAAAAAAAATGAGTTCAAAAAACGAAATGAACGGTTAGGGATCATAGATAATGAAATGTTACTGCGCATGCATAGAATGACGTTCCCTAAAATGTGTTTGACGGCAAAATTATAGGGCTATGTGTACCGTACTCATACGGTATAGTTGAGGAGATGGCGGATGTAATGTGAGATTTAGATTTGATAAATATTATTTTTTACTTTTATTATTTTTTATAATAATAATTATTATTGCTGAAGGTCGAAACCCTTCCAAATTACTTGGCGTGGTGTAGGAGGAATTAGCGGATATACAGACGGGTAAAGCAACTTTGTTTCGTGCTATGTAAAGATTTAATGTTAAGCCTTATTAACAAAATTTATATATGTATTTATTGTAGCAGTTTTTGTACGAAATACATACATATACGAATACATCTATAAAAAATAAACTAAGAGACAGATTCACTGACTGATCGATTAACGCACAGCTGAAACCACTGGATCCAGAAGCATGGAATTTTGCACAAATGTTTCTTAAGTGATGTAGGTGTGCACTAAGAAAAGCCCGCCACCCATGGACACCTGCAACTAATACCCCCCCCCCCCTAGTTTTGAGTGGTTTGCTGAAAAATTGCCTAAAACCAGTTTTCCGTGAGGCCGTGGTACCACTGATATTTTGTGCCAAAGTGCCAAGTAAAATTTTTAGTAATTGTAATGAGTATATATGATAATCATTGGCAATGAAAAAAATGTAATGTTCCCCAGGAATACAAAGTTACAAAAAAATTACGTGATCGAAGAGCGTTGTATAAATACATTAAGTTTTTCCACTTTATTTTATGATGTTCACGCATTACTAACAGACTTTGTAGAATACCATTTATTGTAAAGCACAGCCGAACGCCGTAAAAAAGTAAATGTAATCATTAAATACTTTAGTGATTGACTCTTGAGTCAATTTCAAAACGAACTTAAGGCTAAGGTTTAGTATAATACTATGTATCCTATGACCCTTACGTGTAGAACAGCAACCATACACGCATGTGAAACTGCAGCGAACAGCTTGTCAATAATGAATATTCTTTCCACGAACACCTAGCTCCGTTACTATAACCGTATGAATCGTCGAAACATTCTTTCTTCATAAAAAAAGTAGATTTCCCTTTCTTTGGTTATTTCGAGCGGTTGAAGGGTTAAATACATGGTCCACTAACATATTTATGTTAATATATTTAATTGTATGTTTTGTGTGAACATTTATAGATATAAATTGTAACTAAAATGTTACAAAGGTGTGTTATTTATTTGATTCAAATAATTTAATGGCGTTTTATCTATACATATAAAATTACTTGCACGACTGACTGACTGATTCCTCAACGCGGAGCCCAAACCGCTGGGGTTAGACACTTGAAATTTTGGTAGCTGATGCTTTTATATTGTAAGCATCCACTAAAAAAATACTTTTGGAAATTTCCCCTTAAAGGGGGTGAAATAAGGTATGAACTTTTATATGGAAGTTAGTCATTTTTGAAGTTGGAAACACGAAATAATATACTAATCACGTAATTGAAACCGCAGGTCATAGCTAGTTGTATTAAATTAACGTTTTATGGAGTTTTAAGTTACGTTGGTTACGGACATGTAGGTACGCGACTCCGGCTTGTTTGAGCTGTTGTAGTTTCAGTCTGGTTTCCCCATTCAATACCTGTCCTTTACTCAAAAAAATGGAGGAAGGTAAATCCTTCAGTCCTGGAAGGAAATCGGTATGCAGAGACGATAGAACACCATTTTTTAGACACACAGATCGTGCCTCTTCTGCTTTCATCAGAGAGCCAAGGGTGAGTTTATTTCACATCAACTTGCTCGTCACGGTGACCGCGTTCGATTGGCCCGCACTAAAATCTCCACCAATCGCGGGTTAAGAATACCGAAGGTCATTACCCCTATTCGTGTTGGGTGTCGTAAGAGGCGACTAAGGGAACAAACTACGCAGAACAACAGCACTGCAAAGAGAAGGAAAACTTGAAACAAACCCTATACCAACCCGCCAGGCCAGCGTGGTATAGTAGGCCAAACCCTCTTTTATAAGGAGAGGCCTATGTCCAGCAGTGGACCAGTAATGGCTGCAGATGATGATGAACTATTTAAAATATGGACATGATATACTATTTTAATATCCTCATGATGAGCCCTTTAATTAAAAATAATGACTGCAAGGATGGCGTAGTGGTTTAAGCGGTCGCCACGCCGCTTCCTACTATTCACTACTACGCCGAGTGTTGTGCGTTCAAACCCCACCCCAATACGGGTATTGATTTAAAAAAAAAGGAAGAAAAAAAATTGATACCCATGTAGCAGTCCTTACAAAAAAAAAATTACTTTAAACTTTAGCGTCTCACACTCGTCATGTTGTTTTTTTTTCGCGTCACTTATCCAAGTACACTTGGGTTACCAAAACGAATATAACGATATGTTAATAAATTAATCCGTACAGCAGTTTGAAAGATATGAAGTAATAAAGAATATTACATGCATACAAGATACGCGGGAAAAACATAATCCTTCCTTGGCAGTCGGGTAATTAAATAAAAGAATAATTAAAGAAGTAACCACTTGCACTATTACACGTTAGGACTAAAATGAAGTTAGAAACAAAAGATTTAAGTCAGAATAACTATCTATGATATATAAAAGAATTATTAGACTTGGACTTTAAACTTGTATGGCGGATCGTGGGTTCGAATCCCGTGGATAATTATGTGATGAGTTCGATCATTTGACCTGATTTGCCGTGTAATTTTGTATGTATTAAGTAATATATAAATATGTTTATCAGCATAGTAGTTAACGCTGTACAGGCTAAATGTTCAACTAGTTTTGGCCCTCGGCTCCACCCGCGTGTATGTCGGTTATTGTGGTAAAAACATGTTACATGCCTATGTTACTAGTTTCCATTGGTGAAAGAGTTTTTTAAATTTGTTTAGTGTTTTAGGCGTAAAAGCGTAACAAACAAACAAAGCCACTTTCACAGTTGCTTATCCATACGTCCATCAATCAGCAACAAAAATGCTTAATTATCTATGTAAATATATTTAAAATAAAGCTTTTTAATGTCCTTTATGCACGTACAACATGTGAGAAACTAAAGATATTTTACAAAAACCTTAGAAAATGGTGAGTGTAAATATTTCGCAAAAATTCAGCGAACGTAACTTTTGTGTCGGCGGGCGCCATTTAATGGAATTTGAATTGACGCTACAAAATGGCGGATGGTGAGAGTTTTTAATAAATTTATTGGTGAATGTGGCATTTGTGCAGTAATTATCCTTATAAACCGTGAGATTTTGAGATCCGTGCAGTCTTTGTCTTTGTCAGGTGTCCGTGATAACTGAATTATTTTGGTAAAATCTACATTAACAAGCAAAGGCGCTAGCATTAGCTGGTATAAAATATACTATAAAATATACATTACATCTGATACGACTTTGTTTCGTGGGCGATTCTAATATATATTTAATTGTAACGCCCAAAAACGCCCACTGGTTATTTGGTTCAGATAGAGACTTTAGAAAACTATTGAGTCGCTTTTTTTTTGTTTTGAGGTATAGACACCCAATGTCTATCTCATCCAAGGGGTAGGCAGAAGCTTATTAAACATTTTAACTCTAAAAAGTTACAGAGAAGACTTAGTTTTGTTCTCAAATACGAGAGTTGATAGTAAGGTAGCTTTTGCACACTTTTGACCGTGTAAAACAAATAGTAAAAGCATCTGAGAATAAGGCGTATCCATTAAGTTTTTACCGTGTAACTTTAATATTTAGTTATTTCAAGTATGATTGCAAATAGTTACAAACATTACAAGTTACCAACAACTTTCCTCAAAGGTTGTTATCAAACTTTGGAGAAAGTTGTACGTAGATTCTAAGGAGGGCTTTTGATCACAAGTCCAAAGTTGAAATTTCGGTACTGCAGAACCAGAACACAGAAATACTTTTTAAACAGCAGATAAATTTCACATAAACAAGCCACTTAAAGGCATAAATCACTTAATCTCTATCCACTGACATTTTTATCAAAACAACCGAAAATTTATTCTCAGAACAAAAAATCTCCAAGAATTTGAAGTGCTAACACATGGTCCATTCATTTCTTTTGGAACAGTTATTCGGTATGTTTATTCCCACGTTCGATTCCGACCGGGTATTTGAGTAAGTGCGATTTAGGGTTAACTAATTACTAAAATATTTTTTTTAAATGCCACGACTTGGGTGAATATTTTTTTAATTGCTGGAATGGACTCTCTGAGAATACAAAGAGTAATTTTTTTTAAGATTAAACTTTTAATCAAAGAGAAAGAGAGTATTTTGACCATTAACTCCTCAGGTTAAGTATAAAAATTATTGTCACTTACTTCAAGAATATAAATATATAATATCTGAGATCTCTTTAAAAGATTTATCTTAATCGTCAGTGTGGGCATCTATTCCTCTGCCAGATATGACTCCGACCTTGCAGTATAGTATGGTAAGTCTAAAAAAATGTCATTTATTTTTACCGAATACTTTTAAATATCATCATAAATATGTACTAGTTTTTCAGTAGTAATTAATGACAGTTAGACCTGATGGTAACTACCGTCCACTATGAGTCCCCAGCTCGGCATCAATAGGCAATCTCAACCGGAGTGATACCACGGCCTCACGTTGCAGTTGTGTATGGCCGATGATAGTTACTTACCATCAGGTGCTTAGATCATCAGGATACAGAGTGTCACCAACCCTATTCATCCCGTGGGTGTCGCATGAGCCGACTGAGGAAGCAAACTACGCAGGACAACAGCACGACAAAGAGAAGGAAAACTTAAAACCAACCTGTCTGGCCATCGTGACATAGTAGGCTAAAACCTCCTTTCTAAGAAGACGCCTATGTCCAGCTGTGGACTATTAAAGGCTGTTGATGTGATGTGATAAGGTGATTCGTCTGCTTGTTTAGGTACCCTCTTTTATCATAAAAAAAATTACGAATCTAAAAACTCTTTTTAAAGTTTATCAAATGTCTATCGATGTTGTGTGGCCTCTCTATTTATAAAATGCCGCTCACTTAGCTATTTAAGTTTTCATCACACCGCCATATAAAGAAAAAAAATTAATAACACCGACTCCCATCCCGTGTCATACTACACATACAAGTTCCCGCTGTCACACACACGAAAAAAACTAAAATTGTTAGCCGCCAAAACAGAATTTTAAAAGCGCTTAATTGATTTAAACAATTTGTAAAGTGACAAAAATGACATGCCTCAACTACCTGTACGAAGACATACGGGCCATGAAAACGTGCGGACCTGCCGAAAACATTGGGCTAAAATAAATATGGTGCCTTCACTGCTTATCATATTACGAGTCATTTAAAAAAAGGTAAAGTGAAGTGGTGATGGGTTGTCAGTGTTTTTTAATACCATGAAGCAAAATTAGGACTTAAAAATAAGCTAAATCTATAAAGGAATATGAACAGATATTTATTACAATATAAAGCTTTCGTTAATAGTATTCATATTTATTAAAAAGATACTGTATTCTGTCCAGTTTCCTAATTCGAGATTAGCGGGATCTTTTAGCTCGTTCACTCCACTCGTTTTCTTTCTCCCATTTTGGTAAATGGGAGAATAAAATAATGTTTCTTTTATCCCATCTGAAAGAGATAAGATAACCAAACCCCAAATAATAACTTAATAACGCAAAACCACCGAGAAAAGAGACACTTGAGTTACAGGCGGCCGTTGGCGGATAATCACTTACCATCAAATAATCTGCCTGTTCGTTTGCCCCTATATCACAACAATATCAGAAACACGGCAGGAAAAAAAAACTCTAGCGGTACCGCCTCAAATCACCGCCCGTGTGTTTTGTAATAACAAAACGCTGTCGCTGATATGATCTGAACATAGTTGGATCTCGTTATACTCCAAATGGTAACATTGCTGGACCTTGTATAAGTTTTTGTTGGAACTTAGGCTAAGGCCAACAACGATAGGTATGCTTTGTCGAGCCTTGTGAATATTAAGTTACATTTAGTTGCCTGGAAGTCAATTGTTTAAATGAACGCTTTGATACCTACCGCTTTCAGTGTTCGTGTATTAATCTATTGTATGAAAATTTAGGTGGTGCGGAATGGCATGGAATGGCATATTCAATGTCAGAAATTATGAGTTCAATTCTTGCTAGTGTAGCAACTAATAGAACTGGATGTTATATTATAATCACACACACACATCACATCAACAGCCTATAACAATCCACTTCTGGACATAGGCCTCTCCTTAGAAAGGAGGTTTTGGCCTACTATACAACGCTGCCCAGACGGGTTGGTATAGGGTTTGTGCCAAGTTTTAGTCGGCGACGTCACCGCGGGGTCGGTGAGGAGGTGGACCGGCTTCATGAGGAGTACCGAGAAGCTCGGAAAACTCTGAGGCTGGCCATCTGCCGCGCCAAGGATGCGTGTAGAGAGGAGATGCTGGAGAGTCTCGAGCGTGACCCCTGAGGTCGCCCTTATCGTGCGGTGCGTCAAAAGCTCCGCACGTCGGGAGCTGGGCTGGAGAGTCTCCGTAAGGGGGGGGCCTTACGGAGACTCTCCAGCCCAGCTTCCTGCAGGAAGTGGTCGAGGGCCTATTCCCGCAGCGGGCGGAGCACACACCCCCGTCGATGGCTGCATCAGCCGGAGACGACGGGGGCAGCGAGGTCGATGTTCCGCCCGTCAGGGAATCGGAGTTGGGGGCGGCTGTTGTTGGCAAGAACACCGCCCCCGGGCCGGACGGGGTTCCAGCCCGAGTGATGGCCCGAGCCCTCGACTACATGTCGGACCACCTCAGGGGGGTGTTGGACGCTAGCCTGGCGTCCGGACGCTTCCCTGAGCGCTGGAAATGCGGGAAGCTGGTCCTGCTGCAGAAGCCGGGACGGCCTGCCGAATCGGTCGCGGCCTATAGGCCTATCGTGTTGCTGGACGAGGCGGGCAAACTTTTTGAGAGGGTGCTCTCTGCCCGCATCGTCCGGCACCTTTGCGAGGTTGGCCCCGATCTGTCGGACGCCCAATTCGGTTTCCGAGAGGGGCGTTCGACGATCGATGCCGTGATGCGCCTTAGGGCCATGACCGAGGAGGCCGTGAGCTGCGGCGGAGTGGTGTTGGCGGT
Source organism: Arctia plantaginis (assembly GCA_902825455.1). Classification (NCBI taxonomy): domain Eukaryota; kingdom Metazoa; phylum Arthropoda; class Insecta; order Lepidoptera; family Erebidae; genus Arctia; species Arctia plantaginis. The sequence goes on along the minus strand of CADEBD010001048.1, from coordinate 2,616,620 downwards.
GTCCTTGGACATCGCCGGGAGGACGACCTCCACTCGGACCTGATCCGCCGCCGGCGAACCGGGCGGCGGAGGCGCGCTCACCTGCGCCTCATGCCGCCCTGAGTGTGGCCGCGGGTGGACGGGATGGGTTCTCCCCTCCACCCGCATTAGATGGCCAGCCGCGAGGGGGCGGCCTAAAGAGAGGAAAGATCAGAGACGGAGCCCGCACCAGGAGCGGGCCGGAGCTGGGAGGGGTCCAGAAGGAGATAGCTACCTGGACCCCTCCTAAACTGGAAGCGCAAAGAGGGCACACCGTGTGGTTTTAGTCGGTTCGAGTCCGACACACCGCCCCGCCGAACGAGAGCCCCGGCGGGGTGACGGTCCGAGGGGATTTATACACGTAAAAAAAAAAAAAAAAAGGGTTTGTGTCAAGTTTTCCTTCTCTCTGCAGTGCTGTTGTCCTGCGTAGTTCGCTCTCTTAGTCGCCTCTTACGACACCCACTCGATGAATAGGGGTGGTGACACTCTGTATTCTTAATCCGTCAATCAGGGTAAAATCTATTGTGTAAAATCCTTATGTTAAGATCTGAAAAGGGTTGTGTAATTAGTCCCTGGCTATTAATACCTACAACACTAGTAGTACCACGGCCAGGTTGATGCACGTTGTGGTTGCAAAAAAAGAGAAAAAAAAACATCTTTGAAGCGTATTGTATATCGTGTAAAAATTTGAGCTCAATCGGTGTCGAACTTTTGGTGTTTTTGAAGCGTACCTAAACTCACATAACAGTTGTATATATATTATATTTATAGAGATTAAACAGAAGTTTAGTAAAGAAAATGAAATAATAAAATAAAAGGAATATATTAGATAGGAAACTATGTATGGTAAACTAATAATCGCTAAAAAAAATTGTCCTGTCAACTAAACAATTTTTTAGTGATGTTTAGTTTAGTTAAGAGAGTTTTCGAACAACAGAATTAGCACCATTGTCTATTGAATAAGATTGAGGTCAGTAGACGGAGAATAATACTACTAAATAACGTATCAAGCCTTTATTCTCAGAGAATAATTCACACCAAATATAATAACTTAGACGTCCGACGTCACGTCACGACGACACGTCACAATGTTCCGTGGTCAAACTACAGCGCGATTTACAAACACTACTAACGCCATCTACAAATAAAAATAAAACTACTTAAAGTTAACTTAAATTCTAAATATAGGTGTGTTCCCCCGGTATAAGGCCTGGTGGTATAAGGCTTGGCGTCGATTCGGAACGGACCTGACTTCACATGCTCCGGTTCCTCCCCAGAGTAGGGCGCCTGAAGCTTGCTGTCAGAACGGTTTTTAGTGGAAGTATCACATATTGCTGGCTCCTGCGTCCTCAACGAACCGGAGATCCGAAGGGATTACCACCCCGTCACCAAAAAACCTGAACACCAATTAATTTACTTATATATTAATATTCAATTAATCATTAAACCTAACTTTAAACTTTTCATTCAAATAATGAAACAATTTACCTCCAAAATTAAAAAAAATATATTAGTCATAATTGCAACTCGCACTTGACTGTTCCTGTATGAGGATATCAAAGTTCGTAATGGTAAAACTAATTCCTATTGTCAATGGTATTCCAATCTGATAACTGGATACCCTGTCAATGTTAGTCCAACAAATTAAAACAAAACACTCGCTCACTCACAACCATTGACAAGGCTCATTAATTTAAAAGTGACATGCGATGTATGTAGCATAGACAAAAAGATACTAAGAAATATAGCCTCCGAATTACTTCAGAGAAAGAATGTGATTGAATGATTTTGGTTACAGACCAGCGTTTGGGTGTTAAAATTATTTTAAGTAACGATATTTACAGAGTCATGTGTTAATTGTGGTAAGACTCAGGGCGCATCTATAAGCCGTAGATGGCCCGGGGTCCGTCAGGGTACAAGGGATTTTCGTCTAGCCTGCCTACTATTTTTAATAGTACCCGAGATGGCGTGTGTTTTTAATCGGTTCGAGTCCGACATAATCACCGGTGGGTGGTATCCGTGAGGATCTTTTCACAGAAAAAAAGGGCGCAAACGGATGGTCACCTGATGGTAAGCGACTACCGCGGTGAAAGGACATCTGCAACTGAAGAGGCATAAGTGCGTTCCCACCTTTTAAGTGTCCTTGCCCTCCTCCCTCGGTAACCTCAATCAGTCGGTGAAAAGTAATGAAAACATTGCTTGATCCCGGTTTTCTGTGAAGCCATCACGCCGGTCAAGCCGGGCCATGTTTTATGTGCCAAATATGCACAAAAAATGTACATGTTAATTCTAAGTAAGCTTACTTCGTGTTTTCAAGAACTGCGGTACCAAATAAGTAACAAGGACTTACAAGTTGAATTTCGAATAAAGACATACACATAGGAATAGTTAAAAATCTGACCGTGACTGGTACTATAACGGTAAGAAGGGCATGGATATTTTAGGAATTAATCACTTTTAGTTTTACCCATATTAGTAACTGATAAATTTCTCTGTGATAATTAACATTATGTCATTTACGGTTGTAAAATGAAGAACTGAAAATAAGGTCTTGATTTGATTTGATCTGACATTTGTATACTATCAAAATGTCATAGTTCCTTGCGTTTCTAGACTTGTTATTTACAGTGTCTTGAATAAAAACACATCAAAACGCTGGAGTGAGACCGCTGGTCTGCTCAGCCCACCAGTTTCTTATCACTTCCACTGTCACTTTAGCGGCTACCCCCATCACTTTTGACGTGGGCGACACGATGCTGTAATTACACTCCTCTACGTTCTATTGTGGCAAACCAGCCAAAAGTCTTAGATTAACATGATATTAAATGTAGAGTCTTGTTTGAACATATTCAACCATTCAACTTATAGCCAGCCTCTGCGTCGGTTATCGCGGTAAAAAGTAACCTATGTCCTTCTTCAAGAATAACTATATCAAATTTAATCTACATCGGTTCAACGGTTATTGATTTTCCATTAAAATTTCCACCCCCCTCTTCACCCCCTAAGGAATGATTTCTGGGATAAAAACTATCATCTGTCCTTACTCCTTGCAGTCCAATACGATATAAATATATTATTATTACTTAGAGTTTCTTTTATTTTAATAGGCGTTTATTATATAACAACATATTTATAGTACATTACATTAAATTGCTATCAATTGCTAGGGTGTTATCATTAAGATATTCTTGTAGTGTGTAATATGCTTTACAGCCTCCTTTCTAATTAGAGGCTTATTTTATTTCATTTAATAGGTACAGTAACAGATTACAGATCAAAACGTACACAATTATGTTGACAATATAGAATACTTATATCTGAAGCCCAATTATGTTAATATACACAACATTCTATTACAAAGCTTATATGAGTTTGTTAACAGACTAGAGTATTCACATAATAAACTTAAGTTCCATTATTTATTACGAAGTAATTAGTTTAAGATTTAATTAAAAGCAAAACAAAGATTTAAAAACAAGCTGAACAAATTATACAGATGCTATTGTGGGGCACATTCTTTCAGTAATAAACTTATGAATAAGTTATAAGTATTATGAGAAATGTCGAGCTCAGAGCAAATAGCGTTATATTGACTGCACATTCGGGAGAATGGATTATGTCCAGCAGTGGACTATTAAAGGCTGTTGATGTGATGATGTGACATATTATAGATTAAATTACAGCCAGACAATGGGTGGGAATCGAACCCACGACCTCCGGCTTAGCAGTCAGGGTCACTAACCAATAGGCCCGAATAATCGTAACCTACATCTTTAAGGTGATTAGAGGGGGCATACATAATGCCGATGTATTAGAGAGGGTGGGTCTGTGTGTCCCAGACGGCTACGCGGGACGTCGTCGGCGGCCGCGCCTTCTGGCGATGCCGCGCGCACGCACTAACTTACTGCGCGAGGCACCTTTGACGCACACTCTTACACGCACACTCGACCTCATAGCTGACGATGTGGATATATTTTATTGTTCTTTGTAGGTTCTTTGAGTGAATTCACAATTACAGCACTAATTAAAATTTGTTACTTTAGTTTGTAATTTAGTTTGGTTTGGCTTAAATTTAATTAATGTTCTGTAAAGATATTGTAAGAAAATAAATAAATAAATATTATACACAGAACACACCCAAACTCCCAAACAAACATTTGGTCCGACTCGGGAACGGGACCCGCTACCACTGCACCACCGAGGCGGTCTAATATTTAAATATATATATTTACTTCAATATTTTAAGAAATTTAATATTGCTTTCTTCACTTTGAATGATTTTAGTTTTATTTTATTTTATAACTTTTCTCAGTTCACAGAAATCTATGCTACGACACTATTTATGATTGATCTAGTACCATGATCAGACCAGTTCTTCAATAATTATTGTATATATAATTTCCAGTTCAGCATGTGATAATTGGAAAGAAAATATAAGTTTTCTAGTTTGTAGATTCTTACGAATGACTAATGAACGAAAACTTTTAACATTGTCTGGAGCGAACACATTTGTACTCAAAAAAAATTAACATCGCTAGCCTTCCTTTCGAACTAATAATCTACACCCATAAAAAAATAAAACCAACACCAAAATAGCCACATTTAAAATTCTAAACGGCCCGAATTCAGTGTCAAACATTCACACAAACAGACAAACAGACAAAAACCGTCATTCCCGTCGTTTGGCAAAAAGTTTGGCAAAAATATAGCACCATTGTTCGTGAAGAATAGGAAATGCTTTCGAAAAGAATAAAACAAATGGTTAGAAGGGATCTTAAATTGATATCAGGGACCAAAGATGTCGGCTTGATACTAACAAATGTTTCTAAAATTTACGAGATAGGTCAAGCACGATCGCCAAAGTATTATTCACCGACTTCACAAAAAGGAGGATTCTTTTTATGATGAGTGTGTTAGTTTGATGCAGAAATTCATAGTTGTAATTTTTTTATGGTTCAGGAAGGCGTGACTGCCTCGGTGGTCTTCCATTCCCGGGTCGGATCAAATGTTTGTATCATCAACAGCCTTTAATAGTCCACTGCTGAACATAGACCTCTCCTTAGAAAGGAGGTTTTGGCCTACTATACCACGCTGGCCAGACGGGTTGGTATAGGTTTTGTGTCAAGTTTTCCTTCTCTCTGCAGTGCTGTTGTCCTGCGCAGGTTGCTCCCTTAGTCGTCTCTTACGACACCCATGGGATGAACAGGGGTGGTGACATTCCGTATTCTTAATCCGTCACCACACGGACATAGAATTTAAAACTTCATAATGTGGCCGACAATTTATTTTGTTGTTTAAATATAAATAATTAACTATATTGTCATCAGTCCTTGATGCGTGGGCAGATTTTTTGGGCGTGCGCTCCTTGTAGGAAGAAATGCAGTGTTTTCCTTGCTTTCACAGACATTTTAATAAAACGTTCGTACGTTTTAGATGACTTTAATTAATAGTAAATAAATGAATAAACAAAATATATTAACTTAAAAACGCTTACTATTTAAAAATAGCACCTATTTGCAAGCACACAAACATTATGTTTGCCAGGCGTTTACCAACTCATGCCGTTGCGTCCCGCAGGACATTTGTTCGCATGTGTGTAGTAATTTTGGTGTCCGTGCACAGTTCGCAAACGCACACACCCATTTATTTTATTTCCCCGCCTCCAGCCGCAGGCTACTGAAGTTAGTTCGGCAGTTGTCGGGAATAATCGGAATAATCGGAAATGTTCGTTGCCGCCGTGTGCGCCGTGTTCGCGGGGGCCATTTTTTTTTTCATGTGATAAGCATTGTTTACTAATTTGTTTCCGACAGTATAATTATAGTTTTATTTTTCATTTTAACATTTGAAAGTGTGTACATTTAACAGTTTATTACTGAGTTCCGTTGATTTTTTTAAAATGTTATTTGATTGTGAGGTATGTGTGGCAAATGTGTGTATATTAAAAGTTCTCACAATTGTCATTCAGTGAAAAGATTAAAATTGTGTCTAAAGGTAGGTGTGTACCCGAGTTACAACAATTAAACCAGCAAAAAGGAAATCTAACTCGCAAGTTTCATGTTAAAAGCTATGAAACGTACCTATGGCTGTGTGGTTGTGTACACACGATTAAATTATATTGTTTTCCTACTCCGCCGTATACCTAGTGTCATAATCCTGTGCACGCCGCTGATAGAAAGCCAACAATAAAGCTACACATTGGTAGGAATCAGAAAGGGTTCCTATTTATTTATTTTTTATATCACTATAGCTCTTTAATGAGCTCTTTTTTTCTCTCAAGCCTATAGTAGTACGTAAATCGTAAGTATCGTAGTACATAAGTAAAACTAAAGGGGACCTTTTGACAAACAAAGAAGAACTCTTTCTTGATTATCTTTGAAAGTCTTTGCTTATTTATGTACAAATATACAGAGGTATTCGTAGTCGCATCAAAAATTAAGATGGCTTAATAATTCTAATAACTAATAATAAATAACCAATAATTGAAAATTCAACGATAAAGCTCTATTTGAATAATCTTTTAAGAGGACTTTCTTGTCCTAATCTTTTAAGAGGAATCTTTTTTGGGACTAATCCCATCCACACCACTGTAACTCCTGTACACCAGGATCCACAGCAGTGACCCACGAACACACCGAGTTATGACACTCGGGAAGTCCCAGGAAGAAATTAAACTGTCTTGGAACCCGCAACGAAATTAATCAGAAGAAAATTGGAGGAGTTGGAAATACAGTAAATCCACTTCCCTCCTTAGCAAAGCGGGAGACAAAATGAAGTAAAATGGGCATACACCCTTTTAAACAGGGAAGCACCACGGCCACAAATATTACGGGTCCTACATGAGCTATATTTGATTTCTATAATATGTATGGCAGAATCGCCTATACGCACGGAAATTCACCCTAGTTGACACAAGATCCCCATAGTATACCGCCCCAGATGTCACCTGCAAGCTATTCAGCATTATATTACGTTCATTATACCAAAGACTACATTCCCATTTCAGATTATAAGAACGTTGTGAAAAATTTCTTAAACAATGCAAATATCATGTATTAATTACGAGTAGTATTATATGTATATACTCTCATATACTTACACGTCCACAGCAGTCTGAGCCTGAACTAGACAGAACCTATACGTACAGGCTCTGGCTACTTAGAGAGACCAGACTAAATAGATACAGAACAGATAAACAGAACAGGTTTCTTGTCCTCTTATCACGATAGAAATCTTAGATCAACGAAAAATTTGCTTCTCTTGTGTCACCCCCACAACTCCGAATTCGTGAACTCCACGTGCAAGTAGTACTGTTCTGGAATGCACTCCCACTCGAAATCATGATATCCACAAACCGTTTCGCATTTAAAAATAATGTACATAATTATCTTCTCGACGAGACGGTGAAAGTACCTTAACCAATAGCACACCTCCTTAAATTCAAATATTCACAGTAACATAAAGAATATGTATTTTTATATATATGTGTAATTATATTCGAATTATATTATAATGCATGTGCAACTGGATAATATTTGTAAATTTTGCTTAGTTTTATATAAAAAATAGATATTTATAATCAGTGATTACAATTGTAACCCCGGTGCACCTACCCTACAATATTTCTACACCACCAAAAGGTTGGCTGGTAGAGAATGCCCAGGGCATTAAGTCCGCCGATGTACATAAGTGCATGAAGATGTAAAATAAAATAAATAAAATGTTTTACTAAATACATGACAGTGCAACAGACATGCTTCGGCATATAATATGTCACAGACTCGACTGGAGTCATACCACGGCCTCACAGAAAACCAGTGTTACATAATCTTCTTTCATTATTTAGTTATTTTATTTATTCTTACGTACACAATATAAACATTTATAAAAAAATACATTAAGGAACAGTGGGCACAAAGGCGAGCTTAACCCATGATTGAATTCTCTTCCAGCAAACCCAAGAGTGAAGAGAGGATAGCACAACAAGGGAGAGTCGTGTGTACAGAGAGATTAAGAAAATAAAAATATACAACTGAATAAATACAGAAATATAAATAAAATAACTATATATCATGTAAATAAACTATAATATAACATATGTGGCGACTCCCACATACAAATAAACAGAACAGAAACAGTAGCTTTATATACCTAATACCTACATACACACACATTTTAGTCCGTTACTGCTGAGAAAGGAAAAATTCCCTGAATCACCTCCTAAAAACACCTAAGGATGGGATATCGTGTATTAAGTTCTTTGCTTTACTGATTAAGGTTACCAGAGCCCAATCCCTTCCTCCCCTTTTTTTTTTACTAAAACCGCACGCCGTCTCGGTTACTAATAGCCGGGGAACCAGGTATACCCTAGAAAGAAAGTCCCTGGTGCCCCGACATACCTCGGGCCATCTACAGACGAGTAGACGCCCCTCCCCCCACCCGTGTGGTTTCCCTTCCTCCCCCTGATTCTGACGATAGGACTCAAAAGGCGGCAATACACTCGTAACTCTTGAGTTACAGGGGTCCATGAACGTCGATAGTAACTTACCATCAGTAGATCCGCCTGCACGTTTGCCCCATAATACTACAAGGAAAAAATGTGTAGGGTAATTTCCTAATTAGGGTGGCGAGACCAAGCTGACATAGAAGTTCAAAGCTAATTTGTAGGAAAATCTTAACAAAGCGTCTATATTCAATGAGTAAGTTAAATATTTTAATTTGTCCCCAGCTAAGAGGCTTAGTGGGGAGAATGAGATATTAATATATTATAATGTGCCGCTCTATGTAATGTAAGCAGGCTTAATGAGGACAGGTAAATGACACGGGGTGGAGATGAGGGGGTTTGCTCCTACTAGCATCATAGATTGAAACTCGAGTAAAATATATTACTTCCTCAAAGTTTATTCCACATCGCTATTGTCCTTATTTTTCTACAATTTGTTTCCACAAATCTTTTATAGTTGATGTAGTGTGTAGGCAGTTAATCAATGGGACTAACTGTGAATTCATAAGGGCACATTGGGCTGAGGTGCTGGGCTAACATATTGGGCCAAAATATCGGATCAGTCTGCATTGGCGCTTTGATAAAGATTAATGTGGAATTTCTTGCAGTCGCGGTTATTTATTAATAATCAGGTTTTGACTATCTAAACAGATAATCACATCAGTCTATGCCCAAACAATCACGATCACATCGTAAGATAATTACTTTGTCTACAGTTTTGATTTTGGATCATGTCAAATACTCGTACATTATGAAATTGTTAATTCTAAGATCTGGGCACAACGATCATAGCAGGCAGTTTTCCTCATTTAGAGATGGCAATATTCCTGATAGCACTCTACTTGGCCCAAAGAGGAACACACCTTTTATCTCGAGACTCCCCGCGACCCCTCATATTGATTTTGGTTGTAGGAGATTTATTTATGACGGCTCACAACTCCGTCTGTGTAGGGGGTTCGATGTCGGGGCGCTGTCTCAAACATTAGCACGGCTTCCATTAGAAATATCAAATTATAATAAGTAAAGCAATATAAAGAGGGAATTAAAAGACTGATACTTTAATTTGACTAAAAGATTTAGGAAACCGCGAATAAACGAAACTAAAAGTTTCTAAGTACGAAAGGCAGAGCATTTTACAAAAAATATACGCATACGTTTTACGGTTTAGCTGTTATTGATTACCCATTCAAAATTCCACCCCCTTTTTCACCCCTTTTAAGGGTGGTTTCTGGGTTAAAAACTATCATATGTCCCTTCTCGGGACTCAAAGTATCTCTTTACCAAACTTCATGTAAAACAATTTAGCGGTTTAAAGATAAAGAGGTAATAGACAGACAGACTTTCGCATTTATATAGCATGGATACCTGACGTGCATTTTGGTTTTTCGTTATTAATCGTGACTGCTACGCCAGATATCGTAGTTTAAATTCCTATCTAGGACATCTATGTTGCAGATACAAAGTCAAGACAATTCTTACAAATAATGTTGGTTTATTTTATTTATCATCATCAGCCTATTGCAGTCCACTGATAAACGAATGCCTGCCGCCAGCCATTTTCCTCAAGTCGTCGGTCTTTCTTGCCGCAGGGCGCTCTACACTACTTTTGCCTAACCGCGGTCTCCACTCTAGCACATGTCGACTGCAGCGACCATTAGTCCGTCTGGAGACGTGACCACTTCCACTTCAGCGCACTGATTCTCTGTGCGATGTCGGTTACTCTAGTTCTCTGTCGATTTCTTTTGTTTCGAAAATTATTTAATAATTGTTTGAAATCATCTCTTAGGTAATGACTAACAAAATCATACTCCAACACCCACAAAATAAATGTATACGTGAACAAAATCTATTTTATGCCAACCACCCGTTTTAAAAGCGGTGAAACTATAGGAGAAGAAAGGGCAAACAAACTCACGGCTACTCTTTTTAAAATTATCAGAATTATCATCATCATCATCATCACCAGCCTATCGCAGTCCACTGCTAGACATAGGCCTCTCCAATTGCACGCCCCTTAGATCGATTTTAGGCTTCTCGCATCCAGCTCCTGCCAGCCATCTTGCGTAAATCGCCACTCCACCTGGCCTGTAGGTGTCCTACACTACGTTCGCTGAGACGCGGTCTCCACTCAAGAGCTCGTTTTCCCCAACTGTTGTCGGTTCTGCGCCTAATATGGCCAGCCCACTGCCACTTCAGCTTGCTGATCAAATACATAGTTTGTTATTACTTAAAATATGTATGTCAAAACACTATAACGACGCGTGAACGGTAAGTTACACTGAGGAATTAGATCAAAAGACGTTAAGTTAGACATTCTAAGACCTTATACAATATTTACATTTAAGATAGCGTCAGCTAAAGACTTGACAGAAATTGATTCCTTGGCTAAACTAAATTTCAACATATTTTGTGCTAAACTTATCTATTGTCTCAGGGAGCGGTTGTTATGACAACGGTATCTCGGCTTTCTTCCTCACTGATCGGAGCTATACCTGTCTGTACTAAGGTAACTCGAAAAGGATTCAGCGTTTTAATGGCGTAGGGTGAAACTGACTACGGCAGCTCTTGGACACCTGCGGTTTATGAGATACAAGTGTGTTGCAGTACTTTCAGTACCCCCCAAAAATGAGATAGAGTATAACGGTTCGTTGGGCCCTAGCATTGCAATCTCCTGTAAGATCCACGTTCATAGTTCATATTGCTTTGAACTACTATGAGTATATTGATATATGTACCTATATTTATATAAATATATATGTGTGTATAAAGAAAATATACATATGTCCAAAAATAAGGATCTGTCTCGAATATCCCGTTTAGTAATTTTCTAAGACGGGTCTTAAAGACAATACATTATCAATGGTAAAAAAAATGGGCAAATTTTGCTGTGATATTGCGATACCCTAAACAGAAGAACACAGAAGATTGTTATGAAGTCACATTACTAATTTGATGTTGCATTTACAGCCAAGAGGACTGGGATAGTATCATTTCGTCCCGACAGACTTTGTATTAATAATAATAAATAATAAAGTTTTATTTCGGCAAGACAAAGTATCCTTAAAGTGTTAGTATTACATTTCATTTTTACTTAAGACCCGCCTATGAGTTTAGCAAACTCGAATTTATATCGCTTTCTGTTTAGACTTTACGAGTTTCTTTCTAGATTTCGTAGTACTTTTCTCAAAGGTAATTTACGCATTATACCCACTTCACGTTGACGTGTCAGTAATTAGTCTGGTTTACAAAATTCTATCCTACCTTATATTGTTTGTACAAATCAGGCCTACTCTTTGTTTTTAATCCGGGTAGGGGATTTTGGGGTAAAAACTTATTAGCACGACAATATGTTGTGAGGATGGAGGAGATTAGGCAAAAAGTTTGACAAGTCACTCTTGTTTAATTAAAATTTTACATATTTTGACACATATGTTTAAATTTGTCATGTAAATAGAATACTTTTTTGAAGCCAAGGAGACAACTTATATTGCACTGGCTGACCTCCGCAACTTCGTGTGCGTCAAAAGGAATATTTTTTTTACGTTTTTGCAACATTGTTCATGTAACTGCTGTGTTATTATACGGCCTTTCTCGATAAACGGGCTATCAAAAACCAAAATAATTTTTCAATTTGAACCAGTAGATCCAAAGATTAGCGCCTGCAAACAAACTAACTCTTCAGGATAATAGTATAGATGTTAGCAGGTGATATCAATGTCATTGTCTCTTCTATCACAGTTACCTAATTCTTCAAGTTACTTCGTTGTTGCTGCAGCTTCTTTGCTGTGTCTGTTTTCCTTCAAAACAATTCGCTGTCTTTCTTTTCCAAGGAGAGTTGGCAAGCAGCCAACCATTTAAGAAAAAAGATCTTTGCAACGTTATATATTGCAATGACCCTAAATAACATACCATGGACAGCCATCCTTCGGCACAAACGGCCGGCTTAATCCTGGCGATACCACAGCCTCACAGAAAACAGGTGTTATTAGTAATGTGAGTGAGATCAACGGAGCCCAAAATACCAAACCCTTCCTCCTGATTCAAGGGTGGCGATAGTAACTCACCATCAAGTGACACGTCTGTTCTTTTGTCCTTAATGCTATAAAAAAAGGCGTGAGGGGTCTAAGGATCCCCGACCGAAACGAAGTTCCTTTCGCTTTTTGGTAGACGTTTGATATATATGCGAATATGACAAAGATGTGAGCGTCGACGCGCCAACTGAAGTGCTCCGCCCAGAGCGTGTAACTTCGTTCCAAAAAGATATAGGAAAAAGACAGTAACTTGGTGTCTTAAAGGCATGTAAATATATTAAATATTCTACAATGAGAGGGAAACTCTGTTTGTGATGTGATCACAAGGAAACGCTTTCAGCGTCGTTTAGTTTATTAATTCATGCCGGACGCCATGAAACTTGCAAAACGTAGCTTTCGAAGAAGTAGGTGCATCTCTTAGTATTTTGTACTATATATTATCATAGCACATTTTAAACCGATTTCAAAAAGGAGGTTATCAATTCGGGTCTTTTTTTTATGTATGTTCTGGCATAACTCTGTCATATGTAGACGGATTTTGAAAACTCTTTTTTTGTTGAAAAGGGTTTTATTCTGAAATGGTCACATCTAAATTCATATAGATCTGATGATGAGTTTCGGAGACAGACAATGGAATTGTTCAAAAAATGATAGGAAATCAACTGCGATTGCTGCTAGGTTTTTTAGTGCACTTTGTTAGTATTGTTTGAAGTCGGTTCAACTTATTTTTTAAAGGATTTTTAGAAGTTATTTTTCGAACAAGAATACGCCATGTCTAATGTTTAATAGCCTGAAAACAATGTTCTTTAAAAGCTTTTGTATAAAAACCATTGAATTAGAATTAAAAGCCATAAATAATTAAATACTTAGATAGGGAAGTTCACAAAGTTTGTAATTTTAAGTTAAGATGAATGCTCAGCTTAGAATAGATGGCTTGTTTTGATCGTTTAAATTAAAATAATAATGTTGTGGAGGAACGGGTGTCATGTCCCTCTAACTTAAAAGGAGGATCATCCGACCAACCGAGGTGATCATGCCTGGCGGGCCGCGGCCCAACGGTTGATGTTGGGAAGTTGTATACGAGTATATGCTAATCGGCCAGACAATTCTTCATATCGCGATACAGGATTAGCAATTCTTATTCAGGAGTTATTCCGTAGTTCGGTGTGTGCTGTAGTATGTTGACTGCTGCTTTCTTTTAAAGATGTATTTCGCTTATTTTTTTAACATACTAACTTTTTTATCCTTTTCAGCCAATTGCCGTCCACTGATGAACGAAGCAGGTCATGGGCAATGCGCATCAATCCGCTGCCTGCCACTTACTTACTTATATGTATTAAAAATGTGGTATTTCACATATACCGTAAAATAGATATTTTTTATAGAATAGGAGGCAAACAGAGAGATCACTTGATGGAAAATGACTACCGCTGCCCATAAATAACTGCAACCTAAGAATCGAGGTGTGTTACCGCCCGTAAGTGCTCCCCCCTCTCCAAAGAAGGGGAGGAAGGAGTAGGGTATGAATCTCTTTCCTCAAGAATCAAAGTATCCCCATACCAAATTTCATCTAAATCGGTTCAGCGGTTATTGATTCCCCATACAAACTTTCACCCCTCTTTTCACCCCCTTAAAGGATGATATATGGTGTAAAAACTACCCCTTGGGATTCGGACAATCTCAATACCAAATTTCATCTTAATCTTAATCTTAAAGAGGTAACAGACAGACAGACGGAAAGACAGACAAACACTTTCACGTGTATAATATTAGCTCGCAGTATTGATGTGTCGAATCGTAACTCTCACATTATTTTTAGCTATGTATGAACATTTTTACTTATAGTTGTGTTAAAAATACGCATTTAGTGTTAAATCAGTACCTACTTTATGCTTCACTTTTCAACTTCCTCTCAAAAAGTTCTTAAAAGCGACACATTAAAGCTCATTATATACTAATACGATAATAGCAAGAGAATTGCTCAAAAGCGTACATAATCATAATAAAATAATAATTTCGTACGAAGTACTGCCGTGCGTAATTTTGATTCGCTATCAAAGAGCATTCTTACTACAGCAAGGGTGCGGCTCAACTGTAAGCGATTCATTTGTTGTTATTTCCCGAGTGAGGTAAGTTCCCCCGTACTTCTGGGAGATGGGGACACACATGGTGGCAATACATTTATATCCCTCGAGTTGCTGGTATCCATGGACGACGGTAGTTATTACATAAAAAGTGCTTAGACCTTCGCAGATTTAAGTTCCAATCAAGAGTAATAATTATTAGGGAGAACTTCTCGGCTATGATCAGTTTCAATAACAGAAATGCGATCCTGACCAGATTAATCTTTCGGTAATATATAATTTCCTTCCATTTCATAGTATATATACTTTTTAGCTAAGTGCCTTTTCAATATACAGAATGACATTTCAAAATTGGTACCATGGATCCAATTAAAATTATCCAGAGTACTTTCTACAGAAGTGATGAATACTTAGATTTACATAACATAGTCTGATATCCCAGTAGAGAATTTATTACCCTTCGTATTTTGTATTGAACAATTAGTTCTAAAATACGTTAAGTTGGAATAATTAGCATGTCTAATTATTGCTAAACCCCAATACTACATAACTTTTACATTCGGCTTGTAGGCTAAATAAAAGCACCACATTTTAAACACGACACACATAATGTACGCTGTTCATGTAAAATAAAGTTACCTGTCATTTCGTTTCATTAGGTTCAATCAATCAATCAATCAACAGCCTATAATAGTTGTTGGTTTGTAGTTGTAGTTGTAGGTTTTCATAAACGGCGGTTGCCACTTACTCCGTGACGCATCTGCTAGTTTGCCCATTCTACAAAGTAAAATAATTATTTCAACAGTCATCTCCGCTTGCAGTAGGACCTCTACCCAAAACATATTTAAATAATAAAGTAACGTGTAATTTGGACTCATAATAGCGCTACTTACCTAAATCAGTTTCATTTCTCAAGCGATACTGTTCAGTTTTGAGGGTAGGAGCGTGCTCTAAACATGAAACGAATTAAATATTGAACTTTTGAAGCTTGGCTTTGAAAGCATGTTTAGCCACATTAACGACAGGCGTTTAAGGTTCCTATTTTAAAGGGGTTTGATTCATACCCAGGACAAATAATTTGTCGGTGAAAATCGAATCCAGGACCTTTTGTTTAGTAGTCCGGAAGAAATTAACAAGTCAGGAAGAAATTATCAAGTCAGATATAAATTTAACTGACGTCAAAAACGAGGTTGTGGATTCATAGATGAGAGAAAACGGCCATTACCGTTAGCTAAACTGAATGTTATGATGTATAGGGTAATGTAAAAGTATTTTAAAGATTGAAGGAAGTGTTAGAACATACGTATTGTTATATAATGGACATTATTTGCCACAGCCTCACAGAAAACTGTGTTTATGATTTGTTTCGTTGCATTTCAATAAGTGAGGTTACCAGAGCTTGAAAGCTCCTCCCTTTGGTTTATATTAGAGGGGGTTCAAAGGGCAGCCATACACTTGTGGCGACTCCCACATATAAAGAAACATAAACATACTACAGCGCCATCTAACAAAGACGCAAAGAACTACGGATTAACTCCTGAATGAGAATTGCTAATCCTGTAACGCGATATGAAGAATTCTCTCGCCGACTAGCATATTTACAACTGCCCAACATCAACCGTTGGGCCGCGGCCTGTCAGGCATGATCACCTTGCCTGGTCGGCCTCCCTTTGTGTTGAAGGGACATGAAACCCGTTCCTCCACAACACTTGTAACACTTGAGTTAGAGGCATTTGCCCTCCTATACAATTATACAATTTTCATGGTTAATAATTGAAAAGTTTTTATTTTATTTGGAAATTTCGGGTAGTATTTAATCACAATAGTGTAGTAATGTTGGTTAACTTGGTGCTATAAAAACCTTTACAAAACTGGTAGCGTATAATAATACATTACCTAAATATATCGTTCGTTAGCTGCGCAGGAGTCGATTGAGACGCTCAAACGACGCGCTAAAGAGCCGCCGACAGAAGTTTGAACTTCGTGTTAGTGCGAAGATATTTTTGGATAAAGTTGTTTACAGACATCCACGCCTTTTTTAATTTAGTTCCTTACTCACGTTCATTTAGACCGAAAATAGTTGATATGTTCATAATTTAATATAAAAGGAAATACTTTTTGTATGGTATACCTGGGTATACCCCATACCATACAACCAAGCCTACTGGTCACCTGATATGATTAACGCCTCGTTTGTACTACAAGTCAAGTCACTAGTGCATTGCCGGCCTTTAACTCTAAGCCCGGTTTGGAGTCCTGTAAACCTCACTCAATCGGTGAAAACTATTAAAGAACTACTTAACACCGTTTCACTGTGATTACTCCGGTCGAACTGTCATTAGAATGTTTCTATCATTTTATCCATACTTAATATTATAAATGCGAAAGTTTGTCTGTCTTACAGCGCTTAACTGATTTAGACGAAATTTGGTACAGAGATAGTTTGAATCCCGGGAAATGACATAGGATAGTTTTTATAGCAGAAATCATCCTTTAAGGACGTGGAAAGGGGGGTGGCAGTTCATATGGGGCACCAATAACCGCTGAAGCGATTTAGATTATAGTTGGTATGGAAATAGTTGTAATCTTGAGGCGGAGTAGTGAGAAAAAGCTAGTTAAGAAAAACTGCTTAAAAATAGTCATCCTGCGAGCCTTTTCTCTAAACTATGTTAGGGTCAGTTTTCAGTCTACCGCGGCACGACTAAATTTCGATTTATTACACAGATATCCAAGTTCTGTAGAAAGATTGGGGTGACGAACTTGCGACTCTTGAATTGCAGGTGTCTGTGGGCGGCGATAGTCACTTACCATTAGATGACCCGTCGTCTCGTTTGACCCCGCTGACCCGTTCCTATATTTGTCTATAGTTTCTTAATTTCTTTGTTCTCATGACAAAATTATTCTCAAACAGCGTCTTACAATCCGATGGGAAATACGTTTTACGTTGCATTTTTTGTGACATACGAAGATTTTAGTAGTGTAAGTATCAGCTTCTATTAATCTTCGTAGTTCTGAAGAACAATAGGCTTTGTGGCGATGTCTTTTGTCGTCGAGGCAGGCCTTCAAGGTGTAAGGACGAATGTACAAGATTGCTTGTGAAAAATTACATAACCTTAATTAATTTCTTGTTAATATCCGAGGAAAAAGAGAAAAGTAGAAGAAAAGAAAGGATGTTATAGGAGTAAAGGTCAGGGAGTCTCTCTGTTGTCGTAGATCCGATAGTTCAAATGGTTTACAAACATTTTTGCATTTATTTATGCTGTGATAAACAAGTGATTGCGCTCAATCAAACAAACAGGGATTAGTAAAAGTTACTTAATATTAGCATAATTTAATTTACAATTTTATTTAACTGAATCAACTAAAAAATATCTACGTAGCATAGTTTTATGTGTCTTATAATTTATTTCATAATAAATTACACAAACTTACAATAAAATACCACTGCAATACAAATAAATAACAGAATACAATAACAAAAATAAATACATACAAGCGTCAAAGCTTTCCTCCGCATCGTCGCCTACTGACTCTTTCCCAGAAGACTGGCAGCATTACCACGTTGAATTGCAATTCTCTGTTTAAAAAAAGGTGGCCTACTGGTGAAATAAAAGTATACATAATTTAAAGAAATACCGTACTGTGTGTAAGTATCTTTATAAAGGGCACAGCATATGTTTGGCTTGATCGTTAGTGCCTTTAACAGCTTTCTGAGGTAAGTGATGGTGCATCGGTTTTCGTAACGCTACATTTTTGTGTCTTTAACACATTGTTATTTAATATTTTGATAGTTTATACTTTAAAGTCTGATTCTGAAGACACAAAACTTGAAATAAAAATATATATGAATGAGTATTTATAAATGCATTTAAATATTAATACAAAAAGTCCATTTATAAGTATTATTGTATTAAAAACGGTATTCGCTCCCACTCAAAGTTCGTACTCATTCGCAGATATCATGATACATATACTTATTTATATCGGTTCATTATATGGGCCTTCTTAGGATTTGTATGAGCAGATTCGAGCCTAGATAGCTCAAATAGTGAGGTGAAAATTACTTTATGTCGATTCTGAAATATTTTATAAATTCCTTCGAGAAACCCGCATTTCGAGAAGCTCTGAAGAATGTATAAGTACTGTATAAAAAAACAAACGAAAAAAATGTTAGTAATTTGTTTTTTCTACAATTTGTCCTTGTGTTTACTGTATATTATTATGTAAATGCTTTGTGATATAATGAAACTAAAATAATTATGTGGGCGTCGTTACGTAACGTAATCTAGACGCAAAATAGGCATAGTTTGTCATGAAGAGCTCGGGTTGAGTTCTTAAATATAGATTACCTTTCTTACATAGGTATTAGAAACACGTATAATTATACCTATAAATTATGTTAGAGGGCTGTACTTCTCAGTTACAACCAATTCAAGTAATAGATATGAGACCTGTTCTGATAGAACTATTGCTCACCATATTCATCCGTTTCAGCAATATGCCTATCCTTCCCCTCGATTGTCTGCCCCAACTAGCTGAGCCTCGGCTGCGTCTCTCATAAAGGAGGAAGGAATAATTTTTTCCCGTTTTTGAAACATTTTTTATAGCTGCTCAGCTTCTACTGATAGTAGCTTAATGTTATATGCATATAGACTTTCTCGATAATTGAGCTATCCAACACTTAAATATTTTTTAATTCGAACCAGTAGTTCCAGAGATTAACGTTCAACCAAACAAATAAACAAACTCTTTAGCTTTATGACCTTAGTATAGAATTTCTGATCCACCGTGTGGTAACAGATTAAGAATACGGAATGTCACCACCCCTATTCATCCTGTGGGTGTCGTAAGACTAAGGGAGCAAACTACGCAGCACAACAGAAATGAAACGACAAGGAACACTTGAAACAAACCGTATAGCAACCCCTCTGGCCAGCGTGGTATAGTAGGCCAAAACCTCTGTTCTAAGGAGAGGCCTATGTCCAGCAGTGGACTATTAAAGACTGTGGATAATGATGATGTATGTATAAATATGATTGGTGACGTGCATAACACACTTTGGCTCATTTAGCATGTTTTGCACAGCATGAAGACCTTGTACACAGCCTAATAACACCTTGAGGATATAAGCGCAATTATATGTATATATGAATACAAATATTTGAATTAAAGGGGAATTGAACCCGCCACGTTTGTAGCTTCAACCATTGGTAGTCAAGTCGTGGTGTATTTCTAGCAATATCTAGAAAGATCTAATATATGTCGACGTCTGAAGTCCGTCTCTAGGGAGGCGATATGCTCGCAAAATGTGGACTAATACGACATGATTCTCAGATAGTTAAGCCTGAGATATGCTGTTATGGATACTAGAGTGTGGTGACCACGAAATATGACCGAATTCCTGCTGGTAAGAAATTAGGAGATGCGGAACATGCGGAAATCTTATGCATCGTATGCATTTTTAATATAAAAATTGATATTAGTATCTGTTTGGGTATGTATGTGTGTATTTACATATATTTTTTTACTGTGTTTATGTATTGTGATTTTGTATAATGAATGCATTGCTAATTGTTTTCTGTCTAAAATTAACCGTGACCAAAATCTATCTACTCCCTGTTTTCTCTGCATTACCCAATGGTTGACTGGTAAAGCATGTCTTAGGTGTGAAGTCCGCCAATGCACCTAATGTACATGATGTGTAAATAAAATAAAAATATTACTACTGTTATTTAAATGTGTTAATTTTTTATTGAGTTTAATTGTTCCTTATTAACTTAATGCAAGAAGTAGATTCTTAATATAATCGGCTTTTTTGTGTATTTTTATATTTCGCCATTCGTAATAATATTACATTCCGTGTCTGTGTTTTGACGGATTAAGAATACGGATTGTCACCACCCCCATTCGTCCCGTGGGTATCGTAAGAGCCGACTAAGGGAGCAAACTATGCAGAATAACAAAACTGCAAAGAGAAGGAAAACTTGACACAAACCCTATACCAACCCTGGTCTGGCTAGCGTGGTATAGTAGACCGAAACCTCCTTTCCAAGGAGAGGCATAGGCCGGCCTTTGACAGTCCACTGCTGGACATAGAACCAGCAGTGGACTGTCAAAGGCAGGCCTATGCCTTTGACAACTTACGGCAGTTTGAAGAGCATATTCCGACTCTAAAATGGCAAATTAATAAACGAAGAACATGCTTATTACCATTTATGATGATTCAGGTGTCTTGAAGTCGTTAATATTCTTTTAAAGTTTTATATTTTTTAAAGACCAAGTTTTATGTTTCTTTTGAGCTTCATTCATCGAAGGCGATGCTGGAAAGCTCTAAAGAAACATAAAAACTTGTACAGTCGCCTCTTATCAAGTATACTTATTTATCACCTTAGTAGTATAAACATATCAATTGTACCACACACCTATCTAAAAGACAAATAATTGCAACAAGAATAGAAAATTTAAAAGTACAATCCTGTATAAGACAGAGATACATGTCCACCCTAAGTATTCACCATTCAATGCGCTTGCGCAGCACGGCGTAAAGCGTTCGAAATTCAAAAATTCAAATCAGTCTCCGTCCGTTGCCTGTCGAGTGCGCACGCCTGTCAACATTTACATACACGTTTTGTATGTAAAGATCCATACATTTATCTTTCCTTAATTTTATTTCTCTTATTTTTGTGAATAAAACTTACATTTTCTGCCTAACGATGTCGTTTTACCATTTTAGTGGGTTACAAACCTTATACGGAGAGGTTCGTGACCCAAAGACATGGAGGCTTCAATCAACAAGACGTTTGTTTTGCATCGAATTTTAATGATGTTAACACTTCGAGAAAATCCGAGGCATCCCATTAATACTTGTGCGAATGGATGTATGGATCTGGATAAAATTTGGCACAGAGACAGACTGCAGTCTGGAATACAACATAGTTTAATATTATATTCTCTTTATTTCATTAAACATACCTATAAATTATATTTTAAATATATTTATGGAGAAAAAAACCAATACATTTACAAATATAAAAATAGTGTCCCATCGGTATCGGATACAGGGACCATGATACCGATGGTTAGGACTCCAGAGACAGAATGTATTATATATTATTATATTTTCGGAAAAACTGATTGGCTAAGGCGTGGCTTCGTAAGCCCTAAACGATGACAAAATATACTAAAGTCTTGTCTAAAGGTTATCTATCTCTTTTTTTCATATGTGTGTGAAAAAGTACCGTGGTGATCGGTTAAGTAGTTAACGAACAAGCTTACATTCATAGTAAGTGGTTAAACGGTTACCTCCGTTTACAATGTTTTGAAGAGCGCTGTTTATCCGAATGATAGAATGTACGCGAATAGCTTTGAAATTATAAAGTATCAAATTTTAATATTTTTTTAGAAATCAATTAGGCATACTTTTATTTGAAGCACAATCAACAATCTGGATCGCTTTTCTCTTGATTGAATTGTTGTCTAAATTATAATTATGTACATACATATATGTTCATTGTATTTATTTCTACCTCCATATTTAGAAATCAATCTCCATATTTTTGCACATTAAAAGTACCTTAAATCATTAATTTTCTTTTACTTCTTATAAAAATAAAAATCATGAATTTAAATAAACTGTATTCTTCATTCCTGTTTTTTCTTGTGAAAATTTAATTGTGACCAAACGGGAGGTATACTCTTCCAAATACGATACGACCTTGAAACCTTCAAGAAGAGAGCGTACTTCATCCTAAAAGGCCGGCAACGCGTTTGTGACTCCTGAGTTGCAGACGTTCATGGGCGGCGATGGTCACTTTCCATCAAGTGACCCGTCTGCTTGTCTTTACCTCTATCATTTAAAAAATAAAAATTAAGTATTTTTTTTTCAAATCTGTTCATAAATGACAAAGTTCCAAATTAAAAAAAAAAAAGTAAAACAACTAATCTAAATAATCTCTCTTTTAAAGTCGGTTAAAAATCCATGAAATATGTTAAATTATTCTAACACGAACAGGCCGCTTTTCCAGGATTTTTACCTTACAAGGTGGTGCCACGAACAATTCATCACAGCGCTTAATGTTTGCAGCGAACCTGCTCGTGACTGATCCGTAAGACAGGATGAAGTACTGCCGAACGGGCCGAATATATAAATTACATTATGTATTGTTTTTAGGGTATGTACACACTACACGAGAAAAGTACGGCGAGCTGATTCTCTTACAAAATGTCAAAACGATTAATATTTAGCTCCGTGATTAATATAGTCACTTTATTTATTTGGCTCACCAACAATTGTATACACTGGTTAAAGTTTAAAAGACATTTTACAATGAGTATGAATTGGCATAGTGTTACAATTACTTATAAACAATCATTATTGTATGCTTATGCTAAATTAATACAATTAGGTTTTGTCAAAAACAGATAGAATCAGAAAAAGTACCTTTTAAAAAGTATTTTGGATGGTACTGCGGAATTTGGTATATTGGTGTTAAATGTATTGGCATTAAGTATTTTGGTATTAAATGTATAATATCATTTTGTATTTCTTCAAATTACTAATTTACTATATGCTTCTGCGCATTATCGGCTCGACCGGAGTGATGCAGCCTCGCAGGAAGTCGATTTTAAAGAATTCTTTCATTACTCTTCACCGAGTTGGTTTGACAGCACTTAAAATTTATCAAAGCACTTGTGTCTCTTCAGCGACAAGTGTCAATAGGAGGCGGTAGGCACTTGCCATCAGGTGACCCATGTGTTCGTTTAGCGCATGTGCCATAGAAATGAACAAGAGAATTGGTTTTGAGACATGTGAAAACTTATGTACAAACTAGACAAATAGCGTCCACTTCTATTATGTGCCATGTCACAATTTCTTAGAGCTTATTTTAGTTTGAACGATTGTTCTTAATCTTGTATTTAACTAAGATTGTCAGGCCACTCTATGCTCAGTCAGTTAATGTAATTGCAGGATTTCACTTCAAACGAAAGGTGGTTTATAAACATTTTTTTTATCTGGATACCATAGCACAGGCTCTGCCTAGTTCTGGATTAGGCCGTCGTGTGTGAGATTTGTCAAGTTATTATTATTATTAATGTGGAGTTTTTACATAGTTATTATGAATTAAGTATTAAATTATCTTGGCAGATAGGTCGTTAATATTACTGGTTCATCTCGTGGTATGAAATCCCCGCTGGAACCACTAGTTAAAACCTGTATCAACGTTTGTGAAAACTAACGTAACTAAGATTTTGTACATTGTATTGGGTCCGTTAGATCACTTCATGCTGTGGACAGATCTTTACATTTTCCAGCATGTTTGAATAATTTCCAGGACCGTGAGAGTGAGTTGTCTGTTTATACATTGGAAATTCAGTATTCACCTGTAGGAACATTTACTTTTAAAAGAATAGGTGGCGTGTTTGTGTTCGATTTTCTCAGATCCCACCAGACTGTTGTGAAAAAAATATTTTTACGTTGAGAGGCTCTTTTATTGATAATAAGCTATATAACATCAGGCTCTACCTTAATAGAGGCAAGTAGGAAACATCCACGCGGGTTAATCATGAGGCAAAACAGGGTTCTTGAAACATATTGAAATATTCTTGTAAGTGTGTTTATACAATATTATTTATATTTTATCCTCGTGGTTTTCTTGACTCTTTGATTGATAGTTAATTTCTAATACCCATATCAACTCCGAAAAGTAACACCATAGAACAGGCTCTACTGAGTTTAGAATCAGAGGACCGTGTGTGAGATGTCTCGAGTAGAAAAAAACAAATGCTTTCCTGATATCAAAGAACAAACCACAAATGGTTTTTAGTTTATTTTATAACCAGCCCCCCAGTGTTTCACGGGCATCGCATACCTTATCAAATATATTGCAATTCCTTGCTCATCCTACGGGAACATTAATTTTTTTCGGGAGCCTATGTTAATCCAAGGTATCAGCTACGTACATATGGAATTTCATTAAAATTGATAAAGCCATTTGAACACGAAGAAGTAACAAACAAACAAACACATATAGTCACAAACTTTGGCCATTTAATATTTGTTAATAAAAAACTTAAAGAAAATTGTTAGATAGGATTTTAGTTACGGCGCATATAAGGTTTTTATTTTCTAGAAAGAGGGGGCAAACGAGCAGATGGGTTACCTGATGGAAAGTAACTACTGCCGCACATGAACGCCTGCAACTCAGGAGTCACAAACGCCTTGTCGGCCTTTAAGGAAGGAGTACGCTCTTTCTTTGAAGGTTCAACAGTCGGACACCTGCATCTTAAGAGACATTTCGACCGCTCCGACTCACCGGTAGGTGTGGTGACGGATTGAGAATAATAGGTGTGATGTTATATTATAGCTTATATCATTTCTCGATAAATGGGGTATCCAACACTAAAAGAATGTTACAATTTGAACCAATAGTTCTCGAGGATCATAGATATTACATTGTTCTACTTCATGACAAGTATCGCTTGAAAAAGATTTAACTTTAATAACACCAATGCATTATAAGCACCTTTACTAAATATAACTGGTGTATCCGTGTACTTTTTTGCCATCTTAGGTTTATAAAATACTAATACCGAAGAAATTCAAAGCATAACATTTAGTTAAGCACCTTTTAATTTTACCCCCAAAAACGTTTGTCAGTAAGTTGGTTTATAATTCATCGCTTATTTGCTTTAATAACACGGACGGAACGAGCTTACCAGCTAACAATATTTACCCCGATTCTGGGGTAATGTTTGCACTAATTTGGGGTAACTTCAATAGAAACTTTTACGCGATATTCGAAGTTTTTCGTTTGTTCAACAAAGTATATAAAGATTTTAATTACATTGTTCTTTGCTTTGGTGGTTATAATTGCCTTTATTTTAAGAGAAAAAAAGAAATGCCTTTGTATGGGTACTGTTTTTGACCTGTGCAGACACCATTTAGGGTGTTTTTTTTTTTTGAAATCGTTGTGTAAATGTTTGCAATGTTTTTCGTAGGGTTCGAGTATAATGATTATATATAGTGTTGTTTGCTTAAGATTATCGTTCCGTCTATGAACCGAAGTGAAAGGGTTAGACCGCTCTTTTAAATAAGATCGAGTAAAATACCGCAATTAACGATAGAGTGGCTTTTAATAATTTCCTGTAGACTTCTATGGTTTTGTATGGTGGTACTTTTTTTTTTAAATTAAATAACTAGATAACTAGATATATCATCAGACATCATTCTTACTACGATAAATGTAAACAAAATTAAATATTATGGCAAAAAATGTGCGTCCAATCCTTGCAAATAAAACGATATTAAAATAAAAACGACTCTGATGAAAATGTATATTACATAATATTTATTATTATTATTATTTTTTACTGCCTCGATGGCGCAGTGGTAGCGTATGCGACTGCTGTTCTGAGGTCTCGGGTTCGATTCCCGGGTCGGACCAAACGTTTGTATGATCTGCAAATATTTGTTTTGGAGTTTGGGTGTTTTCTATGTATAATATCTATGTATTTAAAATCAGATCAGTCAATCTAGCTTTCATAGTACAAGCTCTGCTTAGTTTGAATCTAGATGGCGTTGTGTGTTAAATGTCCGCAATATCTATTTGGATCGCCAACAAATGATACACATCTATATTTAATGCACTTGTAACTATTGAGTTGTAGGTGTCCATAGGCGTCGGTAGTCACTTACCAATAGATGACTCACATACTTGTTTGACTCCTCTACCTAAGTTGGTTTGAGTATGTATACCAATATTCAGTTGCCACATATAACTAGACAGTGATATCCCAAGTGAACACAGTAGTACCATGTTTATTTACAAAAATATACCAAAAGCCAGAATTTATTGAATATTAATCCAATACAAAAAGTGTAGATTTGATTTTCATTCGTACAACCCTGTTAAAAGCTGCCGAACGTTTTGACCGCAAAGTGCATTTAAAATAAATAGAGTGAGTATGGGAGTGTAGGAGGGGAGGATGTACATTAAACTCACTTACCAATAATAATACAGGGGATGAAAACGATAGATAATATTTTTGAGGAACGAATTTGTGTATTTTTAGAGTGAAATTCTGTATACGGTAAGAATACATTATATCGTTTGACAGTTCTTTATTAGGTTAAGGAAATACATTTAAGAATGTAAATAATATCACTAAAGAAATATCCGAATACAAAAATTTACCCAAAACCAAAACATAAGTAAGCAAACATCCAACTAATACCATTATCGCCAAGTCCAATTAATTAAAACAACAAAAAAAATACTTGGGGATAGTTGCCATGTGTGTCGGAATACGCAGGACAACAGAACTGCAAAGAGAAGTAAAACTTGAAACAAATCCTATACCAACCGGACTGGCAGGCGTGGTATATTAGGCCAAAAACCTTTTTCTAAGGAGAGGCCTATGTCCAGCAGTGGACTATTATAGCCTGTTGTTGATAATGATGATGTGTTGGAATATGATTTGCAATCTGGTCAACTTTTGCTACCGTTAAGTTGAAGATGATTCAGAAATCAGTGAAAAAGAAAAATACAACATACCCTTTTGATGCGATTTCTTTGCCGTATATACTAGCTTTTTTCCCCCGACTTCTTCCGCGTGATGGTCGACATCAGATATCGTAGTAATTATACTGAGAGTTTGGAATCGATATGTTAAACAAAATAGTTCCCCATACAAACTTTTTGAGGGTAGTTTTGAAAACATTGTAATAACGTTTCTTTTTACTTTTAATGTGAGTTTGAAAAAGCTACTACCTAAAATAACGAAATTTCATATAAATTTACCACAGCCATTTTGCACCCTTAGGCGTGGAAAATCCCTATGTCATAAAAAAACAGACCAATGCGTTCAGATCTTGGCTTCTTCTTATTGAACCTCACCAGTTATCATTATCATAATAGATTTTCTATACACACAAAATCACTTGTCTTGAGTACCTAACCGATTCATGAACGCAGACCCTATGCCGCTGGGGCTACGAACTTGAAATTTGGCAGCTGATGCTTTTTATGCTTTAAGCACCCACTTAGAAATAACTTTTGGCAATTTCACACCAAAAGGGTTAAAATAACGGATGAACGGTTGTATGGAAGTTCGTCAGTTTCAAAGTTAGACATACACAGAAACAACTCGAGCGAACCTGCGGACAATAGCTAGTCATTTATATAATCTAGTCAATCGTCAAAGTATTTACTTAGAATTTACTTAGAATTCCAAAGACGACTAGGCAAAATGTTTCAAAGTTTTATGATTCACATGAAAGATTTGTACATTAAGTAAATAAAGTTATTTTACATAATTATATTCAAAGTACATCAATTAATCCCCGTATGCCAATTAAAGTTAGAGGAATAATTAGGAAAATCTTGTGCGCAACAATTCAACCAAAGTACGATTCGTACGTTTAATTATCAAAATATAGCATTGAGCTGCGCAGGGATGGGGCTTAACGGATGACTGTGCTCTATCGACAGCGTCGATAAAAATAATTATTAGAGCAAAGGTTACGCAGACTCGGCTTATGTATTTATTTAGAAAATTGTAGTTAGATGCAGGAATAACCTACCTACCTAACCTACTTAATAGTTTTTTTACCAAGGTTTTTAATTCGGATAAAATGTTTTAAATGTGAGTTACAGGATATCTCTTCGGGTTTCACGATTTATTTAAAAAATAATTTAGATATCATTTTTAAGGAACCTTTTTTTAAACACTGAATCATTAGCGTTTATATTGTACTCATAGTAATACTTAC
Source organism: Arctia plantaginis (assembly GCA_902825455.1). Classification (NCBI taxonomy): domain Eukaryota; kingdom Metazoa; phylum Arthropoda; class Insecta; order Lepidoptera; family Erebidae; genus Arctia; species Arctia plantaginis. Next base: position 2,588,216 of record CADEBD010001048.1, on the reverse strand, counting down.
CACTTTAGACCTTTTTTTTTATTCCGTGCGGAAATCCCCTCGGATACCACCTATCGGTGGCATGTCGGGCTCAAACCGACTAAAACCGCACGCCGTCTCGGGTACTAATAGCCGGGGAACCAGGTATAGCCTAGAAAGGAAGTCCCTGGTGCCCCGACATACCTCGGGCCATACGAGTACGATACACAGACGAGTAGACGACCCCCCCGTGTGGGAACCCCATGTTCCCTCTGCTCCCTGGAAGCGAGCGCGCTTCGCAACGCGCTCGCCGCCACCCCGGCCTGCTTCTGCTAGGGTGACAGATGGACCACTTTAGACCTAACATTAATTAACTGCAATTGTTCAAAACTTTTATTTTTAAAGGAATTGAAAACTTATTATTTTATTTATCGATAATAAACTTAATTATTGTTCAATAGATTAGAGTAGATATTCATAATTTAATCAAAAGTTGTAATTATATGTATTTCACTACAAATGATAATTTCTTCATACAATACTTGTTATTCTGGTAATGTTAAATTTTAAACAAAGGCAAGTATGCTTATAGTTGCCTTTGTTACAAAGGATTAAGTAGGAGAGTCCATCCATCATCCTCTTCTTCATCACTTTCTGTCAGATAAAATGGGAAATGAACCTATACCAAATTATCAATTATTAAAAGCAATATTTTTAATATTAGTATCGATACTGAAACAATCACTAGCTAATCGATAACTGTTACGGCTATTGAGGTGTGGGGGAGCGAGTGTATCGGGAACTGGACCCGTTATACCCACCTGACTGTTACTTGCAAAATTCTGTTGGTATTAACAAAAATCATTGCTTTTAATCGAAGGGGTGGGAGAGAAACATCTGTTTACGTATTGTATTGTACCGCTCAGAGTTGGGGGAAGCAAACGCGCCTAAAGTAATATTGAGTTTGTTGAAATACACAATTTTCCGTATAATCTGTATTTTGTTCTACCCTTTCATATTTTAAGTACTGGGTTCCCTAGGTTTTACTTTAGAGAAAAAAATACTGAGTGTTTATGACAATTATTTGAGGGTGTTGGAAAAACACAGAAACATTAGATTATGCACCAGAACCGATGAATTTAATTTTAGTATGTCTGAAGATAAAAGACATTGATTACTATCGAATATTTGCTGAAAAAGATTGGTTGAAGAAGTAAAATTATAAGAAGAAATATAGATATTTCAGAGCGGTGTCAATTGAACGCGAATGTAGTGACCCAAACATAAGAAGCATACTGAGGTTTAGAAAGATATAAAAATTAAGTTCAGAACGAATTTCACAATAAATGAAAAAAATTCAAAAGTTTTTAGCAACTCTCATAATATACACTGATTTAATTGGGTATGTTCTAAAAAAAGGCTCATCAGAAGTACCCGAAACCGAAGGGCTTGTATGACACTAGAATAAGCTCTTGAGATATGTACTTGTACAGAAAAGAAAACAATTATCGGGCTGTAGTATAAACATATAATTATGTATAAACAAATCAAAACAAAAGTAAGTGGCCAGGAGTACAATGGCTAGCAGTGATATGTCGAGTGATAGAGGAGAGTGGAAGAAGAAATCTCTTTGGGTGGCTCAAATTAATTTAGGATATAGGTGAGAAGATGCTGATCATGAAACATGTAAACAGATATAAGCAAATAAAGAAATAAAGAAGACCATTTGTTAGAAATGAATAAACATCTTTAGTAGACACGCTTTCAACCGATACCTCTTAGAACTTCATCTGAATCAAGCCCATAAATTTGAAACATCGAAAACACGATCACATCACTAAAATATAGATCGATATTCGTTACTAGGGCTACAGACGGCGGGACGCTCTCTATACATAGCTGTCTGTGTGCCGACTGTACCTGTTTAATTAGTTTTATATTTCGACTTGAATGCTTTATGTTTTAAACTTTGATGTGAGCCAGGTAGGCAGAGCTTTAAATTTACATACGGATCCCGTCGAATGTATAATTATAATAAGTACCTATATTTAATTTCCTCGTGGGATATTTGCCGTGAGAGAGCCACGTTACGGCACAAATGGGCCTGCTCGAGCGGAGTGATACCACGGCCTCTCAGAAAACCGGTTTTAAGCAGTTCTTCCATTGCTTTTACCGAGTGATTGATGTTACCGAGACAATCCCCCCTCCTGATTCTAGAGAGAAGGACTCAAAGACAGCAAGTTGTAACTCTTGAGGGGCATGTATCCATCAGCGGCGGTAGTCAGCTACTCACCATCAGGTGACCCCTCTTTTCCTTTATCCCCTTATACCATAAAAACGACGGCTTTCGACGATCTGCCTTCACAGGATCCTGAATTTCTTTGATCACATAGCTAGAAAAAAGCGACAGCCTCTAAGCTTTTTTCTAAGAGAAAGGATATCTATGCGCTAGACAGATCAGATCTGCAACGCCGCCTCCGAAGTGGTCTGCAAAGCTAAAGGCCGCATTGGATGGAAGGCGATCATCCCAGGAATGATTTGCAGAGGTCAAGATTCTCAGGATTGGACATAATTACAACGACATTATACATCTTATAAGTAAATCATTTTTCAATCACGCATATAGTCACGCCTGATTTACTGAGGGGAAGATAGATGCGTTTAAATTGCCCTTAATTTAGGAACTAAGTTTTAGTCCTACTTAAGTGATAGGATAGGCTAGTCAATTAATGTTACTTATTCAGATGGTTTGTGGAGGATGAGCAAAAGTCTCAAGCAGATTTGGTATGTCTATCAGTGTTAATGGCCTAGAAAAAAATGTATAAGTCAATTTTATATTCTACTAGTTGTACCCTACGACACTTCGCTGTGGCACACTGTGGTTCTGTTGTATGTCGTGTCAATTTGAATTCTCTTTTCTATGCTCTGCCTGACAGGGTTCATAATTGATTCCTAGCTTAAGTTTTTACCAACTGTACAATTTACAATATGGAAGCAATAAATTATTGAGTGGTAACGAATTAAGAATACGGAGTGTCACCATCCCTATTGAACCCGTAGGTGTCGTAAGAGCCAACTAAGGGAGCAAACTACGCAAGACAACAGCATTGCAAAAAGAAGGATAACTTGACCAAACCCTATACCAACCCGTCTGGCCAGCGTGTTCAGTGGGCCAAAACCTCCTTTCTAAGGAGAAGTCTATGTCCGGCAGAGGACTAGTAAAGGCTGATGATGAAATTATTGAATATTGAGTTTTTAAGCGTACACAAACCAACTTAATATTTTTCTGTTACACATACAGTTACACTCGTGTCTCTATCCCCGACTTCGGCGTTATAATTTTGTTTTCACGATATCGACTGTTCTCGTAGTATAGATATTTGTGTCTATAAATAAATCTATTTGACCCCTATGTTTAATACAATGTTGACGCTATTGAATATATAAATCAATAAAAATTCACAAAACAAATCGTGTAGTCCGTGTGATGGCGGATTAAGGATACGGTACGGAGTATCACCACCCCTATTTATCCCGTGGCTGTCGTAATAGCAAACTACACAGGACAACAGCACGGCACAGAAAAGGAAAACTTGAAACAAACTCTGTGTGGTATGTGGTATAGAAGGCCTATTTCCAGCAGTGGACTACTAAAGGTTGCTGATAATGACATTAATCTTAAACAGTTACTTATTGTGCTAAATATACCTATAAAACTGAGTCTAAGGGTTTATTAACTTTGTATAGATTAAAATTAAAATGCTCAATGTCTCTATTTTTGATAAGACTTTTTTTTATGAAAGACTACTCCTCAGCTAGGAATATATCCTGTGTCGCGGGGACTTTACTGACATACGGACACAAAGAACACAAACAATTTCGGGATTACACAAAGTTCCCATCGATCCTTCAACACCTAGCGCAGCAAGGTGACCGCTTAAATCACTACGCCATCATTGCAGTCAGTTAGTTACGATTTAAAACTAATCTCCGAATGAATCACTCATATCTATTTCGCTTCAGTATTCTTAATTAGAAAAATATAAGACACCAGCTTCGCAGAACCGCAACCTCAAGTAAGATTACAAGATAAACAACGATATAAGTATACTTAAAGTCGTGTACGTTTGTCCGTCACCATTTAAATAACAAGAATAGCTGTGGTCATTACAACAGTATTCTTTGTTGGCTGAGTCTGACACCGCCCGCGCCGACAATCGCCGCCAAGATTAGATAAATACGGATAAGAAGTTCTGGTTATTATGTCGTAAAGTTTAATAAAGTGCTCAGTGAATTCCGGAATGATAGTCATTTTTTTAATGGACTAGTGACATATAAGACTTGTATTCTTATACCTATTTTTATTTTTTACATTCCAGATGGCCGTCAACTAGTACTTGTCCCTCTAGAATTTAAATGCTTGTCGTAATTACATTAATACTACAAGAGTTTTTTTTACATGTGGAAATCCCCTCGGCCCGGCCCCCCACCGTCTAAAACCACACGGTGTGCCACTCTGCGCCTGGAATAGGAGGGATCCGGGGACTGTTGTTATTAGGACATCCTGATAATACACTACAAGACTACCTTCACCTATCCAATATCAAAGAATCTTCTTTGCCCAGATTGCAAACAGCCTCATCATCGATGCTGCGTCATTTCACTCAATTCAAATTATAGACTTTGGAAGGATTAGACGTGGTCAGTTTTGACTAGTATTTATTATACTCGTAATAATTGAAGTAGTCTGTTGAAATTTTTCTACTAAAACCTGTATTTTTAGACGTTTAACATGCTTTTTTGAAATAAACATATATTATTAATTTTAACTAGTAACGCCTCCTTTCTAGGGAGAGGTCTATGTCCAGCAGTGGACTAGTAAAGGCTGTTGATGATGATTAACTTTAATAACAACTTAGTCGAATATCAGATAATTCTCAAGGGTTAATCCCCTCTCCTTAATACTTTTGAGCCGAGGCACTAAAAGTCTGCCCACACATTTGTTTCAATTAATTTGACTTTTGACTCGGTGGTGTAGTGGTAGTGCATGCGACTGCTGAGCTGAGGTCTCGGGTTCGATTCCAAGGTCAGACTAAATGTTTGTATGATCTGCAAAAACTTGTATTGGTGTTTTCTATTAATAAAATTTGTGTATTTATAAAAAAAAAGTATTTAAGAATTCTATCAGTCAATCTAAATTTCAAAGCAGTGTCAGATGTCCGAAAATATTATTATCATTATTATTACTCATACGGAGTGTCACCACCCCTATTCATCCCGTGGGTGTCGTAAGAGTCGACCAAAGGAGCAAACTACGCAGGACAACAGCATTGCAAAGAAAAGGAAAACTTGACGCAACCAAATACCAAACCGTCTGACAAGCGTGGACCTCCTCCTCCTCGCTTCGGTTGCCTCAATGCTTAGGGTCGTGACGCAATAAGAGTTTGCTGTGGATCACTTGACGCCACCCGTTCCTATCGGCCGCCGAATGTAGAGCATCATGGACGGTGGTGTCAAGAGTAGTGCGGATCTGGTCAGTCCAACGTGTCGGGCATCTGCCTCGGATCTTTTTCCATCCACTTTGCCAGTGACCAATGCCAGTGGCCGAAGTATTCCAGAACTCTACGCAGGCAGATGGTAGAAAGCCTTGTCTGTATCATGAGTTCTTGCAGGATTGACACGTTGGTGCGATGTGCAGTCCAGGGAATATTTATAATTATTAATATTTCGCCAGCACCAATATAGTGTAGTAGGTCAAAACCTCATTCCTAAGAGGAGGCTTATGTCCAGTAGTCGACTATTAAAGGCTGGTTTTGATTTGTTCTGTGTTATTTATTGTTAATAAAATATGTATTTAGTTAATAATGTTGACCACAGCACAGGCTCTGCCTAGTTTGGGATCAGATAAACGGCCGCGTGAGAAAATTGTAAAATTATTATGATTATTTATAAAAAATACATTGTCGTGTCTATACATTCTAAGCCCTGCAATCAAAATGAAAGACCGTTCAAATTCAACAATAGAAATTATTGTTGCCTATAACGATGATCTACCTACCTATATCCAAATACATTTTATCGATTCGATTTATCGATATAATCTATCGATGACAGGTACACTGCGATATTCGGCTCTTGATATTAGTTAATATGGTATTAATCGATATCTTTTGAGTCATTCAACATGTTTGAAATTCTTTCTAATAAATGTTAATGTGTATTTGTTTGTTTGTTACGCTTTTACGCCTTAACCACTGTTATGATGATCAGTATGTGATCATCATAAAAAATCAATTGTGATAAGGTAATAATTTTTTATTTTGAGTGGTATTCATATTTGTAAAGATTATGGGGACTATACGTGTGTGTTTTTTGGATGTGTACGACTCCAGTGATTTTATTTCGAGTGCGACCGGTTGCCATCCCACCGGTCTTCCGGTGGTCTGAGAGGATTTCCCCATAAAGAAAGGGTGTACCTGACTTGGTTCGTTTCTCAAGGGGTCAAGTTACCCGTCAGACACTTCATTATTCTTGAAATACACTCATTAATACAACCTATATCTTGTATAAATACTTTCTAAGAGATACATAGTAACATGTAGGCTAAGTTTCATTCAGAAAAAAGAGTTGTTCCCTAGAAATAATATAGTAAAATAAATTAATCGCGAGCCTAGCCGCGGGGGAAAGCTACTACACATATTAATAGGAACTTCGTAGAAATTTCACAATTAATCTAGGACAGGCACATGAGAACTTGCGATCTTTGAGAGCGCTTCAGAGAAGACCTTAGTAAAGAGAAACTTACTGGAATTTTACTGTGTGATTTTCTGGCAGGAGCGAGATTGAGTTTTTGAAACTTTGCTTAGATCTTCGGTAACCTTACTAAGTCGATAAAAAGCCACGAAAGATATGCTTAACATCGATTTCACTGCTTCGGTGGTGCAGTGGTAGCGTATGCGACTGCTGTGCTGAGGTCTCGGGTTCCATTCCCGGGTCAGACCAAATGTTTATAATCTGAAAATATTTAAGTTTCGGAGTTTACAAAATAAAAGAATATTATTATTAGTAATAATAATATTTTCACACTTTTCACACAAGGCCGAAGTTGTACTATGGTAACCACACTGCTGATAAACATACTGATATATTTCTAAATACATACATATTATAGATAAAGTATAACCAGACGCAGAACAAATGACCGTGCTCATCAGGCAGTCATTTGTCCTGGATGGGTAAATATTCTATCAGTCAATCTAGCTTTAATAGTACAAGTTCTGCTTAGTTTGAAACTAGATGGCGTTGAGTGTTAGATGTCCGAAAATATTAATGGTATATTTTGGCACAGCACAGCACAGCTCTCCCACGGCTAATAGTGGTTAAACCTTAAATATAATAACTCGATATATCTCTGCTGCTATCTGCTGATAAACATACTTATAACTTACTAATTACATGCGTTAATATTTGAAAAAAAATGTCTTTTCTCTGTTCATAATCGCAAGTCTCCTAAAGTTATTTACCGATCATTTTGATTTTTAACCGACTTCAAAAAAGAGATGGTTGTCAATTAGTATGTTTTTTTATGTATGTTCGGGCTATCTCTGTTATATACGGACGGATTTTTACCTTTTTTTTTAAGATTTATACCGAAATGGTCACATTTAAATTTTATATAGATCTATAATAATAATAATAATAATAATACTAATAATAATAATAATAATAATAATAATACTTTAACTAGCAACACTTACCTACATCAGTCGGAATTTCTTCACATTTTCGAAATAAACAAGTTTTCTATACATTTACAATCCCGTACAATCATTAAAAGCTATTAAACTGTATTGAAATGGATCCTTTTTATGAAAATATAACACAAAACCGTTTTAAATAAATAATATATATAGATATATGTTGATAGTAAGACATGACGTTTAACGTCATGTCAAAATACAAAAAATATTGAAAATGAAAGAAATTAGAAATTCGACTAGAAAATGTTAACCCGAGCTAGATCCAGAGCACTGACAACATCCCCGGACTCGTCGCTCCGCTCCGTCTTGCCGTCCCCGGAAGCTACAACAGAAGTTCCGGCCGTGGCTGAGGCGTCGAGCTCAACTTCAAGCGACGAGTTTTTCTCTCCGCCGACGTCGCCAACACCTGTACGTCGGCAGGGGAGAGGCCGGCCACCGACCAGCTTGGGATCCCGAGGACTACTGACCTCGAACAGGGTCCCCGCTACCGGTGGTGATGTGCGCCGCATGAAGTGGACAAAGTCTATTAATGAAAATGTCATGCGGGCATATTATCGGGCTACAGAGGTGGGAACGAACCTTACTGCGTACCGTGTTCGACTAGTCTCTTTGTTTCAGGAGCTTGAACCAGCTGTCAACGTATCAGCACAACGATTGTCGGATCAAGTACGAGCTATACAGCGCTGTCATCTGCTGGATGATGCAGTACTTGAGAGGATACGCTCTGACATACGGAATAGCTTAATTATCCCTTCTTCGTCACACACTGTGGATTCGGTAGCCAACAGCACACCTCAGTTGGCATCATATACTGATGATATTGATGAACTAGTGGAGAGTGAAGTTATATCCGTAAGTACCCAATACAATGATAGGATAAGGAGTGCTTTGGAGGATGCGATTCTGGAATACCGATATTTAAATTGCAATGATAGGCCCCGGTTATTCCGTTTGCCCATTCATAAACGAAATTTAGTGCTGGTGGGTGCCCTGGATTCGTTATTGCCTGAATATTTAGATAATAGCGAAGATCTTAGTGATACACATTCTATTCTATATTGTGCGGCTATTGCAGTTTGTCGAGTAGCTGGTGTTAAAATAGCTAACAATGTCACTACTACTCGACCTAAATCTACTGTACCAGCTTGGCAGTATAGAATTGAACGTCGTATTACTGAGACCAGGACACTCATCGGTAAGCTTATTAGCTACCGATCAGGGAATATGCGGCCGAGAGTGATGCGCTTTGTGAAACAGGCATTCTTGGGGACTACCATTAGTCCTCAGCAGTACATGTCATGTGTCACAGAGCGCATAGACTTTCTAAAGCAGAAAATTTATGCATGGGCAAATAGGATAAGACGGTATAAAAAACGAATAGATCGGTATAATCAGAATCGGATGTTCCAAAGAAATGAGAAGTGGGTGTACCGGAAATGGGAGGAACCGGATCCATGTGTGGGTGATAGGCATTTGCCAGATGAAAATGTCACAAATACATTTTGGCGTAACATCTGGTCGGTGCCTGTCACTCATATAGAAGGTGATTGGTTGCAGGATGTCAGACGCTCATGTGAGTCTATAACACCTATGGAACCTGTTAAAATTGATAAAGATGATGTAAGTTGTGCAGTTCGTTCATTACCGAATTGGAAATCACCTGGTCCAGACGGACTGCACAACTTTTGGCTTAAGTGGTTCCGAAGCTCACATGCGCGTTTGGCATCTCAATTCCAGGCAGCTTTGGATTCGGGTTCATTACCCCAATTTTTAACCACTGGCATAACCCACTTACTCTATAAGTCTGGTAGTGTCATGGATCCCAAAAATTTTCGACCTATTACATGTTTACCTACCATGTATAAACTTCTAACATCTATTCTGAGACTCAAAATTACTTTACATATTAATAATAATTCGATTATGTCAGTTTCTCAGAATGGATGTAGAAGTGGGACCCGTGGCACTAAAGACCTCCTTATCATAGACATGACCATTAGCCAACAGGTACGTTGTAATCGTAAGAGTTTGGCGACGTGTTGGATAGATTATAAGAAGGCTTATGACTCGGTTCCACACACATGGCTTTTGAAGGTGCTGGAGTTGTATAAAATTGATACAACTCTGTGCACTTTCTTGAAGTCATGTATGGGGCAATGGAGAACGGCACTTCGCTATCCAGGATGTCGGCAGACAGCGATACACGATGTACTAATAAAGATCGAGCGGGGTATATTTCAAGGTGATAGTCTGAGTCCCTTGTGGTTTTGTCTGGCTTTGAACCCTCTTAGCACTTTATTAGAGGGTTCAGGGTTAGGCTATAGGTTGCAGAAAGATGATCAAGTTATATCTCACCTTCTTTATATGGATGATTTGAAACTGTTAGCCTCCAACAAATTACAATTGACAAAGTTACTAAAGGTGACGGAAAACTTTAGTAATTCTATCAAAATGGAATTTGGTGTAGACAAGTGTGCAGTCATGTATGTAAAGAAGGGTGTGATAGTTGAATCTGAAGGAATAGAGCTTTTGGATTCAACAAAACTCAGATCTCTGTCTGCCACTGAAACTTACAAGTATCTGGGTATATCACAGTCGTTGGGAATACCAGAATCTAACATGAAACAAACATTGCAGGAACGCTTTTTTGGCCGCTTGAAAAAAGTACTTAAAAGTCTTTTATCAGGGGGCAACAAGGTGCGAGCCTGCAATGGTTGGGTCATGCCGGTTCTAATGTATTCCTTTGGTATACTTAGATGGACTCAGACCGAATTAGATGCCCTTGACAGGAAAGTCCGCACACTGCTGACTGCATCCCGAATGCACCACCCACGTTCATCAGTTATGAGATTGTATATCCCGCGAAAGCTTAGGGGTCGCGGTCTATTAAATATCAAGACCCTACATAATCGCGAGGTATGCAATCTCAGAGAATATTTTCTACATACCGACGTGGGAGTGCATCGCAATGTAGTTGCAGTGGATACCGGCTTCACCCCGCTCGCTCTGGCTAAAGAGAATTGGCGCAGACCTGTAGTACTTGGTGTTAATGATCGCAGGGAAGTATGGAAGGGCAAAGAGCTCCATGGTCGGTTTTATCGGGCCCTAAACGGGTCCGATATAGATTTAAAAGCATCTACGACTTGGCTACGGCATGGTGATCTCTTTGGAGAAACTGAAGGTTTTGTTTGTGCGATTATGGACGAAGTTATCATGACGAATAACTATCGGAAATATATCCTGAAAGATGGTACGGTTGACGTCTGTCGGGCATGCCACCGTCCTGGCGAATCAATCAGGCATATTATTTCTGGTTGTTCTCGTCTTGCTAACGGAGAATATTTGCACAGGCACAACCAAGTAGCCAGGATCGTACACCAACAGCTTGCCCTTAAATACCATCTTGTGAATCTAGAGGTGCCATACTATAGGTATGTGCCCGACCCAGTTCTCGAGAATGGTCGGGCCACGTTGTATTGGGATCGATCTATTATCACAGACAGGACTATTGTTGCCAATAAGCCTGATATTGTGTTGATAGATCGATTAGAGCGCCGCGCAATGATTGTTGATATCGCCGTTCCTCATGACGAGAATCTCGTGAAAGTTGAAAAAGAAAAACAAATTAAATATTTGGATTTATCTCACGAGATTGTCGATATGTGGAATGTTGATTCAGTGATCATTGTTCCGATAGTCGTATCTGCTCATGGATTGATAGCCAAGAGCCTCGACCAACACCTAAAGAGGCTCACGTTGGATGGCTGGATCAAGGGTCTGATGCAGAAGGCAGTCCTCCTTGACACGGCTCGTATAGTGAGGAGGTTCCTATCTTTGGAGTCCTAACCACCGGTGTCTTGGTCCCTGTACCCGATGTCGGTGGTCTACTATTTTTTATATTTTTAAATGTATTTTTTTATAAAGTGTATATTTAAAAATGTAAATAATATGTATATAAAGTAAATAAAGATAATAATAATAATAATTTTTATTTAAAGTAAAGATTTACAAAATTTGTTTAACAATGATAGCCACACTAGGCTTAGCCTGTATCGAGGCTATCAATACAAAAACGATTATACATTAGGACAGTATCAATAATATTAGAATTCTGATTATGAGTTTCTGAGACAGACAACGGAAGTGTTCAAAAAGTTACAGCAAATCAACCACGATTGCTGCTAGGTTTTTAGTGCTCTTTGTTCGTATTGTTTGAAGTCGGTTCAACCTTTTTTGTAAAATGATTTATTTTACATAACGTCATTACATTTTTTTATATAATCAAGAGACTCAAAATATAAACCAATTTTTGATGGTACTTATTTTATACGCTGAGGTACCTATTTGGATTGAGAAGAAAAGTTCAAAAGGGATGGAAAAATTATTTTTACACGAATTAAGCTGTGAATAAACATTAGCTATAAATAAATAACACGTCTTTGAAACAGAATATCATAAATTAAAAACTCACGACTCGTTACCTACGTAACTGCTTTAAACATACCTATAATAAGAAATACTTAAGTATTTGGATTAAATATTTATTAAAGCAAATAATAGTATTTATATAAACAATAATATAACAAGAAAGCCCGCTGTGTAAATAACGTGGGTGTTGTGAGGTGAGAACTTCTGTTAGCGTCCATGCACATTATATTTTTTCGTGAAAAAAAATAATGTAATGTAGAAAATCTATAAAGCTATAAAAAATAATATAATCCCGGACCCGACGATAATCCTTGATTATCGTTCGTATCCTGGAATATCGTTTATTAACAAGAGAACTGACATTTTAAACTTTTTGTTACAAACCAAAACAAATATTGTAAAACTAGGATTGTAATAATATGTATTTGGCATTTTATATTAAAAACAAATATACTTATAGATAAAAAATATAGAAAAATATGCTCACTAAATAACTAACAAAGACACAAAAGAAAAAAATATTTAAAACAAATATATTTTAAAAGGTAGTCTATCAGTCAATCTAGTTTTTATAGTACAAGCTTAAAACTAGATGGCGTTGTGTTTCAGATGTCCGATATATTTTTATTAATATTTACATGAGAGAGCCAGATTTCACATAAGGGACCAAAAAACCATGTCACAGTCACAGTCATGTCTCTTAACCTGTAAGTGTCTAAGAGCAGTGGTAGTTACCATCAGAAAATTCGCCTCTGTAGCATAATTTCTTTATTAAAGTATACTCGTATTACCTTCAGCATCATCAGCCTATCGCAGACCACTGCTGGACATATGCCTCTCAAATAGCACGCCACTTACATCGATTTTCGGCTTCTCGCATCCAGCTCTTGTCAGCCATTTTGCTCGTGTTATACTGGTAAGAAAACAGTGTCGTACACCTTAAACCATCTATTTTTTGCTACCTAAGTGATTCATTCTTACTCATAACTCAGTTATTAGTGAGACTAATATTAGCTGCAAGCAATAATTTCTTATGCTAATATTGAAAAATTATTTCGTAGTATTAAGATTTCGATCTTAATCATTTGTTTTTGTTTTACGTTGTGTGGGAATGACAAGAATACTCGCTTTGAGCTTTAAATGTTTGGCATTTCCTTTGGTAAATTTTTGAATATTTCGGCTTTTAGAGAGGTCACTATTAATAAAAGAATAAATTTGTAACTATTTTTAACTACATTTTTTAAATCAAACTTTTATGTTAGCCATCTATTGGGACTAATCCAACCCACACGCCCACTACTGTAATTCCTGTATACCAGGATCCACAGCAGTGACCCACGAACACACCGAGTTATGACACTCGGGAAGTCTCAGGAAGAAATTACTATTAACTGTCTTGGAATCCGCAACGAAATTAATCAGAAGAAAATTGGAGGAATTGGAAATACAGTAAATCCGCTTTCCTCCTTAGCAAAGCGGGAGACAAAATGAAGTAAAATAGACATACACCCTTTTAAACAGGGAAGCACCACGGCCACAAAATATTACGCGTCCTTGGTGAGTTATATTTGATTTCTATAATATGTATGGCAGAATCGCCTAAACGCTCGGAAATTCACCCTAGTAGAGTTGTTAGCCATCTCTAAAATATTTTGTGTGATCCACAAATTATTGTTCTGACTGAGTTTGGATGTTCTTTGTGTCCGTTTCATGTATGTTTGTAAAGTCCCCCGCGAGCGCAACACAGGACATATGCCATGTGGGAGTTACGACTGTGGGAGTAAAAAACAATATTCTTAAAATTTATAAATTTAATTTCATATACAAACAATTAACCAAATTCCATCAAGCATTTAGACTACAGAGCGCACCAAAGAAATATACAAACATAACCTACTCATTTCTGCGCAGTCGGGTGAAAAAAGTAATAGCAGAGCAGTAAATGAGCTAACAAAATGATCAGTGAAGAAGTTCAAGACAGTTCATAGACACTTTTCTAAGTTAAAGCTTGTGTGATGGACGTATTCCCGAGGGACACAATAAATAATTCATTTCCTATATTGATGTCAAACTCGGAGCCATCAATCTTAAACGAGATATTGTTCTTGTTTATTGGAGGGGAACTAACAATAGTTCTTGTTCAAAAAGGTGGGCTTTTATTAGAAAGATTGTAAGATGGAATTCCACTAAGTCATCAATAATCATCATCATCAAATCATCTTTTGTAGTCCACTGCTGGACATAGGCCTGTGCTTAGAAAGGAGGTTTTGAGCTAAACCTATACCACGGTAGCCAGACGGGTTGGTATAGGGTTTATTTCCGGTTTACCTTCTCTTTGCAGTGCTGTTGGTCTTACAACACCCATGGAATGAATGGGAGTGGTGACAATCGGTATTCTTAATCTATCACCACAATATGTTCTCGTTTATTGGAGGAGAACTAGCACTAGTTGTTATAAATAATTAAAATAGGTTAATATAATTATTATTAAAAAAGGTGGGCTTTTGTTACCTACATATGTTGTTTCTTAGATATGACTCGGTACAAGCATACGGTCGGTTTAAGGTTAAAATGACAAAATTCATCGAAGCGGTGGTCGAAAATTAGGTTACCATAAAGACGAATCGTAAAATGGTAAAATTACATACCCAAGCTAGTAGGTGCCGTATAAAAAATAGCGCGTCTGAGTTTGTTTATGGAGCTATGTGTTGCCAGAATCTAACTACCTTAATTATCGTATTTAAATCGACAGGTAGACAAAATGCAGTAATATAATCTAGCTATGGGTCGTGTTTAAATAATGCCATCAGTGTGTGTTGACAGCGGGAAATATTACATGGGTGAACGCAAGTATGGGACGCGGTTCCATTGTCCTAGAACATGAGAATCTAAATTTCGATTAGATTTAGTTTAATATGTTACTACACTTATTTTGTAATTATATATAATAATAATTGTAACGTAATCTAATCTAATTTTTGCATTATAATGAATGAATAAAAGTTCGCGAGTGAATACTGACATTGTAAATAGGAATCTTGAAAGCTAACGAGTTTTACGGAGTTTTAGCCATATTGTTCACAATCTGTTATCAAAAAATATTAGGTTTCTGATGACAAAAAATGTTTAGTGATAGATAACAAAATAACGCCTGCAAATTTTTTTCTTAACTTGCGCTGTGAGACCTTACTTTATATTAAACTAGTTTTTTCCCATGTCTCCGCCCGTGTGTATATCGGTTAACGCGGTAAAAAGTAGCCTATGATACTCGCTAATAATGTAACTATCCATTGGTGAATGAATTTTCAAAATCGTTTTTGTGGTTTAGCCGTGCAAGCGTAACAAAAAAACACAAACAAACAAACTCCCACATTTAATTATTAATTTCATGATTTTGAGTTATAAGAATGCTTTTTTTGTTTTTGAAGAAGAAACTATATAAGCCGTTGAAATAAATTGAGAACCTCTTCCTTGTTTGAAGTCGGTTAATAATACTCATATGGAACGACATACAACAACGAACACAAATACGACACATTCACATGGTAAATATCGCATCGTGCTACAATGCACACGCACCCAAAACCAGTTGGCACGGCTTAATCGTCCTCAGGATCTATTAGAGTGAAATATTTTAGACATTAGCATAACGTATGCCTCCTGTCCACAGCCGACATCTCTATCTTACTTAACTTAAAAGAAAAACTATGTCGCCATGTTTAAAAATCAGTTTTAAATATGCAAAATATTTTCGGTGGTATTTGATTTGTGGTTTTGTTAATGGACGTAATTTAGATTTGACAGGTGTAGTCTTCCATGTTTGAAAAATAGGCAAAGAGAAAATAGTTTGTAAACAGATTTTTTTTGGTTATTTATTGATAAGGCTAATGTACTAATTTCTTAACCGTGTTCCATGTTTAAAATTATGTATATACATGGAAATTAACGTAATCTAACAGATTTTACATATTTTTGAATTGTTTAACGTTTCTACCAGTTTGTAGTGGCCGTGGTCACTGGCTGAATGGCAATTATATTACTCTGCATACATACAAACACACTCACGTCCTTATGTGACTGGAGTGATGCCATTAAGCAGTTTTTTTCGTTCCTTTTCACCGAGTGAATAAGGTTCAACATCATCAACAGCCTTTAATAGTCCACTGCTGAACATAGGCGTCTTCTTAGAAATGAGGTTTTAGCCTACTATACCACGCTGCCTAGATTCTGGCGGTATGATCCAGCCGTCACCTGGGTCATACCGCCATACATCAGATCAGGATCTCTAACTACTTGGCACGCACACCAACATCATTTAAAACTTTTAGCTTTTTGAACTTCGTCAACATATAAACATTAAGTATTCCGTATACTAATATGATTCCGTACGCCATATTTGTTTATAAAGGGGTACAAAGTATTTTTGCACGTATCTATACTAATACTAGCTGACCCGGCAAACGTTGTATTGCAAAACAAAAAAAAATTAGGGATGGGTCACCCTTACCATTTAGGGGTATGAAAAATAGATGTTGGCCGATTCTCAGACCTACCCGATGTGCACACAAAATTTCATGAGATTCGGTCAAGCCGTTTCGGAGGAGTACGGGAACGAACATTGTGACACGCAATGATTTTATATACCTTTTTTTATATTTGAAATATCATTGGTGACACGAGAATTTTATATATAAGATTACTAATGCGAGAGTGTGTCCGTCTGTCTGTTACCTCTGCACGCTTAAACCGCTGATCCGATTTAGATGAAATTTGAAACAGAGATAGTTTAAATTCCAGGAAAGAACATACAATAGGGTAGGGTAAAAAGGGGTGGAAGCTTGTATAGTTAATCAATAACCGCTGAACCGATTCAGATGAAATTTAGTATTGAGATAGTTTGATTCGTTATAAAAGACATAGGCTACTTTTTACCGCGGTAACCGAAATACACGCGGGCGGAGCCGTGGGCAAAGGCTAGTTAACATATAAATTCTATAAATGGCCACAGAAATTAAGTAACTAAAACTAAATATAATGATCGTAAATCAATTTTTATACTACACTATTACTCAGATGTGTAGTCGAATTTCAGAGGTGTCAGTACAAAAACGTACAAACAGACAACTTGCAATATTACACCACGCCCGCTTCCGATGGACGGGGCTAGTGCTTTCACAGGGTGTGGTATTTATAGAATAGCCACATAAAATGTTTCATTTGCAGACTGGATCATTTCGAGCGTCTTACTTCGCAAAATGTAGATTTTTATGAACTCCAGTTTATTGTATTCTACCATGCACAAATATGTCTCCATACTAAAACAACTAAAAATAGAAAATTTTCAGCGTCTGTCTTCAACCTGCAAATATCGTATTATCAAATATTTCGAACATATTACTCGTCGAAATGATGACAGCGTTTAATTGGTGAAAAGAGACCCAGAGACAGAAGTCAGCGAAAATGGTCAGACAATAAGGCTGATCAGCTGGAGATAGATGCCAAACTACTGATTGCAACCGATGGAGACATATGGTTGTCGCGATCCTCAGCAGTGAGGGAACGATTTGGAAGAACAAAGTTATAATCGGTTGAGTTCAAAGTCTGTTCAATTATAGATAAAATTTTACTGATCAATAAAGAAACCAAAACAATTTGATGTCTAAACGATATCTAGTAATAGGTATTAGCTATATAAATAAAAATGGCTTTGACAAAACTCTGTTTTATAGATAAGTATCTGTTCTCAACAAGCCATTATTCATAGGCGAGCACACCTAGGCCGGGAGACCGAAGTAGGTAATTTAAACGAAAACCTTTGTTAAGCAATTCTTATATATATGTAAGCTAGCTAGGCTATTCACAGCTTTTCACAGAGTGAGTGAAGTTACCAGAACCCCCTCTCCCAGATTCTGGAGGGGAAGGGGCTCACTTGTGACTTTGGACTTGCAGGTTGAGCGGAGATAAATACTTACCATCACGTGACCAGTTTACTGGTTTGTCGCCTATAACACCAAAAAAGAAACAAATATTTGCTAATTTAAAATCGAATACATGACTAAATAATGGTCTACAGACGCAATTTGGCAATTTAAAACACAATTTTTTGATTTATATCTTCTCTACTAATTTTTAACTCTACAATCAATCGTTGATGCCTCGAAATGGCTGTTTCCGGTGGCCAGGCAAGATGGAAGGCGCTCACTTCCGGTCTACGTCAAACTTTGCTGTTAGAAGTAATATCAGTTCTGCGTTAACCTGTTATCGATATAAACTTTGAAAGAGTTTTAAAACACAGACAAACATACATAAATACACTCATACTAAGAGTTTATAATTTATCCTCTACCTTCGTGAAACTAACAATATATAAGTTCATGTTACTCAGATCATGCAGCGGAAAGGGTGCAGGTAAAGCAATAAAGTATTAAGGGAAGGTTTTCACAGAAGAAGAAACCTTCCGGGGGCGTTCACAGACTCTTAGGAGCGGTTTTGTATCAGGTATGATGCTTGCCCGTTGAGTGGCCTCTCATTGTCGTTTCTTCTCCTTTAAGACATCCTCTGCAAATCTGTCGCATTGATGGTGAATAGTTGTCGGTTCAGGGCTAAGTGTCCATCATTCAAACAACTATTCTCTAGTCTAGTCTCCCAAAAGTATCAATCGGCAAGTAAGCCGTGGTGTGACGTCACAAAGGGTATTCATGTGTTTAAAATATAAAAAAGAAGTGACATCTCAGAAAACATCAGACAACCAACTCTAGCACCGCACTCTCTTATTGGTCTAATCTAATAACGTGTGCTTCATCGGCCTCGTGCTACACATTTCCATCTCTTAATTCACTAATTCCAGCATAATAACTCAACTAATTAGCGAGAAAACTTTAATAAAAAGCGCGTTGCAGGAATAGAACTGTATTCGGCTTGTTCCAGTGAGTCGGAAATTTATTCCACTAGTCCTAGTGAGTTCAGGCTTGAGTACGCTGGTTCCAGTACGTGCCGTGATGCGGTGAAGTCCCCAGTAAGTTAGGGAGATATTCTTTTACACGTGAAGAATGCAATGTGCTATGCCTAGACTGTGCTGGTAAGGCCATAGAAGTAATCCAGGATGGAGCTGTCGCTGCAGACATGTAACATTCCTGTTGAGGTCAAGAAGGCTAGCTCAAACTTGATAACCACTCGTTGCTGTAGGAATGTATGCCGACGATTTCAAAGATCAAACTGCTGATCTGCTTCTAGGTACTTCTAATGACGTGGTAGTGGAAGGAACTTTCCTTTATACAAGTGAAGTGATGATACGTGATTCACACGATAGAGATAAAGAGAAAGGGTCACTAGTAAAATATAAAATGGTATCAGTCTTCAATCTTTGTCGTGATATACTCTTGAATTACTTTCAAGTTTTAGAACCGTTGTACGTTATTAGAGAACAAAGAATTAATGTTACAGAACTGACAAGCATCTCTAAAACTGAGGATAGGCACAAAAGGTTAATGGCTAAGGAAATGACGTCATCCACACCTTGTTTTGTTAACTGTGAATGGATGAGTGTATGTGAGAATATATAATTTATTGGTACTTAACTCAATACACAATAATCTTTTAAATTGAAAATATTTTAACAGATAGTTAATTATAATTGTGTTTAAAACTTATAGTGTAATATAAAATTTCGTACTTATCTAAGCTTATAAAACATTTATACTGCAAATTGCTATTTTCAATTAGCATTGTTAAAATATATTTATTAATGTACAGGTATATATAAAAAAAGGTACTTTGAAGTCATTTTATTCCTTCACTTTATGAGAAGTTGATATAAGAAACATTAGAAATGCATTCTACCATATAACTGAGATGATCCAGAGTGAGTTATAAAAAAAGTAGATACACAAAACATCAGGTGCGTTTCTTTATGATGTAGTAAATTTAGTATAGAAGCAAGGGATCTCCAATTATCACCGCAGTGGTGGTTAATGCTATCAAATCCACAGGAACTAGAATGATCACATGATCGTATGGTAAAGAGAACCCGGGAGAAAGAACTTCACTCGGAGTCAATTCGTCGCCGGTATATCGGGTACCAGAGGCGCGTTTTCTTCAGAGCTAGATAGAAAGGATTTTCCCTTCTCATTGCAGAAGAGCAAGAAGAAAGGTGGTACAAAAAAAAAAGGTAATAACTTTAATAATTAAGTAACAAGATACTTAAACATCTTGTTACTTAGCCTAAAATATTTTTCTACCTGCTTATTACTATCATCTTACCAAATGAACCGTATATTTATTTGAAACCCTGTAAATTTGCCTCACACCTCTCTCTTGCCTCTACAGTAATATACGAAACGTAACTCTCTCTTTCTATCTTCAGTAACTTATATTCTCCCTCTCAACTTCCGTTCACCTCGCGCGATTACACTTTCCGTAACGTTCTCGTCACGCATTCACCAGCTTACTTCCCAAGTCAAGCGTACTTAAAAAAGTTTTACTTCAAAAAAACAGTAAACTGTGAGCATTAATTATTAAAAATAAATACTGTATAAATGTTTCATAATGCCATCCACGAGGTGAAACCGATCAAAACACGCAATCAGTCGTCTCATTCAACCGTATAATGCCGTCCATCTTTTAACACTTCTTCGCTTTTGTATAACACAGGCCTTTTGTACGCACCTATTATCGCCTTAAGTGAGGACATTCATTACAAGATTTTGTTTCTGAATCCTTGGAATTTAATTCACAATATATATTTTTTATTTATTTTTATAATTTTGATGTTTTAACGTTGTTATACTGATGTTCTTATAGTTATACTGATCTTCTTCACTAGCTGGCCCGTGCAACTACGGCTGCATCACATAAGACAGAGATCTTAAAAGATAGATGCATAGGCTATCGCGGCCTTCTTTTAGAACTCTTTAAGAGGAATAATTCCGTCATACATGACTATTGAGTAAATTTAATAGCTTACGCAGCGTACGCTATTAAAACTCTTAAAAGAAAGAAATTTTGCCCGTTTTGTAACATTATTCATTGAAATTCTGCTCCTATGAGTCGTAGGGAGATGGTGTATAGCCTATAAGCTTCCTCGATAAATGGGCTATCCGACATTAAAAAAATGAGTTCAAACCTGTGATTCCTGAGATTAGCACGTTCAACCAATCAAACAAACAAACTTTTCAGCTTTATAATAATAGTAAAGATTGTAAATTTTTGATAAGGTCTTTTGCTTTTTGTTCAGTGATGAATAAGTAGGTATGGTGACACCGTATTCTTAATCTGACGGATACAACGACAGATCATACAATAACGTTAAAGAGGTTATTATTTATTTGTTCAAATACAGTATTCTCTACAATTATTAGTCAGATATGAATGATCCTTATTGTATTAAATAAAGCATTTACGAAGGAAAGATATAAGCTATAAAATATCCCACGACAACTAGAAGCAATTGTTTTAAACAAAATAATAGTTTTCTTTGCAAATTTACAATTTTATTCGTAGTTATCGAAGTGTCTATAATATAATCGACCCGTGAATGCCCCGCCTTATATAATATTTCGTCCCACCCTGACCCCGCATTCACACGACCCGCGCAATCAATCTGAGTGTATTGTATCAGATAATGGCGATAATAATATTATATTAATTCCCTATAGACATTTTTATTTCTGTAGCGATGTTAGGAACCAATGAATAAGACAAAACGAACAGTGTTCTGAAGGCCAATTATTAGGTATACATTTTCACAAAGTCGCATTTTTTGTTTATTTTTGTCAATATTTTGCTTGTCTTTTAATTTTTACGTTTAACCTATAGCCTATTCCAGACTTCAATCTGTCTCTTTGCCTAATTTCATCCAGAACCCTTCAGCAGTTTTGGCGTTATCGAGTAATAAACATTTACAGTGTTATTTTCGTGTATATTTTAAGCCCGACCGGGTTCCTGGTCCAAGAAGGGAAGCGTCGTGCTCTTAACACAATATTTATCCTGGGTCCAATCTTGGTCGGAATCCATGACTCGGCAGTTCTAACTGCTGAACCAACACACACTAGATCAACGTACACATTTGATTATTGTAATTGGTGAAACCGTTATAATTAAAGTAAATAAATTGAAAAGTTCCTCCTTAATAGTTCACGATGTGATTTAAAATGGCACAAAATTACATATCTATTTCATAATCGTTCACCCATCCCTGATCGCTTACTCTGTATCAATCTGGATACCCATAGACCCCTCTAACGTATCATAAATTCATAAACAACCGATCTGATATATGGCCAACCACATTTGCACTGTCGTGTAGGTCACCGGCTGAACTCAGATATACTTGATGGATAACTCCCCACGTTTATTAATGGCCCGCTATCACAACTTGATATAAAGGCTGTTATTTTTCTTGTCACTGATTAAATATCAATTTTAAATAAAGTCGGTTTAGTTACACCTTTTATAACTCAATAGCGGCTATGCCAATTTTTTAGTATTTTTATTTTATTGGGTTGGGTATGCGTGTGATGACGAATTAAGAATATGGAGTGTCACCACTCCTACTGAGCCCGTGGGTGCCGTAATAGCACTACAAGCAAAAGGACAACTTCAAACAAACCCTTTTTTTTTTTTTTTAACGTGTGGGAATCCCCCGCGGACCGTCACCCCACCGGGGTTTTTTTTTTTTTTTTTTTTTTTTTTTTTTTTTTTTTTTTTTTTCTAGTTCCTCCCACATAATAGGAGTCAGTATTTACAGTACAGTTCCATACCATTTCTCGCGTTTTTGCTTCTCGCACTTTCACGCATCATACCAACTATCACTCATGCCTGTCACTTCTTTATATGGGTGGGATTCCCATCTATTAACTAATCTATTCACTACTATTTCTTAACTCTAGTCGGGGTTTAGTTCAGTGATTTACACACTTTGTTTTTATTTACATACAGGTCTTAACTATATCTATAGGACTTATTCTATGTTCTTAATTTAATACATCTTATTCCTAGGTTACATTTCCACTTATTACTATCTACATGCCTTAATTTTACTACTTATATTTATGTCTATTTAATTATACAACTTTTCTTTCAACTTGTTTCTATGCTGCTCAATAATATACCTATTATACTACGACAGCATATTTATTGTGACCTTGTTTCATTCCTTTTTATCACTATCTTGGCGATTTTAATACAGTAGTTTAGCAATCTGTCTCTTTCGGCACTTAACATTATGTCTGCAATATTGGAAGCAACCATTTTGTGACCTATTTGGTGCTCGATATTGTACCGATCGTTTGAGTGTGCTGGGCACTCAAAAAGAATGTGGTGCACCGATTCTGTAGTTTCCGGGTCACAGACACACGACGGGTTCTCCTTGCATCCGAAACGACTCAGATACTCGGAGAATCCGCCGTGCCCCGTCATTATTCGTGTCTTGATGTTTGTGGCCTCGAACTGCCTGACTGTTCTGTACGCTAATCTAACGTCGGGCAGGAACATTTTTGTGATTGACGTGGTTGTTCCGGCTTTGTACCGTCCATCCCACTCGTCAAGGGTTGCACTGCGAATGCATCTCCTGACGAACGAGACGGGGCACAAATCGTAGTCCGGTCTGCGCTTGGAACGCAGCGCCGCTTCCCTGGCCAGCTCGTCTGCCCTCTCATTGCCTTCAAACCCTGCGTGTGCTTTAATCCAGAACAAGGTCACAGCCTTGTTCTGGAGAGACGATGTTTTTAAATTCTCTCGAGCTGTTACGGCAAGCGGGTGAAGGGAGCGAGGGTTTTGGAGAGTTTGGAGAGCAGCCATGGAGTCACTGTATATTCCAAACGCAGACCCGCCACGCACTGTTGTTTCGTGTGTTGCCCTACACAGCGCCAGCAGCTCAGCCTGGTACACTGTACAATAGTTTGCTAGACTAAGCTTTTTTGTCCCTATCTCGACCCCATCTTTCCACACTGTCAGAGCGGCCCCCACTTTATTTTCAATTTTACTCCCATCAGTAAAGATGTTTGTAGACCCTTTGTCACTCTGCAGGAGCTGTTCTCTATCTATAATTAGTTTTATGTCGGGGTATATGTGCTCAGCCGGGTGCGGGGCGTCTACGGCACGATCCATACGCTCCACCTCCCGATCCTCTAGCGCTCCCCAGGGAATACCCCTCTTGCTCTTGTATAGGAGAGCGACCTCACGAATCCGGAGGTCGAGGGGGAGGATCCCCGCCAGTATCAGTGCTGAGTTTAGGGATACTGTGCGGTAGGCTTTGCACAACTTTTGGGCTATCCCCCTTTGGATTGCATCCAGTTGCTTTCTCACACCTAGTTTGTTTGTGGCCGGTGCCCAAGCGCTAGCTCCATATAGTATAATCGGCTCGATGGTTGCCACGTAAATTATACGGATAACATCTGGATGCAATCCCCAGCTAACCCTTGCAGCCCTAGCCAATTGCTTGTATACCCCGACTGCCTTCCTGCAGGTGTTCGTGACGTGACTGTTAAAGGTCAGTCCTTTATCGATAGTGACTCCTAGTATTTTAATTTCGTTAGACGTTCCGATGCCGACCCCTCCCATGCTCAGCCGAGGGGTGTCGTATTTAAGTTTGTTCGTCATGGTCATAGCCATCGTTTTGTGTGGTGCGAAGATTAATTTATTGGCGACTCCCCACTCGCGAACATGCTCGAGGGCGGCATTGGCGCGTCTTTGAATTGCCTCTGCAGTTTCCCCGTGGAAAATAAGGATAATGTCGTCTGCAAAGGCCTGACAATAATCTCCCCTGGCCTCCAAGCTCTTAAGGAGTGGGTCTAAAAGGAGATTCCATAATATTGGACCGCCTATGGATCCCTGTACACAACCCTTGCTGGTGGGCTTCTCGTATACTTCCCCAGCGTATGTGACCTTCACACGTCTTTGTCTCAGGTAACTATCTATCATTAGTCGTAGGTTTACGGGACACTTTTCCTCAGCCAGACGGACTCGGATAGCTGGCCACCATGCGCTATCGAAGGCTCCCTCTATGTCCAGGGACACGACTGTGATAATTTGCTTTCCCTTCAGTTTCGTGCGGATGTATTGCGTTAAGTCATAGAGGGAGTCTTCGGTGCCCTTTTGGGGCATGAAGCCGTACTGGCGAACCCCACCGGGGTTTGCGGCGGGGTGGTGTGTCGGACTCGGACCGACTAAAACCACACGGTGTGCCACTCTGCGCCTGTAACAGGAGGGATCCGGGAACAGCTGTTATTAAGACATCCGGACCCCTCCCAGCGCCAGCCCGCTCCTGGTGCGGGCTCCGTCTCAAAATTTTTTTCCTCTCTTTAGGCGACGTCCGGCACACGCGGACGCCGCCCCCTCGCGGCTGGCCAAACTAATGCGGGTGGAGGGGAAACCCACCCCGTCCACCCGCGGCCACACTCAGGGCGGCATGAGGCCCCTGAAGGCCAGCAACGTCGCGATACTGCGACGACCGCAGCGAATGCTGGCCATCAGGATCATAAGGGGGTACCGCACGATCTCCTTTGAGGCAGCGAGCCTCCTGGCCGGAACTCCACCGTGGGACCTGGAGGCGAGAGCCCTTGCGGCACTGTATCAGTGGCGCAAGGAGGCGCAGGAGTTGGGTCGATGCCCCGAGATTCGAGAAATCGATGACCGGAAATCCCAACTCCGCCAGGTCATCATAGGGGAGTGGAGGGAACGACTCGGGCAACCGAGCGCTGGGCACGCCGTCATTGCGGCGGTAAGACCCGTTATGGAGGATTGGCTCGAGAGGCGTCACGGGATCCTCTCATACCGATTGACGCAGGTGATCACTGGGAAGGGATGTTTCGGAGATCACCTGTGTCTGATCCGCAAGGAGCCAACGCCTGAGTGCCACCACTGCGATGGCCAGACCGTGGACACGGCTCTCCACACGCTGGCAGAGTGCCCGGCGTGGGTTGAGCAGAGGCGAGACCTCGTGGCGGCCATCGGAGTGGGAGTTCTCTCGCTCGATAGCCTGATTGCGGCTATCGTGCGGAGCGAGAGTGCGTGGAACTCTGCCGTCTCCTTCTGCGAGCAAGTTATGCTCGCGAAGGAGACGGCGGAGCGGGACCGGGAGAGGTTTAGAACTCTCCCGGCACGCCAGGCCCGGGCACGGGCCAGGCAGCGCAGGCGACTCAGGCGCCGGAGGTCGCAGAACGACCTCCGTCCTCCATAAGCGCAGGCCTGGGGGTGACAGGTGAGGCCATCTGTCACCCTAGCAGAAGCAGGCCGGGGTGGCGGCGAGCGCGTTGCGAAGCGCGCTTGCTTCCAGGGAGCACAGGGAACATGGGGTTCCCACACGGGACGGGGGTCGTCTACTCGTCTGTAGATGACCCGAGGTATGTCGGGGCACCAGGGCCTTCCTTTCTAGGGTATACCTGGTTCCCCGGCTATTAGTACCCGGCGAAGGCGTGCAGTTTTAGTCGGTTCGAGTCCGACATGCCACCGACAGGTGGTATCCGAGGGGATTTCCGCACGGAAAAAAAAAAATAAAAAAAAAAAAAAAAAAAAAAAAGGGCGGCATGAGGCGGTGATAGGCGCGCCTCCGCCGCCCGGTTCGCCGGCGGCGGATCGGGTCCGAGTGGAGGTCGTCCTCCCGGGCCTTCTCCGCCGCCTCCTTCTGCGAGATTACTTCCTCGCAGAACAAATTACACCCAGCCCGGGGGGGAAATCGGCTCGAAGGGCCCAGTCGTACCCTATGTTCCACAAGAGGGGTCCAAGAACAGACCCCTGTGGAACACCGCACGACATGGGCCGACACCTCAAATTACCCTCTCGGTCCTCGTACACGACGGTACGCTCCTCTAAATAGTCTGCCACTAGCCGCCTCAGGTACTTTGGCACCCCATGATAGTGGAGTGCTTCCCTGATGCAGCTGAATGGCAGACTATTGAATGCGTTGGCGATGCCCAATGACACCGCCAACAGCACGCCGCCACAGCTCACGGCCTCTTCGGTCACGGCCCTCAGGCGCAACACAGCGTCGACTGTCGAACGTCCCGCCCGAAAACCAAATTGGGCGTCCGACAGATCGGGGCCCACCTCGTAGAGGTGCCGGACGATGCGGGCAGAGAGAACCCTCTCAAACAATTTACCCGCCTCGTCCAGCAGCACGATGGGCCTGTAGGCCGCGACCGAATCGGCAGCCCGTCCCGGCTTCCTTAATAGGACCAGCTTCCCGCTCTTCCAGCACTCAGGGAAACGTCCCGACGCCAAGCTAGCGTCGAACACCTCCCTGAGGCGGTCTGCCATGTGGTTGAGGGCTAGGGCCAGCACTTGGGCCGGTACCCCGTCTGGCCCAGGGGCGGTGTTCTTGGAACGGATCCGTAGAACAGCCGCCCCTACCTCCGAATCCCGGACGGGCGGAACATTATCCTCCCCGTGCTCCCCGTCGTCTCCGGCCAAGGAGGCCATCGCCGGGGGAGTGTGCTCCGCTCGTTGCGGGAAAAGGCCCTCAACCACTTCTCGCAGGAAGCTGGGCTGGAGAGTCTCCGTAAGGGGGGGGGGCCGACGCGCGGAGCTTTTGTCGCGCCGCGCGGTAAGGGCGACCCCAGGGGTCACGATTAAGACCCTCCAGCATCTCCTCTCTCTTTTCTTCCGACGACCTCGAATGCGGGGCATGGCCGCATCGCAGATATGCGTAATCGCATCGCGAAAGCGACCAGCCCCCACGTCGACCTCCTCGGTCGGAGCCTGAGAAGACAGCCACGAGTGATTCAAACAAACCTTATCCCAACCCCTTCTGCCCACAGTGGTACAGTAGGCCAAAACCTCCTTTCTAAATAGAGACCCTATGTCCAGCCATTTGTTAGAGTTGTCTTCGACGCCACCTGTCAGAAGAACTATTAAAATGTTTTAAAAATAGACTTAAAAATAGACTAGATTACTGCTAGTTTTATATGTATAAAGATATTGATGCAAAATGTATTCTTTTCAGTTGTTTTTTTTACAGTTGAAGGTAGAAGAGACCAGAGAGAAGAACATAGAAGACGAAATATAGATGCGTTAAAGTTAGTCATACTTTTTTAAAATTTAATTTTGGTTTGTCTACATTTGAAACTAGATCTACTCACATGAGAGTGTGACACTAACATATGTTTTACTTTAGGAGATTGATATCTTTAAAAGAATTTATTAACCTTTACAGAAATCTACTTGATTAATAATTCTATGCCACTGTACTATTAACATTAACACATTAATATTAACAGAAAAATAACATGTCAGAAATAAAAATCAAACAGCCTGTATATCAATGCTGGTCCCCAAATGATGTATAATGAAATATCGCCAGCTAATTCTGAAGAAATATACGTACCTCAAGAACACGCCGTTGCTCTGTCCAATACAAGTACACGATTTGTTATATTTATGTTGGAGTAAGGCATTATGAACATTATGCTAAGTTAAGTAATAGCTTAAGTGAAAATATTAGTTTGAGGTGCTAGAAGAAGTCTGGATAGCGTAATACTATCCAGACTTTACCTGACTAAGGTGTCGGACTTATGAGTCTTTATATAGGTTCGAACCCCATCCGGTGCAATACTGACTGATTTGAATCATTTTTTCTTTTGCCACATGTTGAAATCTTTACATAAACACAGACATGAAGGTTTTGGGAAAATGTTCAAGTAAAGAGGAAGACGACCTCGCGATACGGACAAAGACGAGACAGAAGAAGCACTGTTGTGCAAATATTTACACACACAAAAGCCATATTCAGCCTAAAATAAAGGTAAACTCGCTCTTTTTTATTTCATATGTATAGCTACCTCCTGGGTCGTTCCTCTACCAAGATGTACAGTGGAGCCGTGTGTCGGAATTCGAAAACCGCACGATTTGCCATACCGTTCAACCGAAGAAGTTAACAGGACTACATTTTATAGTACCAGAACTGGTACCTATGTCTTTTATTATGGCAAACATTTTGCAATATATATAATATATCTCACACATCTGACACACGGCCGTATGATTCTAAACTAGGCAGAGCCTGTACTATGGTAACCAGACTGCTGATATACATACATATATATTTTTAAATAGATATTGTAGATAAATTACACCCAGACACAGAACAAATGACCGTGCTCATCACACAATATTTGTCCTGGATGGGAATCGAACCCACGACCTCTGGTTTAGCAGTCAGGGTCACTAACCACTAGACCAACAGGCCTGTCAACTTACTCTCTACTTCAGTCTTTTAAATACCTAAAAAGCACTCCCGGGACTTCTGTGAGCTAAAAAGCCGCTTTTCCTTTCAGAAGTCATATGGCCTAGTAACAGTTCATACCTGCCGTTTAGTGAACTACTAGCAAATATAGAATTAAAATAGTTTTTTTTTTAATACCGATATTGAACAGTGCAAATTAAAATCTATTTTTCACGCCTTAATTGACATAAATTCAACACTTCGAATCTTTAAAAACATCAAAAAAATAAGCGTGAAAGATACATAATTCTGCGATCCGGATATCAGTTCAGTTCATCAAGAACTATTATTACAAATTTACTTTACGGTGAAAATATTTAAATATCTTGTTAACTGGTTCAAGGTTAAAAGAGTGATGGGAATCATTGAAAACATCTTCGTTAAAGAATGAACAGGGATAAAGGATTTTATACGCATAAAATCTGAATAAATAAAGCTAAGCTAATTTGATGCTTTTTTGTGGAGCAGACAGGTCATCTGATGGTAAATGGTTACCGCTGCCCATCGACATTTGCAACCTTAAAGTTACAAATGTTGTTGTTACTTTAAAGTTAATAGTGTGCAAGTGTTCATAGCCGGAATTTAAAGATCAACATGGTATTCAGTTTTCAGGTTTTCAATACACAAATTCAACACAAGTAGATCTTAAATGTTTGTGACATTTTTTTTTGTTATTAATTGCCTATGTGCCCAATGTACCTGGTGGCACAGTGGTAGCGAATGAGACTGCTGTGCTGAGCTTTCCGGTTCAATTCCCGAGTCGGATAAAATATTTGTATGATATGCAAATATTTGTTTCGGCGTTTGGGTGTTTTCTATGTATAAAATGTATGTATTTACAAAAAAAAAAGCATTTAAGTATTCTATTAGTCAATCTAGCTATCATAGTACAAGCTCTGCTTAGTTTGAAACTAGATGGCGTTGTGTGTGTCCAAAAATATTATTCATAACACATCACAGCCTTTAATAGTCCACTGCTGGACATAGGCCTCCCCTTAGACAGGAGGTTTTGGCCTACTATTATTTTACTTATACTATTATATTATTACTAAAAATATTATTATTGTTTTATAATTTATCATTATCATATAGGGTAAAATTGAATTTTAAATATATTTTGCACTAAACTTATTCAAGTTTCATACAAAATTATAATACACATATACAAATCGACGCACATACAGATACACAAATACAAACAAGTTGAACTTACAAACCAAACAAAAATATAAGATAAGATCATCAGATTTAAAAATTAGATTAAATTAAGTTTATTTAAGAAAAAAATACCAAAATATCTAGTTGGTAAAAAATATTATTATATAAAAGAATACATGGAAAATAACAATATGTAGAATGCGTAAACAATGTTTTCTTACATCTTTCATGTTTGCTTTTGACATACCCAAAAATCCAAATCCTAGTCCATAATCTAAGTCCTCCCACTGACTCGAGCGTATGTATGACTCCAAGGGCAGCAACGCACTCGTGATTTTTGAGTTGCAGGTGTCCATGGGCGGCGGTATTTGCTTACCATCAGGTGACCCGTCAGCTCATTTGCCCCCTTATACCATAAAAAAAACCATACATCAGTTTAGAAATTTTGACATATTAAAGTTGGTATTTATGATTATTTTGTATTATGTGTTTAGAATTGTATTATTATTTTGAAACAATGACACAACTAAATATTATTTTGTTTACATTATAATTATTGTAATTTTTTTGCATGCTGTACCATTCAGTTTAGTATAGTGAAACTCGTTGTATCTGTTCCATCCTATTCAGTGTATAACCCATATAATACCAAATAAAATTGAATTAAACCCTTTTCCCATGATGGTAAAAAGACTAATTTCCGTGAACCGTAAATTTGCATCACCGCTAGTGAATATTATTATTATTAATAACAAAATAATTAAGATGGGAACAAAATACGAGACTGGTTGCTAAGTGTACGAAATGATAGTGTAAACTACATTTTAACTATCGACTAATGGTTGTAACGAATGATTAATATTTTAGTTAACTAAACTGCCTATGATTGTGCCGTGACGGTTCTGGCTTAGCCCTTTGTAAACTAGTACAGTTGTAGGGAAAAGTGTTATGAATTCATCATTAGCCGATATGATACAAACACAACATTCAAGCTGACAAGTAATTTCATTTAACTGACAAATTAAATGTTAAAATAACGATTTAGATGCGTGTACTAAATTTTATATCTCACGTTAATAGTTAAACAATTTTAATTACTTACGCAATCGTCATCAAATTTTACAAAAATTTCATTAAGAGTACTTAAATAAAATAGCATAAAGAACTTTTTAAAGGTAGAAACTTTATATGTATAGAAATTCAGTCATACGCGGATACAGTATAAAGTGAGAGTACACTCCTATAAAAACTAGAGGCAAGTGACGTATTCATTTTAATTATTATTTATTTTAGTTACATTTTTATATTTGGTGCCTAGTTGTGCCTTCCAGTCAGCCTTTGGTGGATGCAGAGAAACCAGGAAATATTTGTACAAAAACTTTTTAACTCGCCAGTACTTCCAATCAGCCGGTGTTGTCAGTAATGACCGCGGTGTGAAATCGGCCGATATACTCACAATTAGTAGGCTATTGTGATGTAACGCATTTGTAACGCCATTCCGATTACTTTTGTAATACTTGACTTGTAGATACATCAAGGTATGCTTTAATTTACAAACCCAATGAATATTTTCAAGCCAATGTATAAAAATTAAAGTTGAAAAAGTAATATCACAGCAAAATATTGCGTGGATTTCGGTAACCGTGATCCTTTTTTCACCCGGTTTATATGGCATTAAAATTTTTGCGACCTCTTCTACAATCATCGTTATATTTCAGTCAATTTACATAAAACCATCATGAATTAGACACTTAAACCTTCCTCAGGAACCACATTATCTTTTGGTGAAAACCGTACTAAAATCCGTTAGGTAGTTTTTGAGTTTGTCGCGTTCATACAGACAGACAGACGCGGCTGGGGGACTTCATTTCATAATATGTATGTTGGATTCTTGCCAAACTACACTGTTTTCTTTATGTGTTCACTAAGTTTTAATATATTTTTTATAATTAGTTTCAGACTCATTGTAAAGGAAATTGTATTCTTTATGAGTCAATAAAATATCTTTAGAGTTAACCTACACTCACGCCTATATTACTGCAGGGGTAGACAGTAACAAATTAAGAATACCGAGTGTCACCACCACTATTCATCCCGTGGGTGTCGTAAGAGCCGACTAAGAGAGCAAACTACGTAAGCCAACAGCACTGCAAAGACAAGGAAAATGTGCAAGAAACCCTATACCAAACCCGTCTCGATATGGCCTTGGAGTAGGGCGCGTGAGACCGGCCGTCGCAGTGGTTTTAGTTTTAACACCACTTACTCCTGGTTCCTGCGTCCTCGAGGAACCGGAGATCCGACGGGATTTTCCACCACATCAATAAAAAAGAAATACTATCCCGTCTGGCCAGCGTGGTATAGTAGGCCAAAATATCCTTTCTATGGAGAGGCCTATGTCCAGCAGTGGACTATTAAAAGCTGATGATTAATAAGCCGGATGTGTATTAAACGTTATCGTTTTGTGGACTAAAATTTTAGCCCCTCTACGTTTACGCCAAGCCTATTGGCAATCGGGTACTCTAAGAAACAGATTGAACATTTAGAAGTATATTAAAAGGAGAGAAAGGTCAGAATCAGGCAATGGTGGGAAAATAATATTGCCAAGGTATACGGATGAATTGGGTGGTTTATGCAAGTGCTCGAGCAGTTCGGGGTCGCATATGTGTAATTTAAAATGACATTCGCCGGAAAGTTCTAGTTCTGTAAATATGACAAAACAATATTATCATCATCATCATCATCATCATCA